>CM037591.1:139921036-140316036 GCA_021018995.1 Chloranthus sessilifolius | reverse complement strand
ACCATAAGAGTCAGGCTTGCTACTTAGATTAATTCTAAACAGTCCCAATTTGGTATTACTTGCAACTTGATTCCCATGGTGTTGTGGTGGGAGTTATGGTTGGCCTGTAATAGCGCGCATCATGAAGCTATTGAATGTTCAGTTGATGATATTTTCAGGAAAGTGCGAAATTGGGTGGTGGAGATTAACTATGCCATTAAGCCGGAGTTGAGTAGCTCCTGGTTTGAGTTTGATTGCCTGGCTTACTTAGAGATTTCTCCTCTGAGTATTCCTTCCAAGGTTGCCTCTCTAGTTTCTTAGTCTCGTCCGCCTTCTAACAACATTAAGTTGAATACTGGTGGATCTTCTTTTGGCAATCCCGGACTTATTGGGGGTGGAGGGGTTATTAGAGATGAGCAGAGTGATTTCATTATTGCTTATAATAACTTTTATGGGCGGTTGACGAATAATGAAGTGGAAGCATATGCGCTCTTGGATGGTGTGAAAATTGCGAAAGCATTGGATAGAAGATTGGTTATTGAAAGTGATTCCCTTCTCTTGATCAAGAGCTTGTTGAGTGGTCAATCTCCGTGAAATCTCTTCCCCTCTATAGCGATCATTAGGGAACATATGAGCGATCTAGAATGGGAGGCGCATCACTGTGTTAGAGAGGTGAATAAAGTCGCAAATGAACTTGCAAAAATGACTATCACTAATTCTCATAGCATCACTTTTCCACATACAAATGACCTTTCGCATAGTGCTTTTGGTCTCATCTAGCTTGATAAGCAGGGCGTAGTTGATTTGAGATCCAAATAAGCTTGGATTCTTTGAATTTGTTTCTTTTGGTTTTTAATAAAGTTTAGCTTACTTAGATATAAAAAGAGCTATCACACACTTCAATAGTATTGCATCTATTGAAGGCGATCTCTGACTAAAATCTAAGATGATCTTCTTTTAAGGAGCCTAAGTTTGATAGTTGTAGACACCAATTGTTGAAATTTAGTAGCCACTAAAGGGATATTACAGTTTTCTTTTAACGCGATCGAGCCAATGATGGGAGGTTGCTGGCCTCATATACAAAAGTGGCTCCTATGATAGCTTTACATATATTCCCATGAGAAGCATGTTGGCATGTGTGGTCATGTAGCCGTTGTGCGCTACCTAAATGAAAAACAAAGTCTTGTTTACTTAGGACACATATGATGTGCACCAGATTAATAAGAGAATTAGTTTCTCCATAAAGACGAGTAATCTGAATGTTACGAGATCCCTTGTGCACCTATAAAAAGGGGTTTATTGCCGCCTACCAATACATCACTAAAAATCTCATTAAGGTAGCAAGGGTACATTCGTTCAAGTGAAAAATATACTCACCTTATCGGCGATCTCTAGTCTTATGACAAATCTCATATTGATCTGGTTCACATTCAATGCGACGATTTATTCTTTCACTGGTATCAGAGCCACCGATCTTCAGATCTCTAGTCGCTTCGCTGTTGATCCATTGTCGTTGCATTGCCGTAGCTTCAATAATCATCGTGGACATCGTTTTTCACATCCGATCTCTGGCCGTCAGATATGTGAATCTCTTGTCGTCGGACCTGGTATTGGTTTCGTCACCTCTAATCATCGGTAGATTGGAAACCATCAAGTGCCATCATCGTCCGATCTTAGTGTGGATCTCTGTTTTTTTTCTTGCCGCTCGATTTATAAGATTTCTACACAATATATCTGTCAAGAGCATGAAAAACTTCATAATTGAAAATACTTTTATAAAATGTGCATTAAAAATAGTGGGAGAAAATATATATACATATTTTTTAATAGCCCTCATGGCCAAGTGAGAGATGTTGGCATATGTGACCATGTAACCGTTGTGCGCTACCTAAATGGGAAGCATAGTCCTGTTTATTCGGGACACATATGAAGTGCGCCAGATTAATAGGAGAATTAGTTTCTCCATAATGTCGAGTAATATGAACATTACGAGGTCCCTTGCGCACCTATAAAAAGGGGCTTACCGTCGCCTACCAATACATCACTAAAAATCTCATTAAGGTAGCAAAGGTACATCCGTTCAAGAGAAAAACATACTCGCGTTATTTGGGATCTCCAGACTTACGACAAATCTCATATTGCTCCGACTCACATTCAACGCGACAATTTATTCTTTCAAAGCACTCATTTGGAAGCATGCAACTTTGATTATTTTAATGTTATATGTGAATGGTCATCACTTATACCACACTCGGTTTAAAAATCATACACCAAATTATTGGAACCATCTTATTATAGCGCTTTCTTATAAATCATCAAGTAGACATGAACAATGGCTCATATCAATGTACTATGATAAGATGGTTCCAAGTTTCTGATGTAGGCAAGTTTTGAGTTGAGTGTGATACAAGACTAAAGTAATCACTTATACCACACGTATATAGCGCTTTTGTATGCATGAGTAATGGCTCAAGTTAAAGTGCTTTGATGAAATGATTCTAATTCTCTAATTGAGTCTAATACAGGACATGACTATCTACATGATGAAAATAATGTATATATATATATAATGCCTCTCAATTCCCATTATTCCAATATAAAATTGTAAGCGAGAGGAGCATGATGAAAATAACCTATTAGAGGTGAAACATGAGTAAGCGGCAAACAAGCAAAGGCAGGGAACGAGTGGACTTAGTGGTGCCACCACTACCATGACTTCTCTTTCGCACCATTTTGATGCTCTGTCTAAATCATGGCCAAAGGTTTTTGGTTAATTAGGGGTGGATGTTCGGTTAATCGATTTTGTATGATTAATCTAAAATTGAACCCAAACTGAAATATTTCAGTTCTGGTTTCGGTTAACCGAACTTCCCACCCCCAGCACCGAAATCGAACCTCAGGTTTGGGTTTCAATTTTTTCAAATTTGTTTTAATTTTATCTTTTGAAAGAGATTTTTTTCAATTTTTTTGTTTTCTCTCTCCCACTCAACCAATTTTCAATTTTTGACACCCAAAATAGAACCGGTCCAAAACTGATTTTGGTTTTCCGGTTTTGGATCGGTTCTGGTTCAGTTTTGTATCTCTCTTTCCAGATCGGTTTTTGATTTTTCGGTTTTTCTTCGTCCTTAGTTACAACTAGTATTAGGTGACTGACCTGCTTACCAATGTCGGACATGAAGTTATCAATTTTCCACATGTCACACCAAAATAGTGACACGTAGTGTCATGTGGTGCTTCAGTTTCTGTCTAAATCAGAATCAATAAAAGATCTAATGGCCCTACTTGTTCATGTGGCATGTCTATTCAAAGATATTTTTCAAATCAGGGGTCCACATGTGATTAGATTATCTTAAATGTCATAATTTCTTCCTATCTTTAGGTGTACATGAGCCACATGGAATTCTAGTATATATTTTTTTTTTTGCTAAATCATGGATTTCTAAATATTGGAAGATGAAAACTAATTTGAAGAAAGGTGGCCCTTGTACCGAATTTGAAAGGGTGACTTGAAAGTTTGGTGACATCTTTTACATGAAAAAAATATTTAAGTAGTTTGATTTTAAGTTCATGATTTAAATATATTAATTATATAAGATAGAAAATATAATTTTTATCATTTTATTAAATGTAGTCAAAGATTATTATCCGATATATTCAACGAATAACAAAATATATATATATATATATATATATATATATATATATATATATATATATGATAAGCATTATGCTTTGCACGCTGGAGATTGTCAAGTAGAGCCACGTTATTTAATGTGCCACTGCTATTTTCTTTATTCTTTTTAACTTTTAAGACCTTTTAAGAGCCGAATGTTTGTGTGCCAGCTGTATTACAAGGGACCCCCAACGCAAGCATCTCTTCTTTCCCAAGCGCTGAACCATCTCTCTGTCTCTCCTCACATCTTTCATAATCTCTTATCCGGAGAACTCTCACTTAAGGATCAAAATATTAGTTTCATTTTTGATTTTGGTGATAACTGAAACCGAAATTTCAGCCAAAATTTTGAGGGCCAAGCCTAAATTTTGATATCCAATTTCTTTATTTTTTTTAAACCCAAAATATCGAAATAGGGATTTCGTTTCGGGTAGCTATGTGTTTTCGGCCGAAATTTTGATCCATGCTCTCACACTCTCTTTGACTCAAGTTATCAAAGACCGTTGAAGTACTGTTGTTTTTGTGCCGACTTCTCAAGTTGCCACAGCCCGATTTTTCCCCACACAGATCTCAGGAAAGACCGGACTGTGGATCCAATATTCAAAATCCACATTGAGCATTCTAATTCAAATGCTTTGATACCAACTGTGATGATCCAGAATTTTCACTCATGGATAACAGGAGATCCCGATTCGCCAGATCATAAGTGAGCTCTCTGATATTAACTATGACAACCCAACTTTCTAAAGCGGAATTGTAGGAAAGTCAGGCCATCCGATGCATACCTTCTGATGCTAATAGTACCAATCCGGCTTTCCAGAACGGAATTCTAAGAAGGCCAAACCATTTTGGTGTTCGGTACATCCATCCACAAAAAGTTTTCAAGTAATGTATATGCAAACGCTAGACAACTACCACATGACATTCACAAATTCTATATATTCCATACATGGAATCAAAATGTAAAATAAATCACCGATGACGGCCGACCATCACCTAAACAGTGATAATATCACCTGTATACAAAAAGATTGTATTTATCTAAAATTCACAAATCAAACTATACCAAATCTGTAACCCAGTATAAGGATAGAAATCCTCAGGAGGAAGATCTTCGTCTTCCGGTACGTAGTCTGAGTCGTTTTCTTGCTCCGGGTCCCGATCAGTCGCTACACCTGTGACGTATAGTCGGGATGAGCTAACAGTCTAAATTCAGTAGAAAAATTAATACCAATATACATTTTAGCCGAACTAGAACGTAGATTCAATGTAGATTCCATATTCAAAATAGAATTTCAAAGGCATTTCATATCTAATAAAATCCAGAGATTTTCGATATCAAACAGAATTTCAAAGCATTTTCATCACAATGAAAAATTTAATGCAATTTTATAATTCAATGCATGACTTAAGACATAACTTAACTATTCTCCAGAGCAAACATAGCATCAGGAGTCGAAAAGCTACCGATGAGAATCATGTTAACCACCATCGTTGAATGAACAATTTCGATGTGTACGGATATCCTGCCGTACTAGTCGATGTGTACGGATATCCTGCCGTACAAGTCGATGTTTAGATGATTCGATCAATGAAACCTTATATCAACATGGAGTTCTAATTCATATTAAAGTGTCAATATAATTTACAGCTAACTTCGATATTCAATTTCCAAAATTCCATAGTTCAGATGTCAGAATTCAAATTTAGAATTCATAGGTCAAATGTATATTCGATTTCAGAGTTCCAGAGATTCGATGTTTCAAATAATTCATATTCAAAACAAAACTTCAAAGCATTCATTCAATTATGTCAAAGCAGTTTGGTCAAAGTTCTATGCAGAGTTTGATCAAATGTAAATGAGTATTGAATTTCTCTACCTCAATGTCGAACTATTCGGCGGAATGAAAACGAAAATAAGGTGAAGAACTCTAATAATGACCTCCGATCCTTACCCTATAACACAATAGACACAGCTAATTAGTGTCAATGACCTTGGCCTTAAGTGTTATCGAAGTCATCTTAAGTCTTTACCCAAGAAACTAAGGCAGATAGAAATAGACAAAATCGCGCGAGCGATTTTCAACATTGTGCAACCAATTTGGTCAGGTTCCCTGTGGCACCTCAAAATTCACGCGAGCGAATTTGACTCGAAGATTTTTGCCTGTAAAATGGGGCAAAATCGGGCAAGCGATTTCTCATGCACATTTTTTTTTGCATTTTGAAGCAAAATCATGCGAGCGAATCTGAATTCGTGCGAGCAATTTTGACAGTTTCTAATTTTTTTTCAAAATTCATCTAAATTCGAAAATTTTCAGAACTTATTGTACAAGGCCTCAAATCACACAAAATCTAATCTATATCCATTCCACATTGCTAAACCGATAATCCTAACTCATAATCTTACGCATGCAATGATTTCTATGATTGATTTTTTGGAAGGATCAGCATTCGCTCTTTTCACGTGTCCGATCAACGAAGTCTTTGCATGTGATCCAAACATCTCTATAAGTCACTACAAAAAATAAGACTATTAGCAACAGCCAAAACTGTCGCTATTAACAAAAAACTACCGCTAATACCCTTGTCGCTGAAAGTCTTAATAGTTTTTTTGTTAATATCGGCAATTTTTTGCTCCAAAAAACTGCCGCTAATAGTCTTATTTTTTGTTGTGAGTCAAGGTCTAATTCCTAGAAATCAAAGTTTACACCATCGCGTGACCACAGATTCCTGTTTAGATCATGCATGCGGAGTCACGTTCGTCGATGTCGAAGGAATTGGCACGAAAGCTTCTTATCTGTTCAATGCTTTGATTTTCGATCACAACGCTGTCGCAATGGTCGGAACAACGGAGATCCTCTCGTAGGAGATGATGGTTAGAACATAATTCAATGGTTGAGGTTTAATAGGAATTGAAGATGAGAGTGAAGTCTTCTCTTCCTCACTCGGCTCCTTCTTTCCCAAGCACTATTTTCATGCAGGTTTGAAATAACCAACTTATCTTGGCTTTTATATTACAAGGGGTTGTCTTGGTGTGAAGCAACACATTCCAGGTGGTGTGCAGATTACCAAAACAATGGTTCTAGCCACTTAATTGGTCTCGATACATGGACCTTTGACTTACAATGCAAGTTCTTTACTCATTGATGTTCTTGCTGAGCCTGTATAACCTTTTATACAGTTAAATACATATACTGTCATGATATGAATTTTATGTCTTTGGTACACCTAATTTATGTGTATGTGCTTAATAACGTATTCCCTGCATGCCGTGACTTTTCAAAAACGTTTTAACTAAAAATACATGTTTTAGTTTTTTAAGCTCTTATATTTATTTCCATCATTTATTGACACAAGTTATGTGGTAGCCTAGAGGTTAAAGTCTTTAAGTTATAAACGCCTCCTTCTAGAATCATCATCGTTGTTGGAATCTCGATCTAATCGTGGCGATCAATTGATCTAGGTATGGAGAAATCATACTTTTCATTGAACTTAAAATATTAATTTTTAAATAGATTTTTATGTAAATTAGTGATTTTATTTCATAGATAATGATGGGATGATTAAATGAATGCATGCTATGATTAATGATTTTTAATATTAATGATGTTAGATTAAAAAGAAGTCAGATTAAATTTCATCATGTGATTTGATGTATTTTGAGGCGTGCTCACAGATTGGGATCAATTGATTGATTCTGGGAAATCAATCGATTAAGTCTGAGATAAATAAAATGGTTTGAAAATACACGGATTGAGTCAATCGAATGATTCTGTAAAATCAATCAATTGAGTTTAAGTAGAATGCTTTAAATACCCTTTGACAGAAATCAAAAGATTGATTTTGGAAAATCAATAGATTGATTTCGGGGAAAATCAATAAATTGAGTTTGTACAAGAACGCTTTAAATACTTTCTGACAGAAATCAATAGATTGATTTTGGGAAAATCAATAGATTGATTTAGGAAATCAACAGATTGATTATGTGAAATCAATCGATTGATTTAGGAAAATCAATAGATTGAGTTGGAAATTAATATATTGACTTCGAAAAATCAGTAGATTGATTTAGGAAAATCAATAGATTGAGTTGAAAATCAATATATTGACTTCGGAAAATCAATAGATTGAGTTGGAAATCAATAGATTGATTTTGGGAGAATCAATAGATTGAGTTGGAAAATCAATAGATTGATTCTAGAAAAATTGACCGATTAAATCTAAGCAGATAAATGTTTTAAAAACTCATAGAACGAAATCAATCGATCAATTCTAAGCAGTTAGATTTTACATTCAGTTCGTCTCACAAAAAGGTATGTTTAAATCTGAGCAGTTAGATTTATACTCATATGTTCTTCAATGCTACATGTCATGATTATATTGCACACACACTTTAATGTTATATGTTTTGATTGTATTCATGTGCATCCCAATGTCTTATGATAATCTACACAATACACAAACAAGACACGTAAAATACGAAATGAAAAGTAAGGATTAATGAAATATTAAACCCAACATCTTATACATGATAGAGTTTAAGAAGGTATCAGACTCAATGTCTTGTGTTTGATGGAGTCTAACTAAACATGATCAAGAAGTATTAGACCCAACATCTTGTACATGATGGAGTCTAAGAATGTATTAGACCCAACATTTTGTGTAAGATAGAGTCTAACTAAACAAGAGTATGATGAACATGATTAAACTCAACGTCTTGAGCGAGACGGAATTTGACGTGCAATAAATGATATCATTAATTAGACCCAACGTTTTGAGCATGACGGAGTCTAACTAAATAAGTGATAAGCATGATTACGACCCAACGTCTTGAGCGGGATGGAGTCTAGCATGCATTAAATGACAAGAAAGATGAAATTAAAAGAAATGATGCATTCATGTAACATTGATATATATGTTTATGTTCAGTTCAGTTCATTTCAGCTTATTGAGATTATACATGTAATATGCACACATACATGAAATATACCGAAATGTTCATATGATTATGATTGATATTTTATGCTTCAATAAATTATATGTCTGGTCCATATAAGTGTAAATTTACACCCCTTGTTGATGTGGGTGACCAGATGAGATAGGTGTCGCCGATGACAATGTATGGATCCATGACAATGAGACGGCACGTGATGCTCCGGAAACTGAACTGAATGGCGATGATGGCTTTGTGGCCTAATTATCAATTCTCCTTTCTAGTTATTATTATTGGTTTTAAATAAATGAGACATTGATCAGTTAGTATTTTATCAGGACTGTTTAAGTTTTAATCATGTTGGACTTGTTATTCGAATAAGAACATTATCATAGGTTTTATTCTGATTAATTAATGTTTTAAATTAATTTTATCTTGCACTATTTAAGATGTTTTTATCGCCTTATTATGTTTCTATGATTTACGATACGAAGGTACGGCCTAAGATTTTATAATCAAGAGATTGTGAGATTTCGGGTCGCTATATGTATCCTCCAAGCTTTAAGTAAGTCGAAGTGTCACGGCGCATGGTGCATATTTCATCCGATACGAATACTTAATCGGTGTATCTGGGTACGAAAAGTTCGGGATATTACACAAACCCTCTAAGTCAAGGTATCAAATATTGGCTGATATGGGCATGTATCGGCCGATACATATCCGGTATTAGCCGATACCTATATTTAAAAAAATAATTAAAAAAAAATAGGCAGATACGTATTGATATCGGCCTATTCGTATCTGTCCTCTAAGGGCCGATACCCAATACCGATACCGAGTTTGTTACCTTGCTCTAAGTGCTCAAATTCTTCAACTGCTATGAAAGACCATTTATTTTTATGCCGTATTCATTGGTATATTGCTATTATTTTTTAAAGAAATAAAAGCTCTAATTTGTTAGGATACTTCTATTTGCTAGCAAATTTTTTGAAAGCTCCAATGTATTTAATCCCTTTTGAATGCTTGAAATCAAATGATGGAGATCGCTTTTCATCCCTGATCTTCCAACCTAATGATCTTGAGATCATTATCTTACCATCAGACGATAAGTTTATTATTTCATGTGTCACTGATCCTCAAAAAATGGTCCTAAAATCACGTTTGAGTGTGATGTGTGTCAAATGACTTTAGGGTCACTTTTTTGGTATCTGTGCCACATGAGATAAAATTGATCATCTGATGGTACGTTTATGGTCTTAAGATCTATTGTGTAGAAAATCAAGGAGAAATACGATCACCATCATCTAATTTTTAGCAGACAATTGATTTCAAAAGTTTTTAGACTTTTATGCTTGCAGTAATTTTGTTGGCGCAAATAGAGGTGCCCAATTTGTTATCCATAATATATTTTTTATTTTTTAAAATATTTTAATTATACAATATGTCTCGAAATCCTAAAACCTTAGCATATAATATTTTAATTAGAAATATATATATATATAATTTTTTTTTTTTTATGAAAAGAGATCAAATATTTTTAAAACTATTACCAACTGACATGACGAAAAGGACCCCTCATCACTGAAATCCTCGGACTAGGTATAAGTTACCTTGTCCTTTGAGACAATTTTAACCAACGTGCAACCCATTGAATCACAGGTTCAAAATTGGTTACTCAGTGACCAACTTTGGTGATTAGGTCAATCACCTCATACCAACTTTTTGTGGTACGGGATCATAGATTCATATGTTATTCTCACTCCAAAAGACTGTTTTCTCATCTCTCTCCTCCTAATATTTTTAAATCAGATAATAGAGATCATTTTTATCCCCATCTTTTATAATAAATTTATAAATTACCATCAGATGATTAATTTTTAGGATTAATTTTTGAGATGTGTACCATATGTAATAAAAATTTGATCGTCTAATAATAGTCTCATAATCTATAAATTCAGTATACAAGAGATTGGTACCATAAACGATCTCTATCATCTAATTCAAAAACAATCAATGCATACTGACATGAAAAATGGGGTGAGAAAGCAGTTTTTTGAGATGAGAATAATGGTACCAGATAACTTTTTATCATTTTATTCATCATCCCTTCTTTATTAATCTATCCAAACATAAAAGTTGTGGCAAGAATCGACAAGTATATTCCTCTCGGTAGGTTCTATGCCTTCCCTTGTTTTATAGTTTGGAAGGTTCGCACTTCCAAAAGAGCACAGGAATAAAAGAAAGGAAAGGACTACTTTTTATCACATCTATGAACCTTGAAACCCATCATTGATGAATTAATTTCTACTCTGCGTACTTATATTATCTTGTTAGACCAAATTCCTACTCTATCTACTTGGAAATGTATCGGATCGACCCTATCAGATATATTTTTTTCATCAGAAACCTTATAATTTTACTTTTATCCAAATCGATCAACTTTTGGTTAAGCCATTTTCAGCTAGCACAAAAAGTTCGAAATACCCCTTCTTACACCTTTTTTTATTGTACATGATTTAAAAATTTAAATATTTACATTTTTCTATTTTTGTATAGTGTAAAATAAGATCTATGTCGTCTGATTTGAAGGTCACAATATAAAATTAATGGCGCTAAAGATAGACACGAAAAAAGGCGATATCGCCTCTTAAAAAAAAAAAAAAATAATAATAATTTTTTTTTAAACAATCGATGGTGACTCTTAACACAGTCAGTACCGATTGTTTTAAGAGTCGCCATCGACTGTTTAGATACTCAGTACCGACTGTAAAAACAATTGCCATTGACTGTAAAAATAAAAATAAAAATAAATTTTTTTTTTCAACTATCTACACAGTCGATGGCGACTGTCTAACAGTCGATAGAGATTGTGTAGACAGTCGATTTTTTTTTTTTTTTACAGTCGATGGCGGCTGTTTTCACAGTCGATACAGATTATCTAAATAATCGATATCGACTCTTAAAACAATCGGTACCAATTGTGTTAAGAGTCATTATCGATTGTTTTAAGAATTGTCATCAACTGTTTTAAAAATCGCCATCGATTGCTTTAATTTTTTTTTTTTTTTTTTAAAGATATGATATCGCCTTTTTTTTCATGTCTATCTTTGATGTCATCGATTTTATATTGTGGCCTTCAAATCATACGGCATAGATCCTGTTTCACACCGCATAAATATAGAAAAGTATAAATATTTAAAATTTTAAATCATATATAACAAAAAAAAGTGTAAGAAGGGATATTTCGGACTTTTTGTGTTAGTTGAAAATAGCTTAGCTAAAAGTTGATTGGTTTGGATAAAGGTGAAAATATAGGGCCTTCAATAGAAAAGGTGAATCTGAGAGGATCGATCTGATAAATTTTCCTTTACTTAAATTGGCTGTGTTTGGGAATTGGGATTCCTCTTTTAAAGAGCACCGGATTTAAATTGCTCTTTAAAAGGGGCTCATTTTCCGCTCTTTTACTCTCTAAGAGAGAGTGCTATATGTGAGAGCAGGGAGCAGCTCTTTGCATCCCAAACACATCCATGATCTTGGTAGATAGAGTTGGTATATGGTAACAGCCTCATTCCAATTTTAGGTACTGCATCAAGTGTGCCATGTGACATAACGGTCTGGTCAGTCGATTGCATTAAAAAAATATTTTTCATGTAATTTTTAAAATGAACCGCTAAAACCAATTTTAAAGATTAACAAAATAAAAATCATACGATAAAGATTTTGTTTTTTTCATAGAATTTTCAACTCACCAATCATGCCCTTTAATCTCATGGCATACTCGATGAAAAGTAATAGCATGTGTCCATATCAAGGATCAAAATTTCAGCTGAAATAACCAAAATTTTGGTCTAAATTATCAGTTTCGGTTCTCACCAAAATGAAAATTTTCAATCAAAATTCGGCTACTTTTGTATGAGATTAAAATTTTAGCCACATTATCGGATTTCGGTAATGTCTAAAACCAAAATTTTAGCCGAAATTTTGATCCTTGGTCCACACTCCACAATCAAAGACTTAGAACGGTTCAGCTACCCTACGCAAAGTGTAATTAGATTCTGCCATAATCAATGGAGACATTTTACACTGATACCAAATCCTCCTAAATGTAAAAGAAGCTCTATTTGCACTCACCAATTTGCTGAAAGTGTCCACTTAATAACATCTAGCAGCCGTATAGTGGGCACTAGCGTTCATTTAGTGGGCTCTTTCAGTAAATATGTGAGCACAAATAGAGATACCTAATATATGAAAGAACAAAAGCACAGCCTATTATGGATCAAAATATCGTCCGATATTAATACCTATTGAACGATATGTATCAATTTTGGACTTGAATGATATGATACATTGGGATTTTATCACCCCCTTAAAAAACAGTTAAATTATCGTTTAATGTATCGTTCGTATTATTTGTATTGGACAATAATTTTAAATTATCGATTTTATTATTTTATTTATTTAAGACAAAATAAAAAAATATCGTCTGAAATCAATACGTATCGTCCTATACATATCGGTTTAAGGGCTGGACGATACGGATTGAAAATCCAAGATTTTAATTCATACAACTCGCACATGTTAATGAGTGCTTTCAATAAATATGTGGGCGCAAATAGAGGTAGCTGATATATGAAAAGTAAAAAAAAGCAGAGCCCATACATGTTTATTGCGTGGGGGGCTGTCATGGCAGGTTAGGTATAAGGGAGTGAGAGTGCCTACATCTCACCGTATTAAAAAGACCTAAGGGACCCTTCTACGTACACCATGAAACTGAGCAAGATAGCAAATAGTGGCCTATAAAAAAGGCCAAAGAAGCTGTCAAGTCTCAATCTCTCACCATTAAAAAGCAAAGCGTATAGAGTTCCCAAACGGGGTGGCCACAAAACCAGCGTTAAAGAAACCGCCCTCCGTTTTTTTTTTCTGCCTGTCGTCTTGTTTTATCAAAAACAAAAACCACCACCATTTCGCTCCTCTCTCTCTCTCTCTCTCTTCTCTCTCTAAAAAGCAACATGGGTTTCCTTCGCCTTCGTTTTTTTCTGCCGTTTCTTCGATATCTAGAGAGGTTTTTAGGATACAAAGGGTGAGCCTCATTTCATTTCCTCTCTCTCTCGGATACCCATTTGATGGCTAAATATAGAGGATTTGAGAAAATATAGAAGAATCAATTTGGTGTGGGAAAGGGAAAGATTTCTTGTTTGAAAGATATTAAAGAAGGTCTATTTTTGGGGATATTTTCTTTACTTGGAGGTATATTCATTTCCTGATTTTGTTGTATTTTGCTTATTTTTTTGGGTGTTTTTAAGTTTTCTTCTTTTTCTCGATCTGCTTGTGTTTCTTTTATTTGTGTGTGTATGTGCTTTTTTTTTTTTTTTTTTTTGAGGGGGGTGTTTGGTAGATGGGTATTATAATGCTTGTTGTAATGATGGCTGGATATTATAAACTTTTATATTTTTCTAAAAAAGTATGGTTTTTTTAAATAATAGATTTTTCTTTTTTTTTGAAAAAGTTCACTGTGTTCCATTTTTTTTTTTTTTTGATGAACTGGGCATGATTTTCTGGTTATAGAAGAGGTTTTCATTTGTGAAGAAATAAAAGTATTGTGGAATAATACAACCCTTGAGCTTTTGTCCATTTTTATTATGCCTTATTTGTTCTATTTTCTTTAATACGAATCTTTTGGAGTTGATATGGTGTCAGTGATGTGGGTACTTAATTTCTGTCTCATTTTTAATTTTTTCATTAATAGACTCATTTAACAGTGATTTGGGTTCTAATCTGTGTTTTTTGTTCTTTTTTTTTCATGGGTTGTTACTTTTTTTCATAAATCTGAGAATGCATATGAAAGAGATTTAATGCTGCAGGCTGATTCGTCTCATTTTCACTTAACTTTAGATTTTCTACTCTGTTTCTTCTGTGTTTAGGGTTTGTATCTGAATCATGGAGGGTGAAACCTCGTGGGTCACCCATTGTTTCACCTATCCGGAAAGAGAAGTCACAGGATTTCAAAAATTCTCCCAGGTTATTGATGAGGAAAATAATGGCACATTGGTTTCTTTGGATCTTATTCTACCCGACGATTTGCTAGAGCGAATTTTATCATATTTACCGATCGCCAGCGTCTTCCGGGCGGGTTCTGTTTGTAAACGGTGGAATGAGATCGTCAATTCGAGACGGTGTCTTTGGAACTCCAACACCCTCTCTCAAAAACCATGGTACTTCATGTTTACTAGCAGCGACGATCCAACAGGCTACGCTTACGACCCGGTGTTCCGGAAATGGTACGGTTTGGAACTCCCTTGCATCGAAAACCCGAATTGGTTCATTGCTTGTTCATGCGGGCTAATTTGCTTCATGGATAATAACAGTAGAACCCAACTCTTTGTATGCAACCCGATTACGAAGACCTGGAGAGGTCTGGAGGAGCCTCCAGGTCCAAAGTTTTCAGATTATAGTGCCCTTTCCTTATCAGTGAATCGGAAATCGCACAGCTATAAAGTAGCTATTGCAAAATCGAAGCAAGTGCCTAGCGATTTCCTTCAATGGGATCTTTCGATACAAGTTTACGACTCGGAAAATGAGTCGTGGGTTACTCCCGTGACAGAGGTGTTGACGGGATGGAGGGGCGGGGATGAAAGCATAATCTGTGACGGAGTGCTCTATTTCCTGATTTACTCTGCCGGAATCATGGGTAATTCTGGTACCCGACACGGTCTGATCATGTACGATCTCTCGAAGAGGTCTTCCCATGTTCCGCTGTCACACACTTCGATTCCTGTACCTTGTCCTATAACGTGTGGACGGCTGATGAATATCAAGGATAAGCTTGTTATGGTTGGGGGGATCGGGAAACCTGATCGTCCGGAAATAATCAAAGGAATTGGAATTTGGGCACTCAATGGACGAGGGTGGCGAGAGGTTTCCCGGATGCCTCACAAGTTTTTTCAAGGGTTTGGAGAATTTGATGATGTTTTTGCGAGTAGTGGTGTAGATGATCTCATATTCATACAGAGCTATGGAGCGCCGCTGCTTCTTGTCTACGACATGAATCAGAAACAATGGAAGTGGTCGCAAAAGTCCCCGGTCACCAAAAGGTTCCCTCTTCAGCTGTTTACTGGTTTTTGCTTCGAACCCCGTCTTGAGATTGCTCCAGAAGTTTATCCTTAAATTGGCAAATTTACTTGTGCATCAAATTGCATTGGTGGAGATCTTATCTTAGAAAAGCCGCTCTTTTTGCCGTTAAGTTATAGAAAAAAAAAATACTTATAAGTATATATTTATTTATGAAGTCGGAGATATTATTCTTTGCTTTCGTATACTGGTGGGAGTTGGGTATCTTTTATCGTATTGGGTGCGATCAAGAGAAGCAGTTTACAAGGATGTTTTTTAGCAGAATATAGTAATTTTACTCATTTAATTGCTTAAGTTGTCTTCATCTTTTTTCTTCTGTTTGGATGAATTTGGCAATTTAGGTAATGTCTTCCTACTTATTTTCTGATTTGTTCTCTGTTCTCTGTGTTGAATATGTATAAAGCACTGTATTCTTTCATAGATATGAGATCATATAACTGCCCCTAGTATTAAATGAGCGCTTCCTGATCTAATCTGTCATATGTAAAACAACTTAACACTCCTATTCTGTTCTATGAAAACGTTTGTTAGGAAGGCTTCTTGAAAATTTTATGGACCAACCTCATTATTGCCATGGTTTAGTAGATTTGGAGTTCATTAGAAAAATATTTGAGGAAGGTGTTCTTATCTACAAATTGAACTAGTTCTTCTCATTTTAGAAGTCTAGGTACTCCCAAATCCATTGGTGCACACAATTTGGGTTCTCAGCTCATGTCAGGTACCTGTTTATGTAGGTTTTGTCTTAGGCACAAAAAACTCTGTTCTTTTTCTAACTACACATTTAATGTGTGTAGTATTGGTACACCGTATTATACTCATTTTTTTAAAGGCTCATTCTCATTTAAAATGCATATTTTCTGTTTTAAATCCAAAAATACACATAGTAAACCTGTTTTTTCTTATTTTTTCCTTTTCCTCGACTTTTTCCAATTTTCTGACTTATATATTTTTATAGTTTTTTAGGCTTCCGATTTGACCCTGTTCTTCTCCTAAGTTTCCTGTATTTTGTCAATTTTTACCGATTTTTCGCTCCCTTGCTAAATTTTGTGGCTTTCGCTCCCGTATTTTGGAATTGCTTTTGTTATTAGATTTAGGGATGGTAAGCCCTGCCCAGGTTTATTAAAGTTTATGGAAGTGTAGTTTTCACGTGTCACCTCCTATTTTTCCTTAGAAAATCTGTAGTTCACCTTAAGTCAATCTGTATGTACCTTTTTTTTATCTCATTAAAGATTTTTCAAAGGTTGATAGAAAGATAGATGCAGCTAGTATGCATTTATCCACACGCCACCGTGTGATCAATTAATCCACTGGTGTTAAAAGAAACTGAGTACCACCTGATTCGTCAATACCTATTAGAGAAAATATTAATTGAGGCTTTACTGTTTTTTGTGAAACGCCATATTGTGTTCTGTTTTTAGGTGTCTGTATTCTTTTCATCATGACACATTGTGTTCTTAATAAAAGTTAAAATTAAGTTGCATTTAAAATGCTTGCAATCTCAACTACCTTCATGAGGGTTGAAGTATGAAACACAGCAAAAAACAGGTATCTTTTGTCACATGGGGAATATCTATCTGTCATATTGGTGAAGCTAACTTAAGAAGCTTCAACTATGAAACTCAATGTTCATATTATTTTATTGGAGTCATCTTCATTAAACTATGGTTAGATCCACCAGCCCTCAACGGGAATCAGGTAATTAAAAAAAAAGGTATATATTATTTTCACAGGGATCAGAGTCTTTAATGGCAATTTCATATGGGTGCTGTCGCCTTTTCTGATATAGTAGGTGTATCTGGGCTAAGTTGTGACATAAACATTTATACTCTTGAGATTCATAGCTCTTTATTGCAGCTTAAGGAAGATGGCAAAAGAATATTTTAATATAGGCAACTGCTTATAAAGTGCATATACAGCCATGGCACATGTTTTTGAGCAATCCAAGCCATCAAAGTGGCAAGAGGTTCGACCTTGATCCCATGGAAAGTGTTGTCCGCCTAAAGCAATAGGTCGCAGGTTAAAAAAAGTCTTGGAATCAATCTCTCTAAATTGGGGTGGGCCTACCATCAACCTGTCCTAGACTCTGTTGAAAGTGGAAGCCTTGTGCACTGGGTATATGACCCTTTAAGCCATCAAAGTGGCAGCTCATATATTAAACCCTTGATTGAATTGAATCAAATGATGGTGATTTTTTTCATTCCAATCGTCCACACAAAGGGGATCTTGAGGCTATGGACATGCTATCAGACAGTGAGTCTTTTATTGCAAGGGGCACATATCTCAAAAAAATTATTATTAAATCACATGGCACACATAGTGCTTTAGGGCCACTTTTCAGGATTTATGTTACATGGAATAAAAAAATTGACCATCTGAAGCATAATTCTGTAGTTGAGATGTGTGGTAAAGATGGGCTGTTAGGTGGATAACTTAGATTGATGGAAGATGCACGCTAAGGGAGTTAGAAGTGGGCTGTGATGGTCCACACTGTGTAGAAGGGTTGGTAGAACTTAGGAGAGGGTCCTCTTCTTTATCTTTACTAGCTTTGCCGGCTATACTTTATTCTATTGGTTCCCCTCGTTCAAAACCCTCAATTTTGTCAAATATTTAGACAATGAGGTTGTGGACGGCGACGCTTTCTTTGAAAATCCTTAACCAAGAGTCAAATTTTAGTTCTTCACACGCCAATAGCATGTTTGTTTGATATTATATTATATAATAATGCACTTGAGCTCCACCTGGAGTGGACTTTGGGCCATGTGGCATCTAATTCGAGGATTAGGTGCCTGGCGACTTCACTAAGGTTGATTAGGCTCGGTTTGGCAACCCTTTTTAAAAAAATAATTTTCAAGTATCATAAAGTGATGTATGAAATGTTGTTTCTTAAATGTTGCTTTTAAAAAATTTTATCACGTGTAAGAACCAATATAGAAAACACTTTTCAACACCATACCATTTTCAATTATGAGGTGGTCACATCCTTGAGTGAAATTTGTTTTTCACTCTACATTTTTCTCTTGAAAAGCTTTCGAAAAAGGGGTTGCCAAGTCTGTTCTACCGCTTATGCCATGAGTTCATACCCTCAAAGGTAGCATTTTTCATGTGGCCTTTAAGCAATTTGGTGCCATGTGGCACTCAACTCAAATATTAGGTTTTGCGCCAACATGCCGAATGTGTCATGGGTGTACCATTTGACAGGCAGATTTTATTCAACCTAACATACATCCCAAAAAGTAATTCTAAAATTTTGTTTGAGCACAATAGGTCTACATGATGATTTTAGGGTTACTTTTTGGAGATGCGTGCCATGTGGAATCAAGACCTAATTATATGATGGTACCCTCAAGATCTATTATGTAAAAGATTGAGACGAAAAGAACATTACCATCATCTAAATCAAAATAGTGAATGCATTTCGATTGGAGGAGGGGATGATGTTACAATTTCACAGGTGTAATAATGGTATCCAAAACTTTTATCTTTGACCTGGGAAATGAAGCGCCAAAAAGTCTCATTTTTTTTCATTCTCCTCTAAAACTCTTAGGTTGTGTTTCGCATTGCTTTTTGGAAGAATTAAAAAGAGCAATTATTACCCTTTATTGTTGCAAATGAATATGGGGAGAGAGAAGGATAGGAGGAAGAAAAGAGGTGGTGAGTTTGCTCTTTAAAACATGAAAAATATCGCTCTTTAAAAGAGCATGAAAAATCATACTCTTTTAAAGATGACTGTTTTTCATATTTCGAATATCAACCTCCCTTTTATCTTCTTTCAATCATTCTCTATCTCCTCACATTTCTTTGCAATAATAAAGAACAACTACTGCTCTTTTCTACTCTCTTAAAGAACATTGCCAAACACAAGCTTAACAGATGTGATATACCCATAAAGATGTGGTGTAACTCATGATCATGGGATATGTTACTCGAAATTTAGAAATCGAGTGTTGCATTTTCAAGTTGTATTTTATTTTTTAATTTCCAGTTAAGACACTAAAGTGGCAAGCCAACATGACACTCAATCCAAAATTCTTGCTTGTTAGAGGCTTCTAGTCATCTGATTTGACCATATTTTTGGCGATAGATGATTAGACCATTTTTTTGCCTCAATATATCGCTCTACTCCTGATGTAGGCTCTTGATCAAAGGGAAGAAATCATTTAATCGAATAAATCTTTAGGCAAAATCTAATCTAAGCTATGGCCATGCGTGTTACGTGGCTTTTGCCCCATCCCAAACTCATCATTCACAAAAGCTAGTTTCGGTCGTTCACCTCGTAAATGGCATGGTTGAATTCATGTAAGGTAGGTAGTTGATAGAGGAGGTAAATTTTGCTTTACAGGGAGTCAGTAAGAAAAAAGAGGACCTACTAAAAGTTAGCAAAGAGTTATGCCTTGGGCTGTCAACGGGCCAGGCTTCAGCCCGGCCTGGGCCCGAGCTGGATTTGGGCTCAATTTTTTTATATTTCAGTTAAATGGGCTGGGCCAAGCCCAAATAAGAATCGGGCTGAGCTCAGGCTGCAAAGTGTCCGACCCGGCCTGTGTAGCTTGAATTATTTTTATTTTTTTAAATGCCTTTTAAAAAATTATAAGCCCGGCCTAAATCCGGCCGGCCCGAATAGTTAATCGGGCCGAGTTCGGGCTATAAATTTCATAAACAAGCCCAGCCCAGCCCGGCCCGATTAGCTATTCAGGCCAGGCTGGGCCTAAATTTTTTATAATATTTTAAATGTGCTGGGTGAAAATTCAGCCCAAATTTGGCCCGGCCCGTTGACACCCCTAGTTATGCTAAGCATAGCCTTAGCTTATGAGGTTGACTCTCGTAAGCCTCAGCCTCGTCGACGTCTAAGTCGTGGATTACGCATTGCCATTCGATTGTGATGGTAGCAATTACTTAACCATTTATGATGCAAATGCACTTTCAAAGGGTGTTATTTTTCAGTTTATGACATCTTATCATATATTGCCCTATTTGACATCCTTTTCAAAAGGATTAATGACAGGATTAGAAAAAATGAGTGTCCACCCAACACCCATGTTGGGTGGATACCACAGATGACACGTCTGCGTGACTCTGTGACTCGTACAAACTCTTAATGCATGGAAGTCTGTGCACATCACTCACTTATATAGATGTGTAGACTGCTTTAATGCATATGATGAATAGACACTCATTGTAGACTTAACTCTTAATGATAAGAGGTGTATCGCACGATGCTTCTCAAAAGGACTTCCATATTGTGGAAAATGGTGATGTGTGAAAAGTAGAATGGGACAACTTTTCAATACAACACTATTTTAAACTAAAGGGGGTCAAATCTTTGGATGAAAAGAGTTTTTCACCCAATAATTTTTCCTTGAAAAGTGCTCTTTAAAAAAGGATTGTGAACAAGGCTTAAGACCCTGTTTGTCAACCCTTCTCCAAAAAACACTTTTTAAGTGTTGTAAAGAAATATATCACATATTGCTTCTCAAATATTGTTTCTCGAAATGATTTGTCCCATGTTATGTGAGAAGCAGAATGAGGCAGCTTCTCAATGCAACACCATTTTTTTCGCTACGGCAGCTAAGTCTTTGAGTGAAATGTCCTTTTCACTTAATGTTTTTCCCCTAAAAAGTGTTTTTTTCGTAAGTGTTGCCAAACAAGCCCTAAGTTATTCATAAAAGGATTAATGAGGTGTCACCTACATGAATAATATATGGAGAGTTTATAAGTACACTTATACATGGACCTTTAATGTTGTTTACAATTGAAGATTCTTTTGGCACAACTGATGGTTCCATCGTTGACCTCCTTGAACCCACCTATCAGATGGCCAGGTGTTGATTTCACATAACAAACATCCATGATCACGATGTACCATGAGAAGGATTCTTGAGTCACTTTTAGGGATATATTTCACGTGAAATCAAAATTTGACCATGTGATAGGTGAATTATGATCCCTAAGGTCTGTTGTGTGAAAGATTAAATCGATCTCCACCATCTGATTCAAAGCAATCAACAATATTAACAATGAAACTATTACTTAAAAATATATCCTCAACTGGAAAAATTGGAATCCTTCCATGAAAAGTCGTTCACAAAATTCTTATAACAACAAAAAGGTTCGAGTTTACTTGAGCCGCTATGGTGGTTAGTGGTTAGTGGTTAGTGAAAAGACAACAATTTTCTATAATAATTGTATAAACCCTTAAACTATTGACATGACAATAATAGCATTGTATATATAAGGACAGTATTATATGGAGAATAGATTTTCTTTAGACAAAGTACAGACAGCTAATGTGACACTATGTAATTGGCTTCAAGTGCCATTGCACAATTAATGCAACTGAGTGCAATTAATCATTTCATATCAGTTGCCTTCACTTCGTCCTCAACAACTCTTTTTCCTAACTTTGCCCTCAACAAATCTGGCCTCCCATTATAATTTTCTATATATAATATAGAATATATAATTGAGAAAAGGGTCACCAAACGTCACCAATAAAATTAAATACAAATAGAGACAAGCCATGCAGCAGTCGTCGTTTGTCATTTATTTTTGTAGATCGACGGCTCAGATACACTAACTATATGCCTGCGTCGCCTTGTTTCTTTCCTAAAAATTGATGGGCATTTTTTGCTTTTGGAGAAGCCCCTCAAAGACTCTACAAGAGATTTAAAATGCAATAAAGAATGGCACAGGAAACAAATTCTCCAAATGTATGAAAAATTCGCGATTTTGAATTATCGGGTATTAATCCTGAGTTTTTTTTGTTTTGAAAATTAGTATTTTATTAAATTAATATAAATGTTTTCCTAGTGCCTAGGAGGATCCGAGTAATACATAAGATAGCGCCCAAAGCATTGCTATTTGGAAAATCAGACCTTTCGGAGAAATCAAGATAGATACTTGGGCGGTGTAGGAAACCCAAATGGGGAAAACCTACACCGGGAGCAAACCTAATTGATCGGAAAAAACCTCTAAAAAACCAAAAAGAAAAACACTCCTTACATCAAAACCCCCCTACAAGCAAATTAGAAACGACAAAAGATGTTTCGCTTCAAAACTTCGGGTGTTAAAGATCTAGGGGTCACCTCTACCAGTCGCTATGGCCCAGTTGCATATTGTAATGATGCATTCGCGAATAAGCTTCATCTTGTTGAAAACATGATTCTTGCACCTTATGTTATTGCGAGTGATCCATATATTTCAGAGGATTGAAATATAAATATGATTCTAAATTCAATCCTTGATACCAGATTCGCCTCTCTTCTGAAAATTACTTGAACCATGTCATTATGAAGACAAGTGGATATTCCAAAAGTACTAAGGCTGCGTTTGAGAATGTATTTGGATTTGAGGAAAGTATTTTAAATCTAGGCATTTCAAATCCTAGATTTCAATTACTTGAATTTACAAATTTTTTGTTTGGATCTCAAGGCATTGTATATGCATTTTCAATCCGGTTTGCATTTTTCTCCTAATGAACATGATTCTAAGTTTTGTAGCTTAGCAAGTAACATGACATCTCCTTTTGACACAAAACTGAACACTTTGAAGTCATACAATTTCAGCTAGGGCTGTCAGCGGATTGGGTCGAACCAAAATTTTGGCAGCCCAATGAAAATGGCATATGACCTGACCCAATCTGTTAAAAACACCTATTTTTTGTACTATATATATAATATCGGGTCGACTTATTTTTGGATCGACCCAACCAGAGGGGGGTCGGATGTCTCATGCCCAACCTGGTAGGTCAATTTTAGGTACCTGACTCGGTCAGTAAAAAATTTGAGTTGCATTAGTTACGCATAAGGTCGACCCGACAAGTTGACAAGCCTAATTTCAGCCCTCTTTTACACTTATGTTCAACATAGGACATGCATCCATAATAGCCCTCTTTTAGACATAATTTCAAACACATCAAATGCATGAATCGTCAACTCTTTTCAGGACATAGTTTTAAACATGTGAATCAATATAGATGAAGAAGGAGACAACTAAATCCCTAATTTCTCCATAGATATCTGACCCATCAGCTCGTCAGTCATCGGTGTTTCTTCTCCGTTGTCTGAACATGAGGATCTCGACTCAATCAAGCTACTTCTCGAGGGAGATGACCGAACTTCGATCTTTGCTCTAGCCGTTTCCGAGAACAAAGTCGTAAAAACAACCTTTTATATCTTAGCAGATAACAATCAGCAGGGGATCCTTAACTCCTTGCTCAACTAGTAAGGTTTAGAAACGGCCACCATCAAGTCGAGGTGCGAGATTAATGCATTTCACATCACCACGAGCGCGATAATTTCGAACAGATTTTTTATGGCAATACAGATAAAGCAAAAGAGTTGAGCAGAGGAGAGAGAGAGAGAGAGAGAGAGAGAGAGAGAGAGAGAGAGAGATGATAAGCCCCGATAAAACCAACACATTTTGGGTTTGGATTTGAAATAACGCCTCTGAGGCGTTATTTCAAATTCCATCACTTTAGGCTTTTTCAAATTACTGGGATTCAGATAAATCAAATCCAAATCCAACCCGTTAAAATCATTCCCAAATGAAAGATTTGAAATCCGGCTATCCAAATCCATCTCACCAAATCCTCGATCCCAAAGGTAGCCTAGCGAAATTGCACAAGAAACCCTTATGATAAGATTAGGAACTATAGCGAGCTTGTTCCAAAAGAATGAGGAAATTATACCAGCTCATGATCAAATAATATTGGCGAAGAAAATTGCATCATAAAGATTAAAACTTTTTTTTTTTTCTTTCTGTTTTATCTTTTATTTTGATTTAGGACCATAAGAGCATGAGAGCTAGATTCTGGGTCCCTTCAAAGGAATTTGGTTGATGATAACTCTTTGGGTATGTTTGATGGCCTGTAAGAGGGCCATCTTATGCGTTAAGTGGTGCCGGTGACTATGAGCCGCTGTTTGATGGTAGAAAGGGAAATGTGTTTTCCTAGTTTTTCTCCGACGCGTAGCCTAAGAGGGATACGAGGGTTGTGCTTCGTATGGCACTTGAGCAATGTGTTTCCCTTCTTACACGACTTACAAGTTTAGACGACCTTAACATGTAAAGAGGATACGATCAATCAAACATGCCCTTCATCCCCACTTTTGGATGCATGAGTTGATCTTACATGCACTCTCGACCAGTGAACCGGTAAATCTCACACTAGAAAGAAGGTCAAAAGCACACTTTAACTGATTTTATGCCCATAAAAATTTATGCAGGTCTCTATGTTTGACCAATTTAGCAGTGAGATTAACTTGTGCGCCACCTTTGATAAATAGGAGTAAATCATCAGCAAAGAAAAGTTGACTAGGACTAACTTACCCCCTTACGAGACCAAATTTTTTCAATTGGATAGACCTCAGCTAAGAACTTATTCAACAATGGTTTGGGTTTTAAGGTTATGTTTGACATTGCTCTTTGGAAGAGTGGAAAAGAGCAGCTACTACTCTTTGTTATTGCAAAGAAATATGGAAAATAGCCATTTTAAAATACCAGCTCAATATCTTAGGCTCAAGTTATAAATGAACCAAGCAATTGTTATGCTTTAAGATCTAATAAAAAATCCAGTTATTTCATGCTGACTCCAGCCATTGAGAGTCCTCAAGAACTGTTGTTTTAGGCTTTAACTTCTTAGATTAGAAGTGAGATTTAGATCTTCTATATAAGTTTATCTTATATTAGAAGTAGGATTTAGATATTCTATATAGGGGAAAAACATTTTGAACGAATTGAAGGAATTGAGATATCATTGTAAAGCTTTGGTAAACCTATCTAGAGTTTTGTGGAGAGCTTTGGTGAGACTTAAGTGTTCTTGTATTCTTGTGGAATCATTAATATTGTGAATCATCATTGCTCGTGGACATAGACATATAGCCGAACCACGTAAATATTATCTCTTGTGTGATTGTGTTTGATTTCCTTTTATTTTACATTCTTATTTGATCGTTCATCGTGAGATCGTTGGTTAATTTGAGAGCTTTCGTTCAACAAATTGATATCAAAGCCCTTAGGTTTTTATTCTATGATCGAAGATGGCATCGAAGTCAGCAACAATTTCGAACACAAGGTTTGAGGTTTCGAAATTCGACGGAAAGATTAATTTCAGCTTGTGGCAAGTACAAGTCCGGGATGTATGGATTCAGCAAGGGTTGCACAAGGTATTAAAAGGGCTTATAGGTAAGTCGGCGGATAAGTCCAATAGTGATTGGAAAGAATTCGAACTTCAAGCATATATTACGATTCGGCTATGTCTAGTGAGGAGATTACGTACAACGTGATGCGAGAAAACTCAACGGCCGCACAGTGGGCCAAATTGGAGTCTCTACAGGATGAAATCTCTGACGAGTCATCTGGATCTCAAGAAGCAACTGTATGCACATGAAGCAAGATACTCCTCTCAACGAACTTCTTAATGAATTCAATAGAATAATATATGAATTATTAAATATTAAAGAAGAGGTTAAGGATGAAGACAAAACACTACAACAATTGTCTTTCCTTCCCTATTCCTATAAACACCTAGTTACTACGCTACTCTATGGGAAGAAGACTATTGAACTAGACTCGGTTATAGCGGCACTATTTTGTAACGAAATGAGGAAGAAAGGTTCAAATAGTAATACATAAATAGATGGTTTGTTTGTTAGGGGAGATCAGAGGATCGTAAATCTGGAAGGGATAGATCAAAGTTCATATCTAGATTCACAAATAGAAAAACTGTAGAATATTACAAGTGTTATGAGAAAGGTTACATTAGAAGGCATTGTCCTCAATTACAAGCTAAGAGAAATGATACTCAGGATAAGAAACAAAAGGAGATTGTTGATGAGGCTGGTATAGCCGAACAAACTCCGGATGATGATAAAAATATATTATCAGTAGTTTCTGATAATACTTGCAGAATGTATGAATACTTGATTCAGAGTGCTCCTATCACATGTGTCCAAATAGGGACTGACTCAAATCTTATAAAAAGGTGGATGGCGGAACGATTTTGATGAATAACAATATCGCCTGCAAAATAGTTGGAAAGGAGAGTATTAAAATAAAGATACACGATAAAGTTGTGAGAACATTTATCAATGTACGCAATATTTTAGAATTGAAAAAAAACCTCATATTGCTTGGTACACTAGACTCCAATGGGCTCAAGTCACAACTCAAGGTGGAGTTTTTAAGGTGACAAAAAAATCTCTATTTGTGATGAAAGCAGAAAATGTTGGAAACCTTTACTTTCTTTCAGGGAGTGTAACACATGCCCCTCAATCTCGGTGTTGGTCAACTAGTTGATTGAGACCTGATGAGACCTGACTATGCCAGGTGACTGCCTGGGACCAGGTTTATATAAATTTGCTAAGCACCCACCTTAGATTGATGAGATATGACCTATTTCTAGTAGCCCCCATATGACACCTTTTATTTAAATGAGTGTGTTAGTAATTAGTAAAACATACACCACATTTCACACCTTATGAGAAGTCCGAACAGGTTTCTGATAGACCTTGACTCGGGGTTTTACTCGAATTGACTTTGAGTCTTAGTGTTGATGAGGAGATCATCACCAATGAATTAGATATCAATGATGATCATTGAATTGGACAATGGTTTAGGTCAAACCTATACCCATAAATTTGAAAGAACTAGATGCACTAATATTTAAGGTTAAATGTTTGTGCCTTGTATGGAGTAATGATGTTTCTTGTAAATACAATTTAAGCCCAAGGGCCTTTATGAGCTAATTTCCTAATTTCTTATTAGAAATTACTTTTTTACAAATCTCTAGAAAATCTTAGCCCTTCATCTATTTGACTCATCTCACACTGTAGAATAATTTGGAGAAATATAGGGTGAGAGATGCTCTCTCACACATGCACCACAAGATGGGCTTGATAAAGAGAAATTCACAATTTTTGAGGTCATTGATGAAAGACACAAAAGACAAGATTTGACCCAAGGTATGGTGGGAAGTGAACCCATGTAGGGCCCACTCCCATATGCGCATGGAGAGGAGAGAGGAGAGAGAGAGAGAGAGAGAGAGAGAGAGTGAATTTGGGAAGCAAATAGTGGACACTTGTCCAAAATTTTCTTTGGCTTGTCCCTTAGCTCCATTGCAAAAATCGAATTTCCAAGGGGGTTCTCCCATTCCCACTATTTTCATCTTCTTCCTTCTTTTGCACCTCCATTAGAACACCTTCTCCTACCTTGAATTTGCCCTCCATATCCACCCATCAAAACCAACATCCAACACCACTACTCAACTCCCCATATCTTCTAGACTCACATACAAGAAGTTATGCTCCATCCCAGCTCATTGCACCACTCAAACAAGGACAAACCAGCAAGTTAGAAAGATCAAACCCAAGTTAATGTCTTAGTTAGCTCCTTGTTAGTGTTTCTAGTCTTGTAGTGTAGGTTTTTGTCCATAAATTCTAATTCTCTTGGACCATTTTTAGAGTTTTTATTCTTGAATATTTATATTATAGTTCGATCAAAATATTTGGATGTCATGCATGTGATCAAAATGATCATGCAAGGTCATCTAATGATCTTGATTGATCAACAAGACCCAGACTACTATAGGATAGTATTTGTCTTGAATTTTCTTGGACTTTTGGTGAAAGAAACTTGAGTTTTGTTTGAGGCTTTTAAAATTCTCTGGAATATAGTTTGATCAGAACATTTGGACACCATGCATGTGATCATGCAAGGCCATCCAATGGTTTAGATTGGTCAAAGATAAACTATGTTCATCATTGTGTAGAAACTCTCAATTTTTTTTGGCTTTCTATTTCCATGTTATTCTACTTGGATTAAATAGACTTTATGGATAATATCTATATGTTATATGGATAATATTAGTTAGGTTTAATCACAGAAAATTAAATTTCTGATCACTGATTAGATTTCTACATGTTGATAGCTAGAATACTATATGTAGTATAGTTTTAATTTATGTCATTTCTTTTCATAATATAAAATTAGAATTTGTGATTTGATATTAGTTAAATTTTAGATAAAATATCTGTGGAATTTCATAAAAAATTTCATAATTTTCTATTTTCGATCATAATAGAATTTAATGGTCATAGATAGCATGATGATAGATAATTTACATATAGTCTAGTATTGAATCTTGCCTATTTTCCATAAATTAGACTTAAAATCTTAACATGCTAGTGATTGGAATTCACTGAGTTTTATGAGATTTCATCTCAGGAAATTTTAATTAATTTACTAATTTTAATGGTAGTATGATCAAATGGCCATGATTGATTGAATTGCTTGTAATGTGTAGTATAGATGCATAGAACTTGTTTGATTGTGTGATTTTGATCATGAAAATCTTGACCCACTAATGAGTTTGGATAGGTTAGTGAATTTTGGAAATGTGTGATTATATCTTGATATTTGATCATGGAAACTTGAATGGTGATAAATGTTTGTATAGGAAAAATTTTATGTATGATTCCAATGTAGTTTAACATTAATCGGAACTACTAGATGGTCTATTGATTGATGTTTTACCATTTTGATTGACATGTGGCTTGATGAGATTCTAAACCTTGGAAGCTCATGATCAATGTTGATCATGAATGATCAACGGTGATCGATTGTTTATCGATGAAAACTCAAAAATTCGGACAATTAGGCCTTATTACATGTAGCGGATAATTCTTTAAAATCTGACCAAAAATTGATTTGAAAGAGCTTGATTTTTTAAAAAATAATTTATGAGAAGAAAATGATTTGAAAAAAAGAATCGTGCCCGAAAAATTAAGTTTGATTGGATGACTCTCCAAGCTAATCCAAATTTGCTAGATAGAACAATACCTGGCGAATAGGGTAGTACAGACAAGCGATTCGTGTCGTTTAAACCGATAGGACAGACCCGAAGTAAGACCTCAATTGATCTGGCATTAATCTGGAATCACTCGAACTGAGACCTGAAATGTTGTGGCATGATATGGACCACTAGGTGGACCCCCATCGATGACCCAAGTCTGTTGGTCTTGCAGCCCATAGCAGTTTACTTTCAAAACAGAGAGCAAAATAATATGAAATAACTTTGAAATTTTTTCTAAAAAATTATGTTAAATAAATTAATGGGTTCCCGATACCTAGTTAAAATTCAGACACTCACTCCCTATAGTTTGAATTTTATGGAACTCGAAGCACAAGGCCGCGAATCTGCCCTGTTGCACCAAAAATCTGAGCCCTTGAAGAGCTATGATTTTCATGCCCAAGATTCCTTCAGAAAAATTTAGGATAAATCAAGGTCAAACCTTGACCTGTCCCTAAGACTTTTGTGAAATTTCAAGCGATAATTTCACTAGAATTATCGACTGGAAAATCTGAAAAATTGTAACGCGAAACTGTGTCGCATAACACTCAGTCAGTAACCAGACCAGACTTCTAATCGGATGGACCTGATTCTATCATGATCCTTTGACTTTTGATACTTAAAATATAAAAAGAATTTATAGATAACTCTCTGAGCTTCCACAAAGCTGATGAGTGTACGATTTAACTGTTGACACTAAGAGTTACAAACTTGACTCTAATGACCAATAAATCTAGTCCGATAACCTGATGAAGGACTGATGAGTAGTGAAATATGATGATATTTCACCCCTAGATACCTATATTTAGCTATCCGATGAAGGCTATCTGATAAGAATTATTAGATTTGAAGTATTTCAGGTAAATACAAGCCAAGTGCAGAAAACAGCCCAAGAATTCTGAAAATAATGTCAAAACACTGCAACTTTGGGTCATCGAGAACTTGGTGTGACTTGTAGCTCAATTTGGACATTTAATTATTAAAACACAAAAGTTGTAGATTTTTCTGTCATATTTCCAACGGATCAAGAATCGACTCAATCCGAGTTCGTTATGGCCAAAATACCAAAGCAGTGTCTGATGCAAAGTTCGGCAGGAATTCACGAAAATCTGGGAGGTCGATGCATCGACCCTATTGGGTCGATTAATCGACCCTAAATTTTCGAGTTGGAACACCTCTGTGGCTGAAAAACTTCGGCTCTATTTAAAGCGGATCAAACACTTCGGAAAAGAGGGGAATTAGAGAGGGGAATTAGAGATAGGAATTAGAGAGGAATTAGAGATAGGAATTAGAGATAGATAATTAGAGATGGGAATTAGAGATAGATAATTAGAAAGTTAGTTTTGACTTTTCTTTTTAAAAAGTTTTTGGAGAGAATTTTTTAAAGATTATTATTCATTATTATTATTTTTGGTTTTAGGCTCTTCTGGGCATCTTTTCAAGAGTTCTTCTTTCTCCTTCTTCTAGGGTTCCATCTGGGTAGATTGTACCTAGGATTTGCATTGTTTTTCCTTTACGTTAATGAAAGCATAGATTGTATTTAGGAAAAGGCATTGTAAGCAAAGATCTTTGGAAGAAATAAAAAGAGAAATGACTTTGAATGAACAAGGAGATCATACACTAAAGATGAGCGGCTAAATCAGTAGATCGGGGAAGATGCGATCCCCAGATAAGTACCCTTATTTATGATTAATACCATAGTCGATTTATTATCATCATGGAATCGTTTTGCTAAAAGTTTGTGTTATTGAAAATATATTGAATGCTTGTTATGACCGTTGATTGCGCGTATCAACGGCTATAATCGCTAGATCTGGACCTGCAGACTGATCTAGGCTGTAGAGCGATTATGTGTTTACTGTTGTGATCTAAACATCATGAGATACGCTATGCTCCTTACATGACTCATACCGCAATGATAGGCTGAGTCATAGTTTTTAGATAGGGTATGCCGGATTGATGATCATATTTTATTACGAATCATCTCTATAGCTGAATGATGGTGTGAATGATGCTTTAATGAAACTGTGGGTTTTAATGATAGAAAAGGGGTACAAAACTGGGGTAGCATATTCCTTGATCTCATTTAATTATTATTTTAGATTCATCAGTAATTAGTTGTTTAGATTAATTTATTTTTCTGCATTTAGGAAAAGTGTGATAAATTTTGGTAAAATTGAATCTGCCCTTTGGTACTTCCTTAGGGACATTTTTAAATCTCTGAAAGAATTAATTAAAATTCAAGATTTCCTTGTGGGTTCGACACCTTTGTTCTTGTCATACTGCAATAGATCTTGTGCACTTGCAAGGGTTACACTTTAAATCGATCAAGGACAGATCTCAGTAATCTATCGACCATGATCAAGTCTGATTGTATTTTTGAGTGTCACCACCTGGGGGAGATGCGATTACTGATGGTCTTTTACCCAGTTTTCATAGGGCTTGAAAATTTGACCGAAGCTGAAAATAGCTAGCAATTTATCGCAGACTGTTTGGTACACTTGTGGAAAAATATGCAATTTAAAGAATGTTGTAAAAAACCTTGACCTTATCTCGAGACCCGTAACCATCTGGGCAGCACTAGATCACAGTGACCACTATGAGGATAATATATAATGGGACATGAGTTGACTTGGTCAACCAAGAGTTGGACTGAACCTTCAGATGGCCCAAAAACCCAACTACTAAGAATGTATAAAATTTTATAACGACCCGACTACCCGGCCCATGGTCCTGTAAGCCTTAGATGAATTTCTAAGCTATGAACCAACCCAAAATGTTTTAAAGGAACTACTAGAGGCACCCCTTGAATAATAGCGACACCCTGTTTATGGGCTCAGACCTTGAAAAGCCACGTATACCTAAAATTTAATCTAGTAAAGACCCAAAACCACATAAGGAATATCCCGTGGACCTTGAACCCATAGGCTTGGATTTTGTCTAAGTCCAAATACACGACCCGAAGACCTGAAATGGACCAGTGTTTGGCCCCTTAGGCCCAATCACTAAAATAAATTGAATAACACCAAAACTCATTGGACCCAAGACCCAAATGAGTCTTTAATAAGAATGGAATGGACATAACGCTCATATCCAAAAAATATAAAATGAGTAAATACCCTCTTAACCCTCTGATGAGCCTTACATTGCTCAAATAAGAAAGCTGACCAAAGCCATAGGATATCCATCTAAAATATTCCTAGACCATGTGAAGGACGATCATATGGGATGCTTACGTATATACCCCTAGGCCGTACATACGATACTCCTAAGATAATTACACTGAGGGCATACTACGATATCCCTCTAGGATACTTGTTAGGATTAAGAAATATTGATCTATCGATGAGTAGTCAATCAGTTGACTTAACTCGAATAAATTCATAAAATTATTAGAAACAGGCACCCCGATGCCTTAAATTTCTATTAGAAATGATCGATTTTTTTTAATTGACGACGAGAAACATAAGTCCTTATTGGACTCTAAACTGAGGGAACACTTAGATATAAGTGTGAACCGACGAGATCCTTCCTTAGATCCAGTCTTGAAATTTGAAGACTCGGCTTTGACTTCTAATTTGAACAAACTGCTTGAATTGTTACTAATTGATTGATTGATGGAAGTAATCGATAGATATAATTTTGTGATATATCTGAATTTTGAGCCCGAAATGGGAGCTTGAACTTGAACTTGCACCTGAAATGGGTAATTGAATATAAACCCACAAGGGATTTTAATCTGGAGTTTGATTATTGAACTTCCAAAAGAAGAATACTTGAATATGGAACTTGAATAGAGAAATCCTGAATATTGAAATTTGAATATTAACTATTTGATAACGAATCTTGAAACTTTGAAAGTGAAAAGAGGATATTATTTTGAACTTGAAAACCTCGCATAACTGATCTCTGTTCTCATGAACATGCTCGTATGAGCATCTCGTATTCGAAAGAGTTACTAAAATGTCAATTGAAGATTGGGTCACATTAAACCAACAAAGTCATTGATCCTTGTCTTGATTGACTAAATGGCAGAGAGTGTCAGCCTTTGCCTGCATAACATTGGCAATTGAATCTTGAATCTTTGATCATGATTGGTGTCTAGTATCGCACTGAATTAATTAAAAGACGTTAATAATAAATAAAGAAAATAACTAATAAACAAGGTGAAATAAATTAGTAAATTGATACATAATAAGTCTATAAATAATGAACCTTGTGAATCTTTTGATTCTGCTAATGATTTAGAATAGTTTATTGTTACTTGAATGATTACAACTTTATGTCATAATTATTGTGAATAATTATCCTCATGTTAGATAGAAATTGCTTAATGTCATTTACTTAGAATTTTTGCTTAGCGTTAGTCTAATTTTGATTACTTCTATGCTATCACAATTATTGGAAACATCACTTGCACTTGCACATATAAAATTCTCTTATATTACTTGTACAGAAACTCATGACAAAAATTAACTAAGACTTTATTAAGATTCACTTCTTACGCTTGTTTCATGACCAAAAAATTTCAGAGACTAGTCAGTAGCCACCTAGCCAAAGCTAGAGGAGGTGGACGAGGAAATATCTAGGAGCCATCACCGAGCTGATAATTTGAGCTTATTTTGCCTATAGAGCTACCAGCACTTGCACTCTAGGTTTTAACAGGATCTTTTCTTTTCTTCATTTTTATTTAAGTCCAATACTTTTGAAAATTATTGATGTACATTTGTATTTGAACTTTTTGTAAACACTGGCTTTCTAAGGTTTGAACTCTTTGAAAATCTCTTGAAATTATCTTATTTGTTTCCGCATTAAGTAGAATTTGTTTGCGATAAAGTCGTAAAAATTGAATTTGCTTAATTAGGTTAACGAGAATGGGAAATTAAATGAAAAGTATTTAATTATGCTTTCGTAATTACTTTGAAAATGAAATAAAAATATTTTCACAATTATGTGAAAAATAAAAAGCATTTCCCGCGATATTTTGGAAAAAAAAAAATGACAAATTATATGAATTGAATCGTGATTTAACGAGTTGGGAAATGAATTAAGTTTTTAAAAGAACCCGAAATGACCAGAACAATCGAAAGAGAAGAGGCGTGTGCTGTCATGCCACTTCGGCGCTGCCGTCGCGGACTGCGAGATGCGAGGTCGAGCAGGGGAGGCCGAGGGGGGGTGATAGGGAATACATTGATACGTGGAGCGCCGGTATCTACGTCAAATGATAGCAGTTTGTCCTCTACACATCTATGACACATGTGCCTAGGGTACATGTTAGAAAGAAGGATGACAGAGTTGAGCAAATAGGGCTTGTTGAAAGGTGTAAAAGTTGGCAAAGTTAACTTTTGTAAGTATTGTGTCTTCGATAAACAGTGCATGATTAAGATTAGCACAATGGTTCACACTACAAAAGGCACATTGGATTATAAATATTTAGATATATAGGAGCCTTCAAAGGTTCCTTTTAGAAGTAGTGTCAGATACTTCGTCTCTTTTATCGATGATTACTTTTTGTATGTATGGATCTACATGATAAAGAGTAAGGAAGATGTGTTGAAAATCTTTAAGAGGTGAAAAATACTGTTTGAGAACTAGACTAGAAGGAAAGTTAAGCGATTGAGAACCGATAATGGTAGTGAATGTACCAGTAGACAGTTCTAGGAGTTCTGTGAAGAGAACGGTATTGCTAGACACTTCACAGTGAGAAATATGCCACAACAGCATGAGGTATCAAAATGTATGAAGATAACTCTACTTGAAAAGGCAAGATGTATATTATCCAATAAGAGATTAAGTAGAGAGTTTTGGGTTGAGGTAGTCAGTACAATATGATATCTACTAAACAGATCACCGTTTACAGTAATAGAGTGCAAGACTCCGATTGAGATGTGATTAGGGAAGCCTGCAAATTACAGTGCATGAAGGGTCTTTGGTTATGCAACTTACTCATGTTAGAGATAGTAAAATTAATCCAAAAGTTAAGAATGCGACTTTCTAAAGGTATGTAGATGGTGTGAAAGGATATAAGTTATAGTATTTCGAGCAGAATAAGGTTGCGATCAATAGAGATATAACTTTTAATGAATCTGTTATGCGAACTTTTAGCAAACAAAGCATTATGAAAATTAGAGAGGTGACGGATGATCAGTTTGAGGTGAAGTTAGAAACTCCTGTAAATAATTGAGAGAGAGCCAGAGCAATCCTTAGCAGGTGGAAGACCCAAAATGAATAAATATAACACCAATTTACTACGGTTACGAAGCTATGGTCGCCTACGAATGAAAATGAGTCATCTTCATTCAAGGATGCAATCAATGGAAGATGTGCACGGGAATGAAAGGCCACATTGGGTGAAGAGATAGATTTTCTTTACAGTAATCACTTGGGAACTGACTGAGTTACCTAAGGGTAAGAGACTGATTGGGTGCAAGTGGGTTTATAAGAAGAAAGTGAGTTCTCTAGAAGTAGTGGTACAAGGTACAAGGCAAGGTTGGTAGCAAAGGATTATACGCAAAAGAAAAGCATTGATCACAATGAAGTGTTTTCACCGGTTGTGAAACAGTCTTCAATCTGGGTTTTGTTGGCAGTTGTAGCACAGTTGGACTTGGAGTTGGAGCTACTCGATGTGAAAATGACGTTTCTACATAGTGGAGGAGGAGATCTATATGAACAAACCTGAAGGGTTCAAGTCTCCCGAAAAAGAGAGGTTAGTGTACAAACTAAAGAAGTTATTGTATGGGTTGAAACAGTCGCTGAGACAGTGGTATAAGAGGTTTGACATGTTCATGGTAAGTCAAAATTATATTCAAAGTTCAAACGATATTTGTATTTACTTTAAAAGGCTAATTGATGGCTCGCATATTTATTTTCTCTTGTATGTTGATGACATGCTCATAATTGTAATGAGCATAGTGGAGATCAATAAGTTGAAATCTCAACTTGCCATGGAGTTTGAGATGAAGGATTTTGGCGCAACGAGAAAGGTTATTGGGATGGAGATTCAAAGATACAGAAAGAAAAGACAATTGTGTCTGACACAGAAGAGTTATTTGGAGAATGTACTCTCACGGTATGGAATGGAGAACTCAAAGACGGTGAGTACTCTATTGGCAACTCACTTTCGTCTTTTGATTAGTATGTCTCCTACTACGGATGAGGAGCGTGAGTACATAACTCGTGTTCCCTAGCTTGATGTACGCTATGGTGTGCACTCGGTCGGATATTTCGCAGGTCGTTAGCGTAGTTGGCAAGTATATGGCTAATCCGGATAAGGAATATTGATAAACGGTGAAATGGATTATGAGGTACAGATGCGGTACCATGGATGTTGGGTTGGTTTTGTGCAGTGATACAAATAATAAATTATGCGATTACGTAGATTTAGATTCCACGGGTAATTTGGATAAGCGTCGGTCTACAATGGGATATGTGTTTACGCTATCAGATAGTCTGATTAGCTTGAGGTCGATGTTACATGATATAGTGGCTTTGTTTACTACGGAGATAGAGTATTTCATAGTAACATAGGCAATGAAATAAGCATTATGCCTTCAGGGCTTAGTTGGTGAATTGATGATCACACAGAAAAGTATTGATGTGTTCTGTGATAACCAGAGTGCTATTTACTTAACAAAGAATCACGTATTTCATATTCGTACAAAACATATTGTTATACAGTATCACTTTGTAAGAAAAGTAATCGAAGATGATGAGATATCTTTGAAGAAGATGAGTACGAAGGACAATCTTACAGATATGATGACAAAGGTAATACCGGTGGTCAAGTTTAAACATTGTTTAGATTTGATCAATGTTCAACAGGTTTGAGTGCCCTCGGGGCGCTAATAACAACGATGATACGAGTTTAATGATGATCGGAGAAAAAGTACATAACGAAGCTTAGAGCCAGGTGAAGAATTATTATTTTAGGCTCTAACTTATTAGATTATAAGTATGATTTAGACCTTCTATATATGTTTATCTTAGATTAAAAGTAAGATTTAGATCTTCTATATAAGGGAAAAAACTCTTTGATGAATTAAAGGAGTTGTATCATTGTAAAGCTTCGGTAAACCTATCTAGGATTTTGTGGAGAGCTTTGGTGAAGTTTAAGTATTTTTGTAATATAGTGAATCATCGTTACTCATGGATATAAGCATATTGTCAAATCATATAAATATTGTCTCTTATGTGATTGTGCTTGATTTCCTTTTATTTTGTGATTTTTATTTGATCATTTATCATGAGATCATTAGTTAATTTGAAAGTTTCCGCACAACAAGAACAAGACTCCTCATTTGAGATATCAATGGGTCAACTTGGGCTCAACCAAAAATTAAAGTGTGCTTTAATCATGACTTGAGTTTGTGATTGGCTGCAACTTCTACCTTTGACTTTTAAAGGCACCTAATAAGACATATAGTCAATCACAACTCGAGTCATGGGCCCATGAGTTGGGTGAGGAATATATATATATTGAAATCGGGTAAAGTTGTTCGAGTTCTAATTCAAATCGAGCCCGATATAGGCTTGACTGGGATTATAGTGACCAAATTCTTTGATTTTTTGGAAAAGTTGCGAATAAGTTACAGTTTTTTGAAAAAAAGAATAATATTATAATGACTTGCGATTTTTCAAAAAATATCACACATAATAAGAATTATTTTCTAATTTCCCAAAAATTTCATAATTTTACTAGAATTTTTTTTATCTTTTCAACTTTTTTTAAAAGTTTTGTAGTTTTTACTTAATATTATTTTTATATATATTTTTTTATTTATGAATTTTGACCATTTTTTTCTCAAATTTAACCAATATTGCTCATATTTTCAAAATTTATGACTGGGGTTAGGCCAGCTTGTGGGTCAGCCTGATTGATTTACATCCCTAATCACCAGGCATGACATATGTGTTTTGTGCATGGTCACCAAGTTAGGGTTTGGCAAGGTTAAAAGTCGGAAAATTTGTCAAAATTCAAAAAGTTTAAGAAATATTCAAAATAAAATTTGAGAGAAAAAATAAAAATAAAAAATATATAAAACTAAAAAGTGTAAAAAAAATTTTTAAAATATAAAAAATCATGATTTATCAATTGTTCTTGGGTAATTAGTATTTTTTTAAAAACACGCTTTTTTTTAAAAAAATTCATGAATAATTCAAGATTAATTTGCAGAACATAAAATTCGTGAGTTTTGTAAAAAAATCGGGGAATTTGGGGACTATGGTTTTGTGTACCCGAAGACGCGTGCGCACTCGGAGAGGGTCGAGCTGGCACACATCTGACATCTCAGAGTGGACCGAACAACACACCAGTTTAGTCGGGTCGGTCACCCAATACCATCTCGTTTGGTCAGAGGTTCAGATCTCACTTGGAAGTCGGGAGGGACATATATTCGTTTTTGATGTTTTCAGTGATATAAAGTAAATTCTGCATGCGTTCAACAAATGATATTTGCTATTTCTGTCAGTAAGAGTGAGAAAGTTTTAGAGAGAGAGACAGAGAGGGAGGAGAGAGAGAGATGAAAAAAAGAGGTTTTCGGAGAAGAAAAGGGTGAGACATGGAAGGAGAAAAGGCAGAAAAGGAGGAATTATTGTTGGGGTTAAAGTTGAAAGGCGGGATTTTTGTAGGGAAGAAGGGGGGCCCCTGTACTCCAGTGCCCACTTGGAAATTTGACAGTGCGCAAGATAGCAAACCCGGGGCTTTCACATTACCCTCCACCCTCTCTGCAAGGAAGCTTGCTGCCAACCTCTGGGAAGTTCAGGACATCCCTTTCACTAAAATGAGCCGGGGGGTTAGAGTTCGCAACCAGCTGCACAAGGAAAAGGCCCCTCTTGACCTTCCCACTCATTTAGCTGATCCTTCTCACAGTCCACTTGATCAGGTAGTAAAACTAGTTTATTTTATTTTATTTTAATTTTTCTGGGTTTTTAGTTTTCATTTGTGATTTATTTTTATTTTGGTCATTTTTTATCTATTTTTAATTGAAAAAAAAAGGAAAGAAAACTGTATCTGTTCATTTGTTTTTTTGGACTTTTCCTCTGATGGGTTTGCTTGTGTTTTGCTCTTGTTCTTGTTGTTATTGGTATTTTTGGATTATTATGCTGGTGGGTCGGGCTTTTATTTATTTATTATTTTTTTTTTTCTCTTGTGGATCTCCTGACTTCATGTCGGTTTTGTGATTTTTTAATTTTTTTAATTTTAAATTTCATGCTTTGGTACTACTGTTGATTAGGTTTTTCAGGTGTTGATGTTTTTGCGATTAATGATTTTATCTTCTTTCAGATGTTATTTAGTATATGTGTTGTACGATTAATTAGTAGACTTTGATTTGGATTTTAGTCTTAATTTATTGGTGTTTGTGTAATTGATTCATTTAATGATTTATGGGTTCATCTAGCTGAATAATTTTGGTTTAAATCGCCGATTTGATTGTTGTTTTTGTTGTAATTTGATCACTTGTCAATGTGTTCAGCTGAATGTGTCAGTAGGTTTCTGCTCTATTCGGGTTCACTACTACAGTGGCATTTGATTGCTTTTGCGATTAATCAATCTTTTTTGGTTTCTTGGTTATATGTTGGTGCATTTTCTTTTATTTGTTGTTTTCTCACAATATTTGAATTCTTCTTAGGCTTAGCTTTTCTGCTTCTTCTGCTGATTATTAATTGTTAAAATTATAAAATAAAGAAGAAAATGAAAGAGAATAAGAAGATGGAAATATAGAACAGACAAATTGCCACAAATTGATTACATTGCTTTACAGTGTGTTACAGTCAAGGTAGTTAAGGCGGTGTAGTGAAGTCATGACGAAGAGGCTCGCTATGTTATGGCGTGGCCATGGCGAAGCTATATTGAGACTATTTATTAATTTCTAAAAATTTTATTATATCTTTTAATTAGTAGTATTTTTTTTATTTGTTTATATTTTTTATATAAGAAGAAAAAACAAAAAAAATATAGGAAGAAAAAAAATTCAACTACTGAAGCATCAGACTTTGATTCTGATATTGAGGATTTCATGTTCTAGGGATAAACAAATATCAATAAATACAAATCAAATATAGAGCATCAATTTGCAACATGGTAATTATAAATAAGTAAATATGAAATATAAATAAATATAAAATATTAAAAAATATAAAATATTAAAAAATATTTAAATATCAAATGCACATACCGTAGTGTCACCAACGTTGAAGTTTCGTGACTAGAGAGAGAAAGAGTCCAAGATTTTGTAATTTATAAGTTGGGCTTTTGTAACTTATACATTATAAAAATATTATAACTTATAAGTATTATAAGTTATTACAATATCATACTTATAACTTTCTATTTTATAAGTAGTTTACGTTATTATCCAAAAAAATCAAATAGTATGCATAGCGACGCTATAGTGCTATCCTGTCATAGCGACGCTATGACGTCGTTATTTAGCCATCATAGCTATTTGGTTGTATATGACATTTCCCATTGCCATTCGCCATCATAAGGCCATAGCGTCGCCTTGACTACCATGATTATTGAGTGGTTACTATTGGTTTAGATAACTGACAAGTTGTATAAATAAGATTATAAATATAACCGTGAGTGGAATCTGAATGTTGAGAACATCTAACTTTGACTTGAAATGGTGAAATATATCCTTGTATCACAACAATAATAATAGAAATTCAGCAGAAGCTTTGATGATGGAGTATAAATAGCCCCTAAACATCCCCTTTCATGGCGTAGACAAAGACTGTAAGGTAAAAAATAAATAATGGGAAATACATTCACTAACCAAAAGCAATGTGGGAAAGACATCCACATGAGCCAAAGAAATCTGGAAAAAAAAAATGTAAATTTCGAGGAAAAAGAAAATGATAGTTGTTGAAATGGCTGAAATGTGGAGCAATATCATGACTATAGTGAGAAATACATCCATATGAATAAAAAGGCATCTCTTACTAAATGTAAAGGAATGAAAAGAAAAAATGAAAATTACATGAATCATCTCTTCCATGTAGAAGAGATGAAAAAAATGAAAATTCCATGAATCAAGAAACTTTAAGAAAATATGATAGCGGAAGCAATGTTAGGACCATGACCGGCTTGAACGCACAGAGCCGATCATGGCTCTGATACTATCTTAAAATTATAAAATAGAGAAGAAAATAAGAAGAATATGAAAGAGAAGAAGAAGATAGAAATCTAGAGTGGACAAATTGCCACAAATAGATTACATTTCTTTACAGTGCCTTACAGTATTCTGACAAGAAAGTGTATAAATAAGATTACAAAGATAACTGTGAAGTGGTTACAATTGGTTTAGATAACTAACAAGAAAATGTATAAATAAGATTACAAATATAACCATGAGTGGTTACAATTGGTTTAGATAACTGATGTGTCGTAGTTATCAAATGAGGTGTACGCTTAACTCTAACATTAATTTTGTACATCTATTTCTAAATACATCTTTACTCTGCTGATGAGTTTAATAGATACTTTTTTTCTCTTGGGTTTGTTTCTTTTACTGAGTGAATTTGATATTATCACTTTTTAACTCATCTCTTGATGAGAAAAGGGTTATAAGATAATGCTTCTCCATCCTTTGAGGAAAACCAGATATACTTCGTGTGTGATGATCTTCATTCATCACCTAGCATGAGCTATCGGTAACGGTGAAATTATATATGTACAATTGGTTCCCTAGTTATCTGAGCCAGTAACGGTGAAATTATATATGTGCAATTGGTTCCCATGTTATCTGAGGCAGTTAAATTACTTAGGATCTCTAGTCCTTTTTGTTAATACGTAATGGCTGTACACTGTCTAATATTATTTTGTCTTCTTGTTTTATTGGGGTTAGATCATAAAAGTTCAAATCTCTGTAGATCGAAATTTGGATCCTTTGAGTTTGAAGTAAAAACTTACTTCAATAGTTCGATTCTGCAGTAATTGAATGTATGCAAATTTGAATTCAGTTCTAGCCTTCTTGAATTGAATTATAGCTTTTCAAATGGTTGTTCTCTTTATAAATGAAGGCCTGAGTGAATTTTCAAGTCTTTGTTTTTGTTTTTCGTTTTTGCAAGGTAAGCTTGGATTGTTGAACTTGCTACCTCAAATTTAATTCATAGTGCACTTTTCTTCCAAGCCTAACAGATTTATACTGTATTCTTATTGTAGAGTTTTTTTCTTCATATGCCCTTAGAATGATTTTTCTTAAAGAAATCCATGGTTCTTGAATCCTTTTTGCCATTTCTATTGAGTTCTTTAAGTATATTTTTCTTTTACCCCCTGCAGATTTTTGGTATCCCTCTATAATTTGGTTCATTCATGCATCCCATTTTAGTGCCTGTTTTAATTAGATTCATCCTATTGAATCAACTCTGATTGTTCTCTTTAATTGGACTGCAGAGTTCTCTTGCACCTTCAATAATCCGTGTTGCACGGCTATAACACGAATCAGTTAATTGCATTTTTGTTTGTAGTATTATTTATTAATTTTGAATTTTATTTTTTAAATGCATTTAATAGTGCTGAGCTTTCTTGTAACACTTGGAGCTTATAGAGCCATCTGATCTTAGTTTTTTCTCTTCTTTTTCCTTAGCAACCTGCAAGTGGTAGTAGTTTGAGGAGGCATCTTGCAGCATCATTGATACAACACCATAAATCGATAGAGCGTAATGGACGAGCCCTGCAGCCTGTATCTCCAGCAAGTTACAGTAGCTCAATGGAGGTACTTTTTCATACTTTGCTGTCTTCTATTTGTGGACTCTAAATTGATTTGTTGGCTTAGTCTCTGATTCTTATATGGAACATTTTGGCTCCTTCTATTGTTAATATATTACAAATTACGATTCAAGTCTGGCAATTCAATTGGGCTCTCATATAATTATATAAAGCAAACCTTGATTCAATATAAATCCCATTTTGACAAAACTTGGACTCAATTCTTACGGTGCACTCGAAATTTGAGAAATGTAATAATTCAAACTTTAAATTGGTTATTTTATGGAATGATGGGATATAGATGAAATTTCAAGTAACATTTTTAGACCGACTTCATTCTGATGACTAATTATCATAATACTCCTTATAATTCATACCAAAGTAACATAATATGGGTACAGGTTTTATTCGGTGAGCGAGAAAGTCGGAAAAAAACAGCACACTATGGGAAAAAATCGATAGCTAAAAAGAACTATAAAATACGGAATACGGAAAAAACGGAAAGATCGAGGAAAAACCTGAAATTATATATATATAGTACCTCTTGTGTTTAGTTTCTAAAAAGAATTTAAAAATCTTATAATCTACAAGCCAATTTTACTATTTGGCTCAATCTCTCCAACTTAAAATCTTATGACCCCGGTGCGAATATTTGTTCTTCATCATCATCATTGCCTTCCATTCATTTACTTGAATGAATCATGTTCCGTTTTGAATTTTGATGGAGGCTAGAGGTACAGACAGATGAAGTGCATTTGATTTTGTTCCTCAAGATTTGCTGTAAAAATAAATTTTTGCCCAACTTCAGTAGCCAATTTTCCACCATAAAATGATTTTAGAACATAATGAAATTGGTATGTTCAGAAAGTCCTTCGAGTTTTCTATCTAGAGAGCCTAAGATCATGTGATTTTGACATGTTTTCCATATCTCAATCAAAGGTATCAGAATTGGATGATCTTGGGATCATTTGATTGATGGACTTTGCAATTTTCCCAATTTTATTATTGTTTGACATCTCTTACCATTGAAAATTAAGTCAAAATCATAAATAGCATAAGCTAGGCACGGAATTATTTCGATGTGATTCTCCAGGTGCAAAATCAAATACCCATAGTCACAAAAAACAGCATTATTTAAAAAAAAAAATGTACAAAATCTATTTTTTTCAAGAGATGTATCAAAAGCCATTTTGTACGAAAAATGTATAAAACACGTGTTTATGTTTAAAACACTTTTTATACGTTTTTTTTCCGTATAAAACGTGTTTTAAACGTAAAAAGGTTTAATCAAATATATTTTTATAGTCTTTATATTAGTATCTATAGTTTTCCGTACTTTCCTTTTTTTCGTATTTTTTCCATGCCGAGTCTTCCAGTACTCTGTTTTCCTCCCTTTTTTTACTGTACTTGCCTTTTTTTCCTAATTTTTCCCTTCACGTTTTATTCCCGTCTTACCAATTTATTCCTGCACTCCATCTTTGTGACTATGCATACACCTATGGCTTGCATCACATATGGATGAGAATCTGCCTGCAAGCAGACATGTGTCAACTATTTCGTACTTTACACATTTTATTTTTTACAGGTTGCAACTTATAACCAGGCTGCCACTCCTACCAGTTCTCTCGACTTCAAGGGAAGGCTTGGGGAGTCGGGCTATAACCTTAAAACATCTACGGAGTTGTTAAAAGTCTTGAATCGAATTTGGAGCCTAGAAGAACAACATGCATCCAATATTTCATTGGTGAAAGCGCTCAAAATGGAGCTCGGCCATTCACGGGCTCGTATTCAGCAGCTAATGCAAGAGCAGCAAGCCGACCAAAATGAAATGGAAGACCTATTGAAGCAAGTTGCCGAAGAAAAACTAATTAGGAAGAGCAAAGAGCAAGAAAAGATCAAAGCAGCTGTTCAATCTGTGCGGGATGAGTTGGAAGATGAGAGAAAGTTGAGAAGACGATCGGAAAGCTTACATCGGAAGTTAGCTCGAGAGTTATCCGAAGTGAAGTCTGCGTTTTCAAAGGCTCTTGAAGAATTGGAAAGAGAGAGAAAATCACGGATTCTATTGGAGGACCTTTGCGATGAGTTTGCGAGAGGGGTCGGAGACTATGAACGTGTGGTAAGGGCACTGAAAAACAAGTCTGAGAGAGATCTTGATGGCAGAGAAGATAGATTAATACTCCATATTTCAGAAGCATGGCTTGATGAACGGATGCAATTGAAACTTTCAGAAGCTCAGTGTGATGTGGCCGAAAAGAACTCAGTAGTAGACAAGTTAAAATGTGAAATCGAGACCTTTCTTCGTGCAAAGCGATCCAATGGCTCTAAAGATGCCAGGAAAGAGGGTGGTTTGCGCCGTCATTCTCTTGAATCATTCCATTTAAACGAAGTTGTCAGTGCACCTCAAGATGCGGGAGATGAAGACTCAATCACCAGTGACCTGCATTGTTTCGAGATGAACAACAATGGTGATGCCAATGGAAGCAATGGTCACTCTAAACTACGGGGAGACAAAGATGTAGAGGATTCCGAACAAATTGGGAAATCTAATGCAAAAAAGGAAAAGACGGGATCTCATGAAAAGATCAAGGTTCGGAATTTTTCAGGCTTGCTGGTACAGTTTGAAGAACAAATGGAAAGGGCCAAGTCATGTAACAGAAACAAGACACGACCTATTGACCGGGGAAGCGGCTCGGATACTATAGCTGCAGTTGGAGATGAAAGCACAAACCCGATTGAAATCAGCATATCTCAGAAGTCCGAAAACTCCGAGGCACAAGAGGGCGGCCACGACAGAAAAGGTAAACGGGATGGTGGCACCCATGGTTCAGATAATGTGATTGATAACTTAATCAGAAGCCAGTCCTTTTTTTCTGAAGTCAGTAACAGGGAAGATTCTTGTGGTCGCTCAACATGGAGGGGTCATCATGCAATGGGCACTAGGAATGATGCTTTAGGTAATGGTCCGGGTTTATCTAGTCCCGTGCAGCAGTGGAATTACCAGCACACATCTCCGGATCTCGAGATTTCAGAATGTTCTTCAAAATGGCCACGGGGATTGAAAGAAAATACTTTGAAGGCGAAATTACTTGAAGCGAGGTTAGAGGGGCAGAATGCTCGCATAAAAACTTCAAAAGGTCCCTAGATGGGTGGATCAAAGCATGAGAAAAATAATTGTTGCTACGTCAGAAAAAGTAGCCAATGGCATCAAGAAATGGACTTATTGTTTTTGCAGGTCGTGGCTGAGGTACTCGTCTCAAATGGAAGGTGTGATGGTGTTTCTTTTCAATGTGTATCTTTTCCTATATAATGTTGGAATTTACTTCTGTATATTTGGAGTTGTGAAATACAAAAATGGTTATGAATCACTTTTTTTGGTTAATACATGGGCATCAATCATCTTAGCATGGTATCAAAACTCAACCAATACCGATACGTATCGGTTTCATTGAGAGCCGCTATCAATACCACCCTAAAACATGTATCAGGGTGGTATTGGCATCGGACTGATACAGGTCAGTATCGGCCGATACAAAAAAAAAAAAAAAAAAAAAAAAATGGCTGATACAGTATCGGTCCAAGATGGACGGACATCCGATACTGATACCGAGATTGATACCTTGCATGTTAGAAATCAACTGGAATGGAATTTTTTTTTTAATATCAGGTCAACTAACTACTACGTCTTTTGTAGAAGGCGACTTCTAGGAAGGTCACTTTAAGCTATGAAAAATATTCTATTTTTCGATGGAGAACTTCCCATGCTTCATATCAAATTTTTTGCATGTCTGCAATTGCTGCTTTCTCCTGTTATTAATCCAATGAGCATGAAAATTAGTACACGGGAAATTTTTACATAAACATGTGAGTTTTATTGTTCTTGCTTATTAATATGCACAGATGCTACTTATCATCTGCATTTTGGATATTACTATATATATATATTATGAGTGCAGTTATATCTTGAAGTTCTCTTATTTCTCACATTTTAGACATCATTAGAAGTACCGTTTTTGCAGTTATTTCTCCTCTTTATGTATTTGTATCCGTCATTTTTTCTGCGAGCGTTATATTTTATCTATTGAATTTCATTTTATCATTCTGTCCCGCTCTTGTCCTTGCCATTTTATCGTTCCGCAATTCCTCCATATTTCTTTGATTAGCTTCTTATCTCATCCTGCTATCTCTCCTACTGTAAGTAATTGAAAAAGCTCCGTAATTTTTTTGTCATTCTGTCCCGCCCTTTTACATTATGTATAGGTTGTAAAAATATAACTTCTAACCTTAAAAGCTTTTTAGTTTAAGTGGAACTATCAAAATATCGAAGTTTACTGTATGAATTTAAGGCTCCAGATTAGCCAAGCGACAAGAGTAACAAGATCAAGGGCTCACATGGTTTCAATGGTAACAATGACTAGTCAACCTTGGGTTTCATGGGATTACACAAGTCTCCCTAATCAAGGGTCTAGATCAAGTAAAAAATAAGTCCACCCATCTAGGATGGTCTTGGTTTAAGAAATAAATATTTAAATTATTTATTAATTCCATAAAAAATTTAAATTCTAAACCCTTAAAGTTCAAACTAATCTCAAGTGTGCATTGGGGTATTGCATATCACTCTTTAATATGAACTGTGTTAAGGGTTTTCAAACCTTTCAATTGGGTCAAAGGGTTGACCCTAAGCAATTCGGGTCTAAACATGGTCAAACTTGGATCAGTCAGGGCCAAAATTATTGCATGGGTCTTACACATACCTTCTCCACCAGTTTTGCCTCACACATACATCAAAATCCCCAAAAGTACAATATTTTTGGGGCGATGGATTTGCTGAATAAAGAAAGCTTTGAAACACTATGGAGAAGCCCTTAAAACGAAAAACTCCAAGAATAAAGAAGAATCCAATTCCTGAGGTGTGCTTTTCAAGGCCAAACAAGGTCAAAGGTTTGACACACTGATATAGAAAACTGTATTAACCCTAAGAGAATTCGCCAAGATCTTTTTAGTCGACTGTGAAACGTTGGGAAAAATCATTCTGGAAATAAACCAATCCCCCGGATCCAATCGTTGTGTCTGGCAGCACAGAGATCTGAATCTCTGAAAATCTTGAATCTCGCTGAGAAAATCCACACACGAAAAAGTCTCTGAAAACATACTTTAGAGTGATCAAATCGAAAAATGTCAAGAGAAAAGAAGGATTAACACTAAAAATTGATTCAAAAGAGATTGGTCTCAACCCAATTTGAGGTCAAATTTTTTACTATACTGACGTCAGCATGACATCAATACAGATGGCAAACAGAGATATCTCCAGGCTGTTGGAGAAAAAACATGGACTGTCATTAAAAGACCTATGTCCCCGCTTTCTAATGCACAAAGATCTGATAAAGTGGCAAGATGCAGAGCATGGGTCAGATGGAACAAAAAACAAACTAAAATAAAGGACACACGAGATCGGGCCGCTCTGACACAATGTAGATATCTAGTTAATAACTAAAGAGGAGAAATACCCGGGGTTTATTAAGAGAGAGAGAAGAAGAGAGATAGAGAAGAGAGCATGATAAACACTAAAGAGTAAAGACTGCATTCCTTCTATTCATGGTATTCAAATTTTTAGTAGATGAGATGGATGATGCAAAAGTCCTACAGAGAAGGGTTTAGTAGATGAGATGGATGATGCAAAACCTTGTATGGTTTTGTAAGCCAAGGTGAGATTGACCAACACAAGCAACACCTTGCGTACTTAGCTGGATCAAATGTTAAGGTATGTAATCCGAAATGAAATAACGGAGTACATGGATAACCATTCAAGGAAAAAACATGACAATGGCATAATACTAAAAGATAATATAGAAGGGGCAGTGGTGATTATGGTTATGGTGGTCTATTAGATTGATAGTATAGACCACATCCCGAGGATTGGTTAACCAACAGGAGAAGGGGAAAGGACCCACCCAAACAACTATTGAAAATCATTAAAGATACAGACGACCATGCAATATGATGTACCGGCATGAATATGGAGTTCCTGGCATCTCAGAAGGGTCCCAATTGTTTGGAATTTGTCTTTGTAGGTGAAACTTGGGCTGAGCATTCCAGCCATAGGTCACGGATTGAGCAGAGTCAAACTGACTGTCTCCTAGCCGAAAGCGTTGAATTAAGCAACTAGATGATACCCTTCCAGCAAAGAACTCTGCTGAATCCTCTCAAAGAATTGTTATGAGAAGTCGACTGAGCCTTCTGAATTTATGTCATGATAGTGCACATTTTTGTCGTGTTTATTTTTTCTACGATTGACATCTCGCCAGATCTTGCCCATTCTGAGTTGTACAAACAAAGCATGCGCTTATTAGGAATGGAAGTCAAAACGATTGGGGATTGCAATGTTGCCAAGCATATATACATGGAGGTACATACTTGGCGATTTTTATTTATTTTGTTCTTTTGTTGTTTTCTTGATTATTTAGTCTAATAGAATTATGAGCTCGTTTCTTTTTCTCAGGACAAAGAACTGAGGATAAGGAGCCCCAATCGTGCTTCGTGGAATTCCCTTTTTCCGAGAACAACAAAGGAAGTTTATCAGGTAACATCATTTATATGAATGGCCATTGGCAATTTGAAATATATTTATGATGCAAAATGTTGGATTATAACAAATGTTATATTAAAATCCTTCATTACATGCCCATTTTTGTTAGTTCCATTGACTGCAATGAATCAAATGATGGTGATCGTTTTTGCTTTCAATCTTCCACACAATAGATCTGAGATCATGGGCCTATCATTAGGTCACATGTAGATTCCACATGGCACACTTCCCGGAAAATGGACGATCGTAGCATACCATAAAAAAATAATTCATGTTCACTTTTTGAACTGTGTGCCACATGGAATCAACATCTGAGAGTCCAATGGTTGGCCCATGAACTCAAGATCTATTTTCTGGAAGATTGGGACAAAAAACGATCTGCCTCGTCTGATTCAAAGTAGTCAATTCTGTTTGTTTAAGTGTATGGCAGTAAAGAAATGGGTGTGGGAATAGCAATGTTCTATAAATATTGTGAGCTATAATACCCATTTATTCCTGTATATTGAATTACTTATTGTCTTTTGTTTTTTTTATGGGAATTGAATTACTTATTTTTGAAATGCAATACATTGTGATGTTGCTGACCTGAACTTCTTTTATTTTCCTCCAGTGCTGGTGGCAGGCATACCTTTTTAATATCCATTTTTTCATTTTCTCTTTTTATTTTTATTTTTTCGAGATGGAATTGGCATGCTTTTGCCATTCACTTGACCTTTTTCTTATTCTTTTATCTTGCAATTTAGGTAATGAGATGGGGAAAAAATTGGGTTTTTTGTCACTCAAAATGAACAAAAAAGGCCCTGTTTTGGATAATTATGTGTGATCTCATCCCATTGTATTTCTTTCACTGAAATTAAGTGTAGTTTCTGAAGAGAAAATTTCAGTATAGTGGTTAGTGGTTACCATGATAAGTCCAAGTTTTTGTGTCCATTTTCATTTATAGAGTCAATCAACTGCCTTTGTGGAATGAAAAAAAAGAGAAAAAAATGAAAGAAGCATTGCTCACTAATTTTTTGGGGCTCTAAATCCACTAGCGGAAATCATACATATTTGCTTTCATTGACTCATTAGTACATCTACCTGCTCAAACTTTAGAATGGTTTTAGATATTGGCCATATGTATTGGGTTTTACCCCACCGGATATGGATACACACCCCAATTTGAGTTGTTTGCTGGGCTACTCAGCTAACCAAATCGCAATAATGCGTTTCATTCGCCCTACTATCCTACAGAGCCATTCATATTTCAGTCGATGCTCTGGGGTCAGAGGCCCGACTGATTCAATTGACCAATGGGGCGAGCTGATCTGCTTTGATCCATGAGAAAGCCCAGTCAGCCACCCATTCGGTTTATATGGGCTCAAATATCGGGCCAAACAGGTCCAATATCGGGCCATATCGGATATGAGTTGGAAAAAATCTCAAATATACCCTTCTTTGCAAAAAAAATTATATTAAAATGTTTTTTACTACTTAAAAACTAAAAAAAGGGCTTTCAAATATCGGCTGGGTTCGCGGATATGTAGCCGCCATGTCGGATATACACTGGCCTGGGTCCCAGCCGATACGTTGATATGTATCTGATGTTAAATCCTTGCTTTAGATAACAAGTTCACAATATATTCAATCGGTGGATGATTTTATGATTCTTAATGTGCAGAAAGCCATCTCTCTTTTGGATGAAGGTGGGGGACATGACTACCAATTCCGAAGGCGACTTTTCAGGCGATACCGAAGGACAAAAATTTAATACTTGATCTGGCGATACCAAAGAACAAAAATCTGATGCTTGATCTGGTACCGTTGTTTTTCGCGTGTTTGTAGGTTACTTTGAGACAATTTTAATTATGTGTTTTTTAAATGCCATTATCCTTACTACTATATAAAAGCATGAATGATATCTATTTCTGTCAATTTTAGTGTTTTCATATTTTAGGAACAAAATACTCCTAAGCTACTCTCTCTACCCTCATGCTCTTCCTTATGTATCCTTATATTTTCTAATTTTCTATAACCACACTTCTATATAACTAGGACTTCTAGCTGATTAAACGAATAGCTACACTTCTATAATAAGTAGGACACTTCTATATGCCCGGGCACTTCTATTGATAGCAATCCTAATTTCATTTTTAGCATTCAAATTTCAAAAGGTCATATTCCAAATCAAATATTTGTAAACCTGGCAGTAATTCGCGACTGAATTTTTTTAAAAAACAAATCAAATATTGACACCTGGAAGACACGCTCGTCGAACCGACTGAGCGAGATCTGAAGAGCATTATAGGCTCCATCATTAAAAGCCCAAGTCCTACAAACTGTGAAACCCATCTTTGCACCACTCTGAAACATTGCTATAACCCTTGGCCTGGTAAACTCATCAACAGCTTGATCCATCAACCAATAAGAATTCCACCCATTCACATAGAATGGTTTCCCATCCACAAAGAATTGGGTCCCATTCCTCTCCACAAAACCCAACTTGGGTTCTTCAAAATGGAATCTCCAGTCCCCAAGAGACATGTAAATGAAGGCAACATAAGAATCAAACATGAGAGACCAAGATGAGATTTTGGTGAGTATTTTAACTCAAAACCATCAAACTCTTTGTTCTTCAATGTTCAAAATCGTAGCTTTTGGGGCCTTAGATCTATACAGGTAACCCACTTGAATTCCTCACTACTTTAAATTGCAAAATCTAGGACCCCAAAGTGAGAACAAATGTCTTTGACTACTATATCTAGGAAACTCAGATGATTTAAGAGTACCTAACCCAACAGAGTAGAGAGAGAGAGAGAGAGAGAGAGAGAGAAGGGATGAAAAGCAAAAACAGAGAAGGGATGAAAACAAAAACCAGAGAAAGGAGATAACTCACCACTCAAATCCAACCTCTTTGGGAGATGGTGGGATGTAAGAATCAGCTTGAGTCATTGGGCCACCGATTGCTCTGTTGTTCAAGCTTTCTTCATTAACTAATATATTATAATGATTAAGTAAATGAAATGTCGAAATCATTCAAATGACTTGGTACTAATTTAATATTTTTAAGAAAATCTAAAAAATAAGAACAAATTAAGGATCACGATGCTTAGGATTTGGGTTCCTTACCCAGATCCTCATCACCAAACAAACAAACAACACCTGTTTCAACTCCATTATCCATCTCTCTCTCTAAAAGAAAATTATTCAGTGAGAGAAGAAGAATCAGAGAGAGGAACCCATGAACCCACTTTAATGGTTGGCCGCCAAAACTATGATCTATGCATGACAAGACTTGAAATTATGTGGGGCTTTTCATACTCTCTCTCTCTCTCCTATCTCACATGAGAAGTAGAGGATATTTGAATGACCTTACAATTTCTTTTTATTATTTTTATGCACCAGCATTCATTTAATTTTATTTTACTTCTGCTTCCTTTGAAAATCAAACTTGGATTTTGGGCGGCCAAAGGCTCCGAATCCCCCGTTTTCCACTCACATCAATATGATTTCTCTCATCTAGCATAGCCATTCAATCCTCTAACGGTCCAATAATGGTTTGGATTTTTAAAAAAAAAATCTTTAATACCTTATTAAAGACATAATTTTTATAATAAAAAAATTAAACAAACATTTACCACATTAAATTACACACATAAATCCAAACACCTTAAACCTAGAGAGAATAATGAAATTAGTGAATAAAAATGTAATTTTTCACATAAAAGTAATAATTTTTTAACAATTAAATAAATCAAAATAACAATTTTGTGATTAGTTAATATGAAATATTATATTGATATGATTTATCATTTGCAATAAGTTCTATTTTGTTATTAGATTTTATAATTTTAGTTTATTTTAGAAGATATCCTAGGATATACCTATCAGACAGTCACATGTTGATTCTAGTGGCACACATCCAAAAGTGACAGTCTGATAGGTATGCCCACAATCACGATCAATTTTGGGGAAGTGTGCCATGTAGAATCACGATATGACTGCCTGATAGGGGCGCCATGATATCAAGATCTATTCTGTGGAACGTTGGGAAGAAAAATGATCTCCATCATCTGATTCATGGCAGTCAATTGTTTTTTATGGTGAAAATGTGTGTTCTTTACAGGTTTAATGAGTGTAAATAATGCTACGGAAGAAGGTAATCCTTTAGAGTCCTAAAAAGGAAGGAGTCCTGGTGAAATATGGGGCTTACGAGTGTGTTGGCCAAATTTCTTTTTTTATTTACGATACCCATTTTTCCTGTGAAGAGCGCACGTTCTTTTACAGGAAAAAATCGTTGATTGCTTTGAATCAAATGGAGTTCGTTTTTCGTCGCTATTTTTCACGCACTAGATCTTGATATCATGGCGCCCGTATCAGATAATCAAATCGTGATTCCACATGGCACACATCCAAAAGTGACGATCTAAATCACGATCAGTTTTGGATATGGAAGGTTGGGAAGAAAAATGATCTCCATCATCTCCAAACCTAGCTTGGTTCAATTCCCATAATTCCCCTCATCTATGTATATTTGCATACAAAGAATTTGTCAACCTAACCTTCAAATGATTCATGTGTGAACTTAATCTGAGGGGTCAAGTTCATGTGCTCGACCTGGTTAAAAAATTGAGTCAAACAATGAAATCAAATAAGCCTGATAATGTTTTGGTTGGTGTTACTGGCACATCACTTTATGTTATGACATGTTATAGCCACCGCATTCAATGAATAAAAATTGTTGAAAAAAGAGTGGACATCCACCAATGTTCTTAAAATCGTCTGGCGGCCGGGGGTAAGGCGGGAGCTATATATATATATATATGTTTTTTATATAATCATAAATACATATAATCATAGTCACATATACTAATATATATAATTTTTTTAAGTATACAGTCAGTATACACTGCCTCACAGCCACAAACATGTCACTGCTGACAGCACACACACACACACACACACACACACACACACACACACATATATATGTGTGTGTGTGTGTGTGTGTGGAAAAGGTGTTCGTCCTTCATGGGAGGACGGTCACCGTCCTCCAAGCTTCCACGTGGAGCTCCACGTGGCACCCAAAATATTGTTTCGATGCCATGTGGAGCTCGAGTGCATTGCTTAGATCATCTTTGACAAAAAAAATAATTGAAAACTCATCTCGACTGTATTTTTTGAACCGTGAAATATGGTCCAATGAAACCCGTCAAACTTTGATTTATAGGTTAAATTTTTTTTTTTTAATATTGATCTAAACAGTCCACCTGTGCTCCACGTGGCAACCAAACAATGTTTTGGGTGCAACATGGAGCTCCATGTGTATCTTGGAGGACGGTCACCGTCCTCCATTGGAGGACTTAACCGGCTCCCTATATATATATATATATATACACTCTCTCTCTCTCTCTCTCTCTCTCTCTCTCTGTGCAAGAAAAAAATGCAGGAAAAGAAATGCAAGAAAAAAAAAGAATTGCAGGAAAAAGAAATGCAGGGGAAGCAAATGCAGAAAAAAGAAAAAGAAGATTGCCAGGGAATTAGGGGGGAAAAACAGAGAATAAGAAAATGAAAAAGAAGAAAGAGGGAAAAAAAACAATACATGTGACAGTGTGGTTGTGGTTGTTGCCGGAGCACAGACTGACTTGCCAGAGCAGGAAGGATTGTCGGTGCTAAGAAGAAGAAGAAGAAGTTGCAGCCTGCAAAAATGAAAAATAAAAAGAAATTGTTAAGAAGAAGTTGTATAAATAAGAAGCTAAGAAGAAGAAAATGAAAAAAAAAAAAAAACCCCTTACAGCTCTACTTGTAGTCGCTAACTCGCTCGTGGGGTATTTGCAGCTGCTGGCTATGCTGTAGAAAAAAAAAATTCAATGCTATGATGTGTGAGGCAGTACCCAAACTTTGGCTGAAGTTTAGACCACAATTTTTTTTTTTTTTTTTAATAGATGACATGTGACATTATACATTATCCCAAAAAAGGCATTATCTTGGAATCAAGTGACATGATCGAAGGGTTGAATGTATAAGTCCATCCATATATTAGAAGTTTAGAACCCATAGATATTTTTCATTTTAGAAATTTATTATTATTTTTATAATTTTATAGAGCAACACGCGCAATGTTTACTAGTCATTGAAAATGATAGGCTCTCATATCTTTGTTTGCTGCTGATCTGCATCAAACAAAATTTTATTAAGAGGTTTGTCAAGAAAAATTGGTGAAAATGGTTGACTGCTTTGAATCGGACGATGCAGATCATTGTTCATTCCAATCTTCCACTCAACTGATCTTGAGATTATGGGAATATCATCAATATTTTGTTTTTTAACTCCATGGGGCACACATCCCAAAAAGTGACTAGTGATCATTACGTCTACCATTAGTCTTTAGGTCATTTTGGGCCACTTTTTTTGAATGTGCGTCTCAGTGCAATGATAAAAAACTGACCGTATGGTGATATGCCCATGATCTCAAGATTAGTTGTGTGAATGATTGGAAAGAAAAACGATCTCCATCATCCAATACAAAACAGTTTTTGCGTGCACGAGACCAACTTAATAAACATGTGTTGTAGTGTTGTACTCCTCCCTAAGGCCTCCAAGAACATAGAGAACTTTTTTAGTCTAACCCAACCCTACCCGAATCTCAAGCGCAACCTGACCCTACGAGTCAAGTTTGTGTGCATGATCCGGTAAATATCAGGTCAAGGCGGTTCAGGTATCAAATCGATCCGACTTGTTGACAACCCTACCCGAAGGGCGAGTCTGATGTCTCATGCCCAACCTGACCCTCAAGTCAAGTTTGTGTTGTGTGCCTGATCCGGTAAAATATCAGGTTGAGCCGGTTCAGGTATCAAGTCGACCCGGCTTTTTGACAGCCCTAAACCCAAAAGTTCTCTTACAAATCTCCGCTTTTCTCTTTCACAACGCTCTTCGCACGTGCATCCCACTAGATCGGGACAGACTCTCCTGACCATTGGTGTTAAACACCAAAATGATGTTTAAAGGATCTTACACCATCAATTGTTTAAGAAGTGGGTCATTTGTAGCTTCAAATTTATAGATTATAGATTGACGTGCAACAGGCCCAAAAGTATGTTTTAGGGAGATTTTAATCCATCAGATCTGTTAACTACAATATCTATCGTAGTTTTAATGGCCGATATTAAAATTAATCAATCGGATGGTTCATGTCTACTTATAAGCATGTTTCTTTGGGCCGATACATGTTTCAATGATAGATTGCCAACAATATAGATTGACATAGATGTGCACCACATGGGATAATGAGAAATCAGCTGTGAGATAAAAAGTGTACTTTTGATGGTGTAAGATCATGTAAACACCACTTTGGTGCTTAAAAATCGGTCAGGACTCAGGAGCCATTATCCCATAAAGAAAGGGCCCGACTCTTGCTAGTCCCAACTGTCATTTAAACTCTAAAATGGTGTTTTGGTGTTTAAATGATCTTACACACCATTAATGATTTGAGATGTGGGTGATTCGTACCGTCAAAGTGATAGATCCTAAGTTGAAGCTCACTGTTCTTGAAAATGGTGTTTCAAGAATTTAAACCATCCAATCTATGGACTTTAGTATCGACCATTGTTTTTAATTTTAATGGACACTACAAAAAAAAGGACTTTTGGAGACCAGTATTGGAGATGGCTTTTCGAAGCCGTCTCCAATAACCATTTATTAGAGACGATCATTTCAAAGGCCGTCTCGAATCCTTTTATTGGGGACGGATGTAGTCGTCTCCTTAAATAAAATAACATATAGAGTTGTTCTATCTAAGGTTTGCTTCATAAATAAACAGGTGAAACCTTAAGGGACTATTTGAAAAACGGTCTCAAAAAGCCCGAGAGCCGGCTCCAAAAGATCTTTAGATTAGTCTTTAGTTAAATCTTTTTAATTAAGTCGTTATACGTTTTTAGGCTGCAAATAAGTTAACCCAGCCTCTGTTATAAATACGCACAGCTAAGCTAAGCATTCATTCATTTGATTTCTGCAGCTCGTCGCGAGCACCTCGCTCTGATCTCCGAGAAGAAGACCCCAGCGAAACCCTTTCTCTCCTTCGTTCTCCCAAATTTTCTCTCTAATCTCTTTGAAATGGTGAACCTCTAATTGATCTCCCAATTTTTCTGTCTGATCTCTTTCTCTAATCTCCCTCTCTCTCTCTTAAATCTGCAATCAGATTCATCATAGCCTTCGTTTGAGCTCCGACGTAGAGATCTCTTTATAGTTTGAAGCAGAGATCTGTAGATAGAGGCCACTGCAGTTTGAAGCACAGATCTGTAGATAGCGGCCATTGCAGCTTGAAGCAGAGATCTGCAGTTTGAAGTAGAGATCGGTTTGAGATGAATCCAAGTCTGTAATTGTTTACATCTGATGATATTATTATCCAGATCTCAAATCCACGCTTATATTTATTTATCCTTTGATTTTCTTTGTAATTGTTTACATCTGATGATCGTTCGTCTGATTTGGTAGGGATCTCGAATAGCAGTTTGCATCGGATTTGATAGGGATCGTTCATTTAATTACTTAAATCTGAGTAGACAAAGTTCAGATCTAAGGTGTGAGTCAGACAAAGTTCAGATCTAAGGTGTTGTTCAATTTCGATTTTCATTCAACCTGCGTTTCGAATTTACTGATCTGTTTTGAATTTCGATTTTGAATATGCTTGCAATTTGTTTGGAATTAGTAGAACCTTTTTACATGGCAAAATACTCACTGATCTGATTTTTTCGTGTAAAAATTATTGATCTGTTTTGGTTTTTATTTACATTTTTATTTTCATTTCTAGTAGATCTAAGGTGTACTTAATAGTAGAGCTAGACAACTTGATTCTATCCAACTAGTACATTGTAGGATAGCTATCCAACTAGTACAGCCGTGTAGGATAGCCATGGGTATGGATGAACTGTGCCAACTCATCCCCAAACCATGAACACATTAACTTGTATCGATAATTTGTAATCACAATCGATCCAGAAACTTATCGATCTAGATCGTCCAATAATTGAGCGTACGCATTGATATACCGTAGCTTTGATGATACCTTGAGCGAATGGGTATGATCAGCCAATCAATCGATGTGTTCTCAGTTCGACTAAATTTATATAAACTTATTTATCTATTTATATTATAAAACAAACGGAGGAGTTCTAATGAGATTAATATACTCAAAATAGATCTTATCTATTAGCATTAGGATGATGATAGGATAAGGCTATGATGATGAAAGTTTGGCAACATTTTTGGCTGCTTTAGAAGTCTCAAATGGTTGTGGATTTACACATATTGGAAACTCTGTCTAGACACGAAGTGTATTTACCAGCTTGAGCTAAATTAAGCCTTATATGTTTTGTATTACTTTAATTACAGATTTATTGCAGAAAGTTCCTGATTGTGGGTAATGTAAGACACTGTATTTTAAGACTTGCACAAATGTGATTGAATTTTCTGGTTTTTATATTGAATATAAATTAGAAGTTTAGAACCCAATAGTAGTTGGTATTGCTGATTGATAGCTAAGAATGGCAGAAATTTTAGTTGTAGGAAGTATGACATGTACTAAAAGAACCTCAATATATATAACCAACTCTATGAGCAACTAATAAGCTCTAGATAAAGATGATGAGCAACTTTAAGACTTGTAGTTGGAACCATGAATGATTAAAAAGGGATCTACGTTTTTAATTTTTTAGAAGCCAATTTTTTTTTCTAGTGAAGTTTTAAAGCATATTGTTTATGGTAGGCTGGAAATCTGCACCACTAGGATATTTTTGTGAGTTTCCATCTTGGCAAATTCTCTACTGTTTTTTTGAATCAATTGTGGCAAATTCTCTTCTGTTTTTTTGAATCAATTGTGGCAAATTCTCTCTGTTTTTTGAATCAATTGTCTCATTGATTATTATCGAGTCGTGGACGTGATTGCATAGTGGGTTAGTCAGTTGTTTTGAAGAAATTACAAAATTTATGTTAATTAGCTCTGAGAGCAAGAATCCTGGTAGTAATGATATCAAGAATCTCTGTAATTCTTTTCTGGTACTTTTGATCTAGTCTGCATGTGTGTAAAGGCCATTTTTCTTCTTATAATGGTGGAATGCACTTCCTATTTTATCTCACTTGGGGCAATCAATTGGATTATGAATAAGCATACGTAGGGGTGCAAAATGGCTGACCATGCCTTAAATGGACCCAATTTTTATTTGGCTTAATATTATATGATTGATTACTGGGTTTATCAATCGGGGCCTAAAATCTAGGACGAGATTTCTTAAAACTTATAGATATTTTTGCAAATTCCCATTATATTTACATTAAAAATTAAAATGAAGCCTTTGAATAGTCTTTAAAATTTACTTCTTGCCTACTATCTAATATTATCCTGTGTCATGGACTTGCATACATTGGGTGTTAGATCTCCCATGGAGTTTATCTTGAATGCAAGTTGTATCCAAATCAAATTTAACTTTAATGTTACAATTGGTGGCATGAATGCAATATCCACTTATCTACTTAGTTTTGGTTCCTTTCATGCATTTGTAAATTATATTAATAAAGTAAGCTGTAGTTATTATGTTGACCTCTTTGAAGTGACTAACCTCAGGGTTCCATGGCCATGAGCAACTGCGAAGTTATTGCATTTTATAGATGGACAATGGTTTTCCATGTATTTGGAAAATAAGTTGGATTCTCCGATACCGATTATATAAATTTCCATTGCGGTTGAAACCCACAAAAACTCACATAATTATTCGTGCAAGTCATTCCATAAAGTAATACAAGCAACATCATTTGCGAATATCCAAAAGTGCCACATGGAAGGCAATGAGTAAAGGGTGCTCGAGGTGGTGGAAGAGAGTTTGTGGAGTGTTGATTCCCTTCTTTAATGTATTAGGTGTATGGTGCGGGGCAGTAGTTGTATACATTTTTGGGAAGATTGTTAGTCTTCCCTTTATGTTAATTTATGTTAATTAGATCAAACTTATTTCTAACTTTATTATTCACCTAAGTCCGTTTGTAGTCTATATCCCTATGTTAATTAGCTCATTCACCTAGCGAATCACGAATTGGAGTGCAGTGAACAGGTTCACAATTCAATTCGATCCAATTCGGCGTGACAAGTGAATTAACTGATTAAGGCTAACTATTTTGTTTTAGAACAAAATTTTAAAAGTATAAAGAAGGAACCCAAGACTTTATGGTTTTTAAGTTTTATAGCTAACCAAGTGCTCATTTGCTTTATTAGTTCTACCTAAAATAGAGTTTTTTTCCTGTGAGCCCAAGAAGATTTTTGTATGGTTCTTCAAGATGGATCATCTTCATAATGCAGGAAAACATTTTAGGCCTTGTTTGGTAGTTTCCTCGCAATTCCTTGTATATCTAGGAATCTGAGTTGGTAGGAATTTTGAGGAGTGAATTAAAGACAAAAAAAAGTTGAAAAGTGAGTCACATTTCAAAGTAGGAACCATGATCCATTAGATATGGTCAATGCATACGATTTGATTGAGTTTACTAGATGTAAAGTGTCTTCCTTCTGATAATCTAAATGAGGAGAGTTTATATGCAACACCCTCCCAAATTGCATCCATTGCATCACATATGTCGCCATCGTCATTCCCTATAAAGTCTCAAACAAGCTCCTTGAGCTTGATTTGAGAATATGTCTAATCTGTTGAATGCCTGGTAGTGGCAACCGTGGCGCCCTATTATCTGGGGCCCAAAGGCTATCTTCTTGCTTCTATTATTATCATTGCAGTTTTCACCTTCTATTATTATCATTTTTCAATGGTTCATCATCATAATCACATTTTTGGGATTGCTCTTTGAAGGCAAAGGCGTCTCTACTCTAGCACATTTCTAATTTTCTTTATTACATAGATGAAACTAGATTTATTATATAGTTGTGGTAAATGTCATGTTAATATTACTATGCTTATTCACATCTCATTTATCTTTGAGCTTCTATTTAATTATTATTGATTAATCTATAACTTTTGTTATAGATTAATGGTCAATATATAGTTGAATACATATGAATATCATCATACAAAATAAGTGCGTCTCGAAAAGTTATATGTGAATTATGACATATAACCTTTCGGATATCTATCTGAAGATAGATAGTTTGGGAATATCATGTACATTACTTGTTCACTAATATGATTTTAGAGTTTTCTCAAATGATTTCGACAATTTCTCCTTTGTTCTTCGGATACGTACTTTCATATATTATTTTGTATTTTTCATTGTCCATTGTGGATAATGAAAAGTATAAAATAGTATGAAAAGTCTGCGTATTTGAAGAAGCTGCGTGAGATGTGAAATTTTAGAGAAAACTACGAACTCATATTATGTGAACAATTAAATGACTTGATATTCTCGAATGGGCAAAACTAATGAATATGGTATAAGAAATATAAACCTTTATCATTTAAAAAATATTAAATTGTACATTTCTTATACTTTTAGGGTTTGAAACTTTATATGATGGAAAAGAGTTGGGTAAAAAGTCGAGATATTCTAGAGAGTATGACAAAGGGTTAGCTGCATTTGTCGATCACGGTTTAGCCCATGGAATTACTTGCAATGGGAGGCTCAAGTGTCCTTGTACAAGATGCTGTAGTTGCGTTTACTTAGAACCCGTCTTATTGAAGGAGCATTTAGTAATAAACGGGATGATGAAAAGTTATGTTGTATGGACTTATCACGGAGAAGAGAGGGCCTTTGCCTAGACATGAAATTGTGGTAGATATTAGAGCCGATGACAACGAGAACGCGTTTTGGTTGATGACATCAAGGGATGGTGCAAGATGCTTTTGGATTTCCGGACCCAAATGAAGCGAGATGGTTTGGAGCAGAACAAAGTGATGTACCCAATGCTAGTGCTTCAATTCTACAAATATCGCATAATTTGGGGAATCCTTATATCCTGGATGTAACACACATACGACGTTGTCTTTCGTTGTGAAACTTTGGCATATCAAGGCCCTTGGTGGATGGAGCAACAACTCTTTTACGTTGTTGCTTGACTTACTAAGGGAGGTTTTGCCTAAAGAGTCGACGTTGCCGGAAAACTTCTCACAAAGCAAAAAGATTATTTCAGGCTTGGGACTAAATTACAATAAAATCGACGCATGCCCTTACGATTGTATGTTGTCTTTGGAAGGAGTCCGAGAAAAAGAAAATGTGACATCTGTGGGACATCGCGATGGAAAAATCATGAGATTGAGGATGACAAGAAGGCGCGCAAAGATTCTTCGTCACTTTCCTTTAAAACAACGATTGCAACGTTTGTATTTGTCATCAAAAACTGCAGCTGACATGAGATGGCACGATGAGAAACGCACTAAAGATGGGGTATTAAGATATCCTGCAGATTCTCGACATGGAAACACTTTGACAAGATCAATCCGGCATTTGCGAGGAAAATCGCAATATAAGATTGGGTTTAGCAAGTGGACGGTTTCAACCCATTCCGGACAATGAGTATTGCGCCTGACGCGTGGCTGTTATGTACTTATCCCATATAATCTGCCCCCTTGGTTGTGCTTGAAGAAGCCGAACATGATCCTCTCATTGCTTATACCGGTCCGACAAGTCCTGGAAATGACATCGATGTATACCTGAGGCCTCTAATAGATGAGCTAAAGGAATTATGGGAAGAAGGGTTGAAACATCGATTCATCAAAGAGGAGGTTTTCAAATTGCGGGCTTGCTTTGGACAATTAGCGACTTTCCGGATATGCTATGCTTTCGGGTTGGAGCACTAAGGGATATAAAGCGTGTCCTTATTGCCATGAGAATACATGCGGTTGAGCAGTTGCCAAATTGTGGGAAGCTTTGTTATATGGGTCATGATTTTACCTTTAGATCATAGATTTGAAAGAATAAACGGTGGTTCGATGGAAATATTGAAGAAAGAAGCTCCAACCCCACTAATCGGGAAGCAAATTTTGGAGAATTTAAGAAATTATCAACATACCTTTGGCAAGATCCCCAAACCTGACTATTCGTGAAGAAACCAAAAGAAGAAAAAATAACAAAAATGCACCTCCTATGCCAACAATGCCAAATAAGGAAGAAGTTGAGTATATTCTTGAGCTACCATATTGGTAAAATTTACTAAAACACAATTTGGATGTTATGCATATCGAGAAAAATATATCACGACAATGTGGTTGGTACACTCTGGACACGGAAGGAAAGTCAAAGGATGGTTTGAAAGCACGTCTTGACTTGATGACAATGAACATAAGACATGAGCTCCACCCAAAAGAGCATGCGAGATAGATAAATTGTATCTACCATCCATGTTACTCTATGGATAAAAGTGAGAAGGAGATGTTACGCCTAATCACGAAGAGCATGAAGATTCACGATGGTTATGCCTCTAACATTTCAAGGTGCGTTAACGTCAAAGATCGAAAAATATCCGGGCTCAAAAGTCACGACTCACACGTTATTATGCAACAATTTCTACCTCTTCATTAAGACCGTGCCAAAAATGTCGATTCGCTCTAATAGAACTAAGCACGTTCTTTCGTGAGTTATGCTCTAAAACATGTCGAGTTGAGGACTTCAAATGTCTACATGGCGCATACCATTGATTTTGTGCAACCTAGAGCGGATTTTTCCACCTTCATTTTTTGATATTATGGTCCATTTACCCATACACTTAGCATCGAGGCAATGCTTGGTGGACACATCCATTACCGGATGTATCCCATTGAAAGGTATGATCCATACAATCTGCAATTATCTTTACTTTTATAAATTATGTTTGATTTCCCTTAATGGAAGCACATTCATTTCTATGTATGCAGATACTTGTACACACTTAAGTCATATGTATGCAATAAAGCCTATCCCGAAGGTTCCATTGCAGAAGGATACCTCGCTGATGAGTGTCTCACATTTTGCTCAAGGTACTTACATAATATTGAAACACGATTGAATAGACCCGTCGGGTATCTTTGAGGACACTGCAATTGGAGGTGCCGAACAGTTCATTCTCACCAATATCGAACGTAAACAAATGCATAACTATGTATTGTTCAATGATGATAGCGTCGCTCGATATGTGAAGTAATAACTCCCAACCTCTTTATATTGTCGGACCATTTGAATTCAATCCATTATACTCACCTCACATCCATTTAATGCAGGCAACATAAATCATACATTAACTTGAAGTATCGTAAGCGTAAAACTGATTACGAGAAACAAAATATACACAAAGAGCAGTTTAGCGATTGGTTTAAATCACATGTAAGTGTGAGGAGATAATTATTTTTATACACTTAAAAGAGGCACTAACTTTGTTATCTGCATCTAATAGATTAAATCAATGATCGAGGCCAATAGTAATGCCGGTGAGACTCGATTTACTCGCTGATTTTCCATACACTCATGCAAGAAGATTCACTGGATACACTATCAATGGTTATAAATTTCGAACAACTAATAAGGAGAGGAAGGCTACAACACAAAATAGTGGTGTGATGGTCATTGCAAGCACTCCAAGCTATTCAAGTGCAAAGGACAAAATCCGGTTGAGGGAGATCACATATTACGGACGTCTCGTGGACATAATTGAGTTGACTTATCGCCAAGGGTTGAAATTAGTGCTATTCAAGTGTGACTGGGTTGATGTTGGACAACGCAAAGGTATTAAAACAGACCAATCAGGGTTCACGCTTGTGAATTTTACACATTTATCTGCATCTCAGAAAGACGAACCCTATGTGTTGGCATCTCAAGTAAAGCAAGTTTTCTACGTCGAAGATCCAACCGAACCAGGCTGGCATGTTGTCATCAAGAACAAGCCCAGGGACACTTTCGATATGAGTGGAGGCGACAATATACTACTAGACAGTGAGCCATATGGTAGCCAAGTTCAAATTGGTACCCAAGAAGATGATAGTACTTTCAATATCGTGAGGGAAGATGTGGTTGGAGCAATTGTAGATGCACCTTTCCAAGCCCCTTGTACCCGTCCTTAGATGGATTCATTGATGACGAAGAAGATGAAAATTGATTTTAGATTGATATGTAATGATTTCAATTCTATATAGATGGAGCTTTCAATCCTTTCGCCTATTTGATTCTAGTTTGTATTTCAATGAGTTTTGATGTGAATGTGAGTAAATTAGGTAAACCTTGACTTCATACTACTTGATACCTTTGTTGTTGCTTTATTCTTAGTGAGCGATGGCTTGTAGGTAGTCTTGTCTATTGAGTAGCAGTTTCCTCCATTGGAGCATTTTCTATATAGTCAACAATGGGCAACAGAGTGTAGTTTCTGTTGAAAAAGTAGACCCTCTTTTTTTGGTTGTGGTTTCTAAGAGTGCTTTTCTATGAGCTGCTGCTACATGTGAGTATACAACTTACGAGCTGTTGTTGCTACGTGAAATGATTAATTTACTTGCTCTCAAAATATATGTTGTCACTCTTAGATTCAAATGCTCAATTCTTATATTTTTTGGTTCTTTTGAGATGCTCAACATTTTATTGTTACCTATATATATATATATATATATATATATATATATATATATATATATATATATATATATATATATATATATATACCTAATGCCCAGGGTACATGTATTTTGAACATGTTGAGATTTAATGAGATTATTTGATATTTTTATTTGTGTCAGATGACCGACGTAGATCCACCCCTTCCCCCACCCCACCCCCTAACGTTAAGAAAGGGCGAGGAAAGCAGTACTTGGTTTTAAAAATAAAATGAAAGGAGGAGAGAAAATTCTTGTGCTATTGTATAAAGGGGCATGTCGTAGGGGATGATCCAAAGTAAGATGTCCTCGATGATTGGGCAAATAGCGAAGGATTGCATTAGATTTCCTGTAAATGTTCCAAACTTTACAGATATTCCTAAGGAGAGCTTCAAAAGTGCTTATGAGGAGTTGATGGTAACAAATGACATAGTTATATTAAATAATTAAATTCTTTATTTTCTATTTCATATTCACATTGATTGATAATCAATTTTGTTGATTAAATGTAGGAAGTTTTGACATGCCTTCCTATGATGACATTTACTATACCTTGCTTGCTAGATGGAAGGCTAATCGATATCATATAAAAAAAGGCACCGACCTACACAACTACGGAGAACGATTTGCCCATTGCCGATAATGTGGATAACGACGTTGGAAGTCGATTGTCCGTTCTTTGGGAGTGTGAGGAGTTTAAGGTAAATTTCTAACTCATTGTTTATTTAAAAAAATTCTTTTTATTAATATAACATATTATAATTTTGTATGATATAGGTAATTAGTGAGCGTAATAAAAGAAATCGCGCAAAGCTAGCTATACCGAGTACAATCGGAAACAGTACTCACATAAATAAATTTTACAAGGTATTAACATGCAAATATAAATTATAATTTGTCAATAAACTTCTACATTTTATAGTTTACACATTAAACTCCTTATTTTTTATAGTTAAAGCAAGTAGAGGGGAAATCACCCTCAAGGATGCAGAACTGGAAGTTGAATCACACAAAAAAAGATGGTAAACCGGTGAACGACGTGACAGCAGAGATAATGGAAAGATAATTTTTTAATTTATAAGATTTTTTTAAAATAATAATTAAATATTTAATTTATATGAAAAATTTCAAAAGATAGATGAACGACTTGCGAAGGCTCACAAGAGTCCACTGGACGAGATGATGTATTATCTCAGGTATTGGGATCAGACACACGTGGTCGCGTCCGGGGCTTTGAGGCGGTGACAAGCAAGCATTTTCGGACTGTCGTTTTTAGGGGAGGCGGAGGTCGCCAATTGAAAGAAGAAGTGAGCACCTTGAGAGAAGAGCTTGAAGCAATGAAGTGGTTGATAACTCGATTGATCGGAACAATGGTAAACATTACTTTAAAACTTCTATACAGATTTTTCTCTTGTAGTTTTCTATAATTTGGCATGCTGAGAACCATTCATTTTCTCTCTGTGGCCCCCGCCACCGCCGCCGCCTCACCAATAGGCACCCCTGCACAACCCTTTGAATGGGTACACATTTTGGATGGGTATGTTATTTATTGATGAAGTTATTGATTTTTAATCTTTAAAGACTAATTTTGGGGAGCTTAGGAAGATAATTTTGTTCATAACCTCTGAAATTATCTTGCTTCATATGTTTAGATTGTTCTCAGTTATCTTCTCCATATTCTAAGTTAATAATGTTGTGCTTTTTTGCATATTGTTCGATTTGTTATTCTATTGGGTGATGGGGTGCGACTATTGATTTGAGTAATTCATTTAGCTGTTTTAGGTTCTAAAATGACCAAGTTGAAGAGGAGATGTAGAAGTGAAGAGATCAAGCAAAGCGAGGATGATCGTCTTGATGTTCATGAAATGGTGATAACGTGGAAGAGTGAGGATGGTAATGGCGTGGTGTTGGTGTTGCTAATGGGAAACCTAGTAAGGAATGCTTAGTGAGTTTGATCCAATGTTGGGCTTTTTTTTTTCCTTTGTATTTTGAGTGTGTGTGAACAGAACAAGTTAAGAGAAGAACTGGAGATGGACCATCAATTGCCCGCTGTTTTACTCATGGGAGGTGGTGAGGGAATGGATCTATGAAAGCAAGAATGAGATGAGAACAAATACAATGCTTTTGAGATATGTGTGATGTTAAAAGTGGTAGAGCACAAGAATGAGATGAGAACAAATATATTGCTTTGTTTCATATTTGTTTTCGACCAATCAATGGGTATTTAGCTTTGCAAGTCCCTATTTTCTGTTATCAGCTTTTAAGGTCTGTATTTATTAATTAATAAATAGTCTAAAAAAAGAAAGTTTATACAAGGCAGTTGAAGATTCTCATTTTAAAAAAAGGAGGGACACAGATTGTTTGGTTTTTCTGTAATAGCATTTGATTCTGAATCGGTCTTTGATTTGGTACTACGTGGTTCATGGGGTATCTTTTTAGATCGTGTTGAAGCTAAGATTGCATTGAAAAACTACCTGCACTTTGTAATTGGCAGCCTAAAAGCACCACAAATTTTAGCTATACTTTTCAGTCAACTGCATCTGCTGTACCACAGCTTTGGCAACCTATGAATGCTACACTTATGACTAATGATATAAGTGATACAAATCCAGCCGAAGAGTCTGCTGTTTGTACTGCTTTGTCTAAGACTAACTCATATGTCAGTGCTTGTGTGTTATGCAGGTGGGTCACTCCTCAACTTTTTATTTGTTTATTTACATATTTTTTTAGCCTTTGTACTTCTATATAAACTCAGTTTCTGAGTCAAGTATCTGTTTCTATGGTGTCGTTTTTTTTAGGGACCGTGACAGAGTAACCACAGTTTTATTCTTGTGCTGGCTTAGCAGCTCACATGCTGTTTTGGAGATCACAGTGAAAAGAAAACAGAGAAACCAGTACCACAGTCGAGTTCTCTGTGGAAAACTTGCGCTAGTTGATCTTGCTGGCAGGTAGATAAATACCCTTATACAACTTCTCTTATTTCATCATTCCCTACCGATTATGTTTTATTTCCACTAAGGAATACAAAAATAATATCATAACTCCTTAACTTCCATTGATCATGTAATAACTCATTTTCAGTGAGAGGGCTTCTGAAACAAAGAGTGGAGGTCACAAGCTTAGAGATGGAGCCAATATTAATCGGTCACTTCTTGCTTTGGCAAACTGTATCAATGCTCTTGGAAAACAACAGAAGAAGGGTCTTGCATATGTTCCTTATCGCAATAGGTATCCAGTTGATTATTGTAGCGTCAAATCTATTGGACAGGATAGCTAATGCCAAGTTTTTTTTGCAGCAAGCTGACACGAATCCTTAAAGATGGTCTGAGTGGTAATTCTCAAACAATCATGGTTGCAACAATCTCACCTGCAGACAAGGTAAAAATACAGTATATAACTATATATATGTAAAGATTAACATACACAAATTCTCCATTGAACAATGATATTGAACTCTCTATTTTTTAATCTATTTTTTTCTGAGGTAGATTGAATTTTGTTCCATCTGCATCAACATGTATAAAACTAAAGATTTGGGGGTCCCCAAATGGCTCCATTGTAACATTATGATCATGCTTCATTGCTTGTTTTTTGGGGTGTCAAAATGCATTTTTAACTATTTCTGTCCACGTTCAGTGATTATCTGCTCAGTTTGTACTAGAAATGAAAACACTGCCTTATAGTCAGTTTTTGTCTGACATCAGATCATAACATAACCTTAGTGGGGTTTTCATTTTAAACATCTTTTAGTGACAGATGAAGCCTTGTGTAGGGTCGCCTGATTACCGGATAGTTTCCTTTGTGGTGAACCCTAGGATAATCAGTGCAAAAATTGGGTGTTTCCAAATAGCTAGCATTCTCTCATAAATTTAGTTAGTTTATCCTGATATCAATTGCCTTGGGTCTTTGATGAATTATTGATTTTTTTTTTCTTAACACACTTAATTGTTATTCTGTGTAATATTTTTTATATTTATTTTTATGTGAATGTATTTAGTTATTTCTTATGACTGAACCTCTGTTTTTGAGCCTAATTTGAATGAATATGGAATGGTAATAGATTTAACTCCAAGTCCCAGTTCTTCGCTGACCACTGAGTACAAGAAGCGGGGCTCTTCCCCAATATTTAAGTTAGATATTAGTTTAATCACAAAGAACAGCACAGCACGTCCAGTAACACTTTTCCATCTTCCTCAGTTATCAGATTTTGGAGCAGCCATGGTGCACCACCAACCTCAGCAGAACCCCAAGCAAATGCGAGTTGTTTCTGTCATTGGAACCTTTGGATATCTCGGCCCCGAATGCGTAATGTATGGAAAGGTTGGCGAGAAGGTAGATGTGTACTCCTTTGGCATTGTCCTTTGGAGCTTATCACTGGAAAACAGCCATCCAAACAAATCGCATCCGGTGGTGAAAGCTTACTACTTTGGGTAAGAGCGGCTACACCTGGAATTCATCTGATTAAATTTCTTCACTACCCCATCTCTCAAGAAGCTACATCTCATCTATCGCAGGCAAGGCCTTTACTAAGCTCTGAATCATGTGACCGATTGATAGACCCCAGCTTGAACAATGCCTATGACAAAGACGAGTTGCAAAGGATGATGGTTGCAGCACGCCTCTGCCTCATGCACTCATCACAAAGCAGGCCAACAATGGAGATGGTGCCTAACCTCCTCTTTTCGGATGATAGGGGATCTGAGTGTTGCTTAGAACCACAAACATTGATGGTGGAGCCCATTTCTACCAGAAGCGGTGCATGTGCTCATAGATTGTAACGGTCAAATCAATAGGCCACCTCTTGATTGGACCATAAGTGCAAAATTTGCACATTAATGATCAATCCTCACCATCCGATCAATGGGGCCATTCTTTGTATAGATTTTTCCCTAACTTTATTGGTCGTATAAGAGTAGCCTAGCAATTGGACGATTGGGATTATCCAACTGGAAAATTTATGCTAGGCCAATCCAAGAGCTAGCTCATTGATTGGATGGATTTGATCAATGAGAGAACATGCATCATTTGTGAGTAGAGTTTGGCATACTACCGACTTTGGTGGTGATAAACACCACGATATTATTCACAATTTTCTTTGATGTTGTTATTCATAATCCAAGAGCTCATTGATTGGCTGTTAAGTTTTCTAATTCTTCAAAAAAGTATATGTGAAGGTTATGATGATATGGTGATTACGATTCAACAAAGTGCATTAAAATTAAAAATTAAAAAAATATATATATATATATATATATATATATATATATATATATATATATATATATATATATATATATATATATATATATTTTAAAATTTTCATAAAAAAATCACTGCCAAAATTTTTTTATAAAATACAAAATATATTTTTTAAAATATATTTAAAAAAAAAAAGTTGGAGGCGGCTAAAAGTGTCTCCAATAATAGAGGTCACTTAAAGCCGTCTCCAATAAGTATTGGAAATGGCTAGATGACTTATTAGAGACGTCTCTAATATATCTTTGGAGACGGCCATATGCCGTCTCCAATAACCTTGACTATTATGGACGGCTTTCATTTGGTCTCCAAAGACAATGGAGACGGGACTATTTGAGACTACATGGAAGCCGTCTCCAATACTATTGGAGACGACTTAGACACCTTTGGAGACGGCCAAAAGTCGTCTCTAATAAACACATTTTTTGTAGTGGGATGATATTAAAGTTCATTAATCAGATGGTTTAGATCCACTTATAGGCATGTTTCTTTGAGGTGAGACATGTTCCGATAATAAATTGTCACTTGGATAATTTAGATGGACAAAAATTGGTCGCCTCATGGCATAATGAGTCACATTTCAATGGTACAAGATTAAAAGTCTAACTTTAATGGTGTAAAATCATTTAAACACCAATTTTGGTGTTTAAATGTCGGGGAGGAGCAAATATCCCAGAATGGGCTGGACTCTCCTGACCCGTCATTTAAACACAAATGGTGTATAAATAATTGTACACCATCAATGGTAAAAGATGTGGGTGATTCATACCATCAAAGTGATAGATCAAAGATTTTAGTGGAACAAGACAAAAAATCATGTTCAACAGAGATTTAGACCATCTGTGATGTGGACTTTAATATCATCCATTGTTTTCAATTTTAATGGCTGCTATTAAAGATCATCAATCAGATGATTCATATCCACTTATAGCCATGTTTCTTTGGGCCGAGTGATATTCTAATGGTGGATTGCCACTTGTACAATTTAGATTGATCACAAATTCACAAATTTTCATCGCATGGCAAAATGATAAACACACTTCGATGTTGAAAGATTTAAAGTCTAGGTAAATATATTAACAAGGGGATTATGATTATTTTTTTAAAATAAAATAATAAGGGGTTCATTAGTGGCACACTAAAAGTTGGTCCATGCACATAGTTCTTAAAGCATGATCTATGCTATCTGATTTGAAGGCTATGACTGAAAGATCTCTAATGGAGAAGATTGGTATAAAACATTATCTCTCTATGATATGATTTAAAGCAGTCAATTGTTGAATCGGATAATAGCCTTTAACTACATCCAATCATATGATAAAGACCGTGCTAATCTTTTGCACATAAGATATTAAGATCATGGTCGAGCAAATGGCTTGGATGATGCTTTTACATGGCACTCCATGTCCCCAAAATAGTTACTCTTTCTTTTAAATTATGTGCAAAGGTCAAATTCTAGATTGCAAGTAATGGCTCCCTATTAATAATTGTTCGGCTACTTACCTCTAAGTAGGGCTGCAACTGAGCCAGGCCGAGCCCGAGCTCGGGTCAGCTCTAGCTCGGCTCTACCTTATACGAGCTGAGCTGAGGTTGGCTCTGGGCTCTTAGAGCTCGAAAATTCCAAGCTCTAGCTTGACTCTCCGAGCTTGAGCCGAGCTCGGGCTGAGCTTCGAGCCAAGTATGTTATATTATAAAAAATTTCCTTCTAGTACTTTTTAAAACTTCTACTTAATTAAATATATATTCTATAAAAGATTTAAATGAGCGATTAAATACAACGCAACATATGAAATCAATAAACGATTGTCGGAGGTTTAGTTCTTGCCCTCTTGGTGTTGAGCCTATTAGCATCGCCCTGCGGCGACGGGTGCTTGTGCGTAAGAGAGAGAAAGGAGGTAGCCATATCCCAAATGCATGAGAAAGAAGGTGAGAGAGGTTTAGAAATCACTTAAATCAAAGAGAAGTAGGAGTTGAGTTGCACGATCCGATTGGCGTTGCCCATATGCTTGAGACTGTGATCTGTGAGAGAGCTTCAGCACAAGAGAGAAGAAGTACGAGTTGAGTTGCAGGAGGCAACCGTAGGTAGGAGTAACAGTCCGTACTATATATATATATATATATATATATATATATATATATATATATATATATATATATATATATATATATATAAATTGAGCCATAGAGCCGAGCCGGGCTGAGCCGGCCTTAGCTCAAGCTCGGCTCTGTTAATTCGAGCTACAAACTGCCAAGCTCAGCTCGGCTCTCGAGCCGAGCTCTAAAGAGAAAAACTCTTATTTTTCGGGTCGAGCCAAGCCGAGTTGTCGAGCTGGCTCGGCTCTGTTGCAGCCCTACCTCTAAGCGAGCCAACATCCCAAACCCCTTTAAATCCAATGATTTCTTCGATGGGGATCGCTTTTCACCCTGATATTTTAAAGAATAGATCTTGATATCACGGCGCACCAAACAAACTGTCAGTTTGTCATTTCACGTGTTATGGATCCTAAAAAAAATGTTACTAAAATCATATTTGAGCGTGATGTGTGTCATATAACTCAAGGGCCATTTTTTTTTTGTTATGTGACACATGGAATGAAAAACTGATAGGCTGCTGATTAAAAAGTATCAACCGTTTTTAAGGGGCATGGGATGTTGTTGGCGTTTAGAGGTACCCTAATTGTATGGGTACCTTTGTTTGCACTTATGAAATCTTTTGAGAGCATCTATGCTAAAAACCCTTGTTTGCTTTGAATCCGATGCTGCAGATCGTTTTCTCTCCCAATCTTCTATAACATGAATATTTAGATCATGTGCATTACATCAGATGACCAATATTATTATTCCATGTGGTCAGGGACGGAGCCAAGGGGGGCTAACAAGGTCACAATCACCCCCGCTTATTAAGTTTTTTCTCTCTCTTTAATATATCTTACCTATTTGTTAGGCGCCAAAATAATTGGCCCCGTCTAAATAAATGCACAGTTGAGTTTTCTCTCTCCTATCTTTTAGGCGTCTGAACCAAATACCCTACTTCAATCTCTCATATTTTTTAAGAGCAATAGTTCAACCACCCTCTTAAAACTTCTATTCTTAAATCATATGTTTGGGTTAGCTCTTATGAGAGCAGAAACAACTCTTTGCTTGTTCTCTGTCAGAGCAGATGAAATTTGCTCTGAGATAAAGCAGGCATGGACCAATTTTATCACTTAAAATATCTCCCTGCCAGAGCAAATGAGGCAAGGAGCTGTGTTACCAAATATAAAAGTAGTTCTTTACCTGAGCCAAAAAGTAAAAGAGCTACTCTTTGGCCCAAAAGAGCTAACCCAACCGCAGACATCTCTCTCTCTCTCTCTCTCTCTCTCTCTCTCTCTCTCTCTCACATCATTAGATTTATAAATCCAAAATCACCATTTTCCTATCATTTTATTCAAACATACCTTAAAAGTTAAAAATGAGGCTTACCCCAGTTAATATGACTCCCAATTATGACAGATTGACCCTAATGCCTATTGATTATTGGCACATGAATATATATATAAAAAAAAAGATTTTTTTTTTTTTTGTTAACAATAAATGAATGTTTTTTTATTTTTTATAACATTATACATTTTTTGTTCATACTTTGGCCCAAGGATCAAAAATCCGGATTTCGTTTCAGTTTCGGTCCCCACCGAAACCAAAAATTTTGACCGAAATTTCGATCATTTTGGCTGAAATTTTAATCCTTGCTTTGGCCCCCTCCCATAAAAGTTTCTGGCTCCGTCCCTGCATGTGGCACAAATCCCAAAAGATGACCTCAAAATCACATTTGAGCGTGATATATGTCATGCGAATTTCCAATCATGCTTTTGGGGCTGTGTGCCACTTGGAATAACAAAAGAATTGTTTGATAGGACGCCCATGATCTTAAGATCCTTTATGTGGAAGATTGGGACGAAAAACTATCTTCCTCTTCTGGTTCAAAACAGTCATTGGTTTTTAGCATAGGTGCTCTTAAAGATTTGGTAGGCAAATAAAGAATATGGAAAAATCCAACACATACTAATGGAAACTTCTCTTTGCGCCTACAGGTTTACTGAAGAAGCGCCAATGACTAAAAACCACTCAAACGACTGGTTGGGATCATGCGATTGAGATTTTCTTTGACCCACATCATCCAGATAATAGACCGATCTTGAGACTATGAGCGTACTATCAGACTGTCAGAATTTTATTTCATGTGACACAAATCCCTAAACTGTGGACCAAAAATGACATAATAAACATCATGCTTCAACATGATTTTAGGGCCCTTTTTCAAATCTGTGCTATTTGGAATAAAAAAATGATTATCTGATGGTAAGATCATGGTCTTAAGATAGAGTACAAGATTGGGGTGAGGAACGATCTCAACCGTCAGATATTAAGCAGACAATAAGTTTGAGCAGGTTTCCGACGTACGCTTTTTTAATAAGGGCATAATTGTAAATTTTCTAATAAACTTATGGATAGACAATTCTACAGTAAGGGCATAATCCTAAATAACTTAGATTTACTTGTTGATGGGCATACAACAAGTGCACGTATCAATGGACAATTCCACGGTAAGGGAATAATCGTAAATATCTTAATAAAATTATTGATGAGCTATTCTACTGTAAGTAAATTTATTGATGGACAATTCCACAATATGCTCATAATCGTAAATATGCTACAATAAGGGGATAATTGTAGATATAGTAATATACTTATCGATGGATAATTCCATAGTAAACTTATTAATTGAAAATTCCACCGTTAGGGCATAATCGTAAATATATTAATAAACTTATTTAGGAATGATTACACGATAAGCGCATAAACTTATGCGTGGACAATTCTACAGTAAGAACATAGTCACAAATAAATTAATAAATTTATTGATGGATAATTCCACGGTAAGTAAGCTTGTCAATGGGCAATTGCACAATAAGAGTATAGTGGTAAATATACCATGATAATGGTATAACTGTAAACTTATCGATGGATAATTTCGTGTAAGTTGAATAATTCTACAATAAGGGTATAATTGTAAATATATTAATAAACTTGTCGATGGACAATTCCACAGTAAGTATACTTATCGCGGGACAATTCCACGGTAAGGGTATAGGTAAGTAAACTTATGGATGGACAATTTCAAAATAAGGGCATAGTCGTAAATAAATTAATAAATTATTATAGATAGACAATTCTACTGTAAGTATACTTATTGATAGACAATTCCACGAAATGGGCATAATCGTAAATATTGTAATAAACCTATGAATGGACGATTGCATGATAAGGGCCGAGGAAATTTAAAAGTAAATATCTTACCGTTTTGGTCTTTTTAACAAAAATGTGATTTTTAAGAGTGGGTATGCTAATGATATTGGGTTGTTGTGACCCATACAGTAATTTTATCCTTTTTCCTATTTTAATTAAAACATAATTGACTAAAGACTTTGAGATTTTTTTGTTATGTGATTCCACTCCTCACAACTTAAAGAGTTGGTTTCAACCTCATTAGTTTGTGATAAGCCAATCCCTATCTTCTAGTGATACACCTCTCCCTTGAATCCTTGATGGGTTAGGATTTAAAGGCATGCTATAAAAGAGGAGAGCGCCCTCTCTTCATCACTACTCAATGCAATCGTGCCCATCATATAGAGAGGGAGATAGAAGCGAGGTAGAATTGTCCTCAAACAATTTCACGGAGGCGACTTCTTTAATTTTATTAGCGAATATTCTCTCAAATAAGGTATGCTTAAATTATTGATTGAAGATTAATTTGCCTAAGATATTTATTGCTCTAACAATTGGTATCAGAGTCCGGTTAGGGCATATTTATTTTCAATCAAAAAAAAAAAAAAATTGCACCCTTTTGGCCGACGGTCCGGTGCCATCCGAAACCGTCCGGTGGCCGACGGTCGGCGCCGGGGCTGACCGGACGACACACTGGACAGTCGGGACCGGTGCAAAGAAAAGGGCGCGGGAGATTGGAAGTTGCTGCTGCAACTCATATAACAAAAAGAAAAAAAAATAAAAAAATTGGCACTGTTAGCAACAGTAAAAGTCAAAAAAAAAAATAATAATAATAAAATTTAAAGAAGATGAACAGTGCTTAGGGTAGGTTTAGGGTTCTCGGACCGGGTCGGGCCCGTGCCGGCCCACCTAACTCGGGTAATCCGACCCACCCCGGGCCCTACTAGACCCACCTGAATCGGGTCCGCTTCGGCCTAATGACCTGACCCAGTGACCCGACCCAATGTCTCCTGCCCAATGTCTCCGACCCATTGACTCCGGCCCATGACCCGTGTACTGACCCACGACCCAAACCACTTCTATTCAGTTTTTGTTTGCAGCCCCTATACTGCACTGCTTCCGCCGGCCACAAATAAAACTTTACAACTCAGAACTTGTTTCTGTCACCAGATTGAACCCTTTTGGACTCAAACTTTAAAACGCGATATTTTGAGATATAAAACTCTGTTTTGTGCGTATGACCTATCGATTTTGGTCTATCTGACGAGATCTATACTTTAGACTGATTTATGAGACGTTTTAACACTGTTTTAGACTTGAAAATGTCACTTAAAGGTCATAAATTTGTCTTATTCTACAAATAATTTTTTGAACCCTTTTTGAATATTCTGTATAAATATTCTTACACTATCATGTCATTGTTTGTAATTACTGCATGTGCATCTTAACTTTATGACTATGTTTTTCCTAAACTTTGTATATGAATGTATTTAGGGTGTGAAACATTGAACTAATGATATAATAGAATGCCTAAGAATTTTTTAGTTCTATCTATAAAGGGGTCTAGATAGAACGGTAAAACAATCGTTTCGGGATGCGTACCCAAAGTAGGTTTGTAGTATGCCCAAAGGTGACCGATCTATGGAGGACACATTATCCTTAAATTTTGAAATCCAATTTCATTAAGATTGCATGTGCATTCGTCTATGTGAACTACTATATCTGGCCAAAGTTGATTTAAAAAATTCATGTAGATAGAATGAGTAGAATAGTTATGTGTGTCTAGGTGATAGAAGAGTGATACTTCTGACCTAAGCTGATAGATAGCTTTGATCAAACAAAAAATACATCTGACTATGTCTATGTGTGTTTCCTAAACACAACTTAAGGAGACTTACGATAAGTCAAAGCTTCTACCCAAAGGTGATGCTAAGACAATGAGTGAAGTCTATCCCTCAAAGTGAATGTTCCTTTGCACATGCTTGTTTACGCTCTAATTAATTCAACCTTGACCCCGGGTATGAATTTTTATTTTATAAAGTTCTAATTGAATAATGTGCTGATAGTTATTCCTTTTCATATCAGTTATGGACGGATCAATTTTACATCAATAGATGACTAGTATTGAAAAACTTAATGACACCAATTATAACACCTGACGAATGGATCTTGATTTGACCTTTGGATATATAGACTATGACTTTTTTCTCTCGGAGGACAAGCCAACTTTATCGTCCAACGCCACTGAAATTTAAAAGAACCAATACGCTCGATGGGACAAGGCAAATAGTATGACAATGATGATCATATGCGCTTCTATTACTGAACATATTAGAGGTGGTATTAAAACTATCGAAACAGCCAAAGAATTGTTAAAAATCATCTAAGGCCAGTTCGTTGGAACAGTAAAGTCTTTACAGTACGGCTATTTAGTGTAATTGGTCAATATGCGATATGATGAAAACGAGAGTGTGCAAGAATTTATTCTTAAAATGTTCATGTTGACTATGAAACTTAAAGAACAAGGAATTACAATCGAAGAAGATGTCGTAGTGCATCTAGCTGTTGCTTTTCTTCCTAAGCAATTTGATACCTTTAAAGTAAATTATAACGCTCAAAAGGATAAATGAGATTTAAATCAATTGATCTCGATATGTGTGATTGAAGAAGAGAAGCTTTGAGGAAACCAAGTAGAGTGCTAATTTTGGCTACAATCCGGCTTATAAGCCAGCTCATAAGAAGAATTTTAAGAAAAAGGGTCAGAAGCATAACTACCATAATGGTAAGAGAATAAATGAAGACTCTAATCTGAATGCTGTAAAGACTGACAATGATGATGGTTGCCACTTCTGTAAGAAGAAATGTCATATCAAGAAAGATTGCTACTTATGAAAAAATATTATAAAGAAGAAGCAGCAAGGAGGGGCTAATCAGCAGAAGCAGCAAGGAGAGGCCAATCAGCAGAAGGAGCCCCAGGTTGAATGAAAAGCTATTCTTTGACAATGAGGAGGAATTCTAGACAAATTCTATTTATTGAGAACAAATTTTATTGCTAATGTTAGACTTATTAGAATTATTTATAGTTTTACTCCTCTAGGTGATAGTTTGACTATTACTTTGGATTATATTTGTGTTGAATATGGTTCTCTAGTAAATAATTACAATTGTTGAAATTAGTTATATCAAGTTTCTTGAAAATGAGACATTTAATGTGAGTTAAGAATAAAAGACAATATCAAATTCACTAATGATCAGTATATTCATTTAAATTGAGGTGACCAAATTGAGAATATTAGTCTTTTGAGGACTTTATTTGAGTGAGAGCTTCTGTTTCCACAATGCTTTATCTTATTTTATGATATATTTATTGCATATATTATGCTTTATTTTATTGATTCTTTCTTTTTGGTACAATTATTATTATTATTATTTGTGCATATGAAATGTTATTGTCTGGGAGCATAAGTGCTCAAATAAGGTTGCTTGAGCTATCGTGATTAGGGAATATACACAAGAAATTACATTAAAGTGTATATTTCCTGGTATCACTAAAACCACAATGAACTCTCCAATTTATTGATGATATTAGTGTCTTGACCATGAAACTGTCATAATGAGATTTGAAAAAATGATACATTATTGGCATTCATGGTCCGACATTAAAATTGTTATTGAACTTGGGAGAATGTGTGTTACATCGAAATCTTGAAAGCCAATATTTTTACAAAACTTTAAAGGATGGCCATCCGTTTTTGAACTAAGTCAATCATGACGTTTTTCATTGTTTTTCTTTTGTTTTATCAATATATATATATATATATATATATATATATATATATATATATATATATTATTAAAGTTATTGTGCGGTTCAAGTGGGAGATTGTTGGGTATTTGTGACCCACATAATAACTTTATCATTTTCCTATTTTAATTAAAACATGATTGACTAAAGACTTTGGGATTTCCTTGTTACGTGATTCCACTTCACGCAACTTAAGGAGTTGGTTTCAACCTCATTGGTTTGTGGTAAGCCAATCCCTATCTTCTAGTGATACACCTCTCCCTTGAATCATTGATGAGTTAGGATTCAAGGGCATGCTATAAAAGAGAACAACGTCCCCTCTTCATCACTACTCAATGCAATCGTGCCCATCATATAGAAGGAGATAGAAGCGAGATAGAATTGTCCTCAAAGAATTCCACGGAGGCGGCTTCTCTAATTTTATTGGCGAATATTCTCTCAAATAAGGTATGCCTAAATTCTTGATTGAAGATTAATTTGCCTAAGATATTTATTGCTCTAACAAATGATACTCCAAAACCCTAACTCGCAGGATCAGCTCCTCAAAGCAACATAGAAGAAACCCTAGCTATCCACTATAATTCCCACTCCCTCCCCGATACCAACTGAAACCCTAACATTTCTTACGAAGAAGATGAGGTCATAAATTTGTTAGAATAGTCCCACATTGCGTGTGGGCTTGGAGGTCTTTGGCTATATATAATCTGGGCACTCTTCGCCTTACAAGCCGGTTTTGTAAGGTTGAGTTAGGCTCATGGAATTCTTATCATGATATCAGAGCAAATATTTTTCTAGTCCATGTAACCCAATTCAATTGTTCACGTGATTTGGCTTGGCTCAATCCTGTCAACACGTGTGGGGGCGTGCTAGAATAGTCTCACATTGCCTGTCGGCTTGGAGGTCTTGGGCTATATATGATCTGGGCACTCCTCACCTTATAAGCCGGTTTTGTGAGGTTGAGTTAGACCCATGAAATTCTATCAAAATCCACATATCTGTAGAATATATATTTTTATTACATATTATTTTGCAGATTTTCCATCATTTATTTTGTTGTATAAACTCCTCTATTTTCTACATTTGATGGTTTATGAATCTAATGTGCCAATAGCTGATTCGGTTTACCGAACTGAAACAGAAAATTCTGATTTTCAGTTCAGAATAGATGAAACTGCAACCGCACCAAAACGAATAAGTTCCGCTTTGGTTTTTTTTTTGAAATCAAAACCTGAAATTTTTGGTTTTTTTAGGTTCAGTTCGGTTTTTTATTATTATATTTGTATTTTAAAGTTATTTTTCAGTTTTTCAAAAAAAAAATCAGTTTTTTAATCCTACATAATCAGTTTTCGGTTTCTGGCATACCTAATTTTTTATGTCATGTTGTTTAATTCATACTTTCAATTTTTACTTTTTTTTTTTTTTAAATGAAAAAAAAATAGTTCGTACTTTCAATAAAATTAGCAGTTTAATCATCATGTTCATTGATCTTTTGGGGTTTTTTTCTTTCAAGAGTATCGTCTTATTTTCAAGTTCCATATACAGCTGGAGAATTTTCCAGTTTCCTTTGATATTTTAAATTGCTTGAATTCCTATTCTTGGTTTCTACTTTAAGGGCCTGTCAATTAATCCTACTTATTCTCGCACATAATTTTCGATTTTTTTTAAAAAAAGTGATTTTTAATACCTTTTTTAGAATATATATATATATATATATATATATATATATATATAAACATTTTTTGTCCTATGAATTATTCCCCGAACTTGCAGGATTTTTCTGAATTTTAACCTCGTCGAATTATTGTCAACCCCGACTTGTGACTATGTCAAGTATCACCCATTAAACAGAATGACTTGCTATGACATAGTCTTACCCATCAAAGAGAATGAAGCAATACCGATGGGATTGGAGTGGAAGGATTAGCAGGTGGACTATTGAGGGAGCTAGACTTCCATGATGCTGTTGATTAGGCAGAACCAAGGTTTCAAACTCAGTATCGGTATCAGATATCGCTCTATCTTGGACCAATACATATCGGCCAATACGGATACGGTATCGCCGATATCGTATCTGCTAATATATATATATATATATATATATATATATATATATATATATATATATATATATATATATCTTTTTTATTTTCAAAAAATAAAAAAGAAAGAAAATAGAAAAAGAATAATTGTATAGGTTATTATTGGTTGATACGAGAAAATACCAGGCGACACTGACCTGTATTGCTCCGATACCGATACTGAAACCCCCGATACCTATATCGGTATCGGCTCTCGACGAAACTGATACGTATCGGCCGAATTTTGATACCATGGGAAAAACAAGTGAATTTTCTGGGGATGTCGATTGATCCAGGATGCTTGCGAAGAAACTTGTGGTATCCCATTATTGATAGAGCTTAAAAGAAAATGGAAGGATGGAAAAAGAAGCTTCTCTCGTTTGCAGGGAGAATTAATCTCATCAAGTCTGTTCTTTTGGCCCTTCCAGTGCTCTTTATGTTGCTATTCAGCTGCCCTGCTTGGGTTATCCAGAGGTTCAAAGAGATTTTTTATGAGCTGGTAAGGATGACAAGTCTCACATCCATTTGGTGGATTGGAGAATTATGCAGAAACAAGGGCGATGGGGGCATGGGTATTATTAGCTTGAGGCCCTTCAATGATGGTGACCATTTGATTATAGTCGTAGGGGCAAATATTGGTTTAAAGACAACAATATTCAACGTGCCTCGAACCCGATTAGTGCAGTTCTTCGTTCAATCCTTATCGACGTTTCAACATAGCACTCTGCATGAGGCTGGGTTCTGTTTTCCTTTTTTGCTTCGGTTGGCCTGCCTGTTGTAGTTTGTTTTTGGTGTTTGGTTTTCCTGGGTCTTGTGGTGGTTGCTCCCGGGTGAGGTTCTTGCTCACAGGTTGAGCCTCTTTAGTTTGGTTGTAATGTTGCTGCTTCCTGCTGCCTTTGGGGGTGATGGCATTGCTGAAGCTCCCGAGGTGGTGGGTCTTGGTGTGGCTGTGAGTTCTTTACTTTTTTAATGCGAGGATGAGGACCCTCCAACCTCGATGATAATTATAAAAAAGGAACAAGCGAATTTTCTTCACTTGGAGGAGGGTCGGCATTTTTGTAGAAAACCTTGAAATTCTGTGGAGGAGGGCATCAAGTTTGTTCTTGCAAGAGTTTCAGCATGGTTATGAATTCTCAAAGGCATTATTGGGGCTGACAACACTCCTTGGAAGCTTTTTCTCAGGCTTGAGGATATCAAAGCCCAAAAAATGACTTCGATCAGATTGTATAGTTAGGTAGAACAGAGTTTGTACTATTCCTATTTCTTTGACCGCTCTCTTATTTTCGAAGATTCTGCTTGTAACCATTCTCATCTGTTTTTTTTTTTGGTTCTAAATAGATGGGTGGGGACCCAACAAACCAAGATGGCTTATCAGAAAAAAATAAAAATAATAATGCTAGCACATCCATGGAATTTACATAAAAATGAGCTAGATGGGAGCTTTTGTAAGTGCCTTTTCGCGAACAAAATACTATAGAAAAATAATATTTTATTTTTTTTGACCGATAAAGATATCATATATTAAATAAGAAAAAGATCAGCAAAAAGCAGGGAAATACAGGACAACCTAAACCGACCAAAGAAGACGAAAAAAAAAAACAAGAAAAATCGGACATCCTCTTCCCAAAACTCCAACTCCGAACCCGGCTACCAACTTAACCAAATTCAAACTGTTTCAGAAGGTCCCCAGTCCCCGGCTTAACAAGTCTATCCTAAAGACATATCAACTCTAAAATACCTTTTAGAATCACACCAATCCGGCGGCGCCTCCTACGGAATATCTTTTTATTCCTTTCAAGTCAAATACTCCAAAGGACCACAAAGAAACCCACCTTCCAGAAGGCCAGCAGATGGTCCTCCAACTGAACGCCAAATCAAGACACGTACAGGGAGGGAATGTCCATGGATATCACCCACGACATGTCGAAAGACTTAAGAACGACTGCCTAGATTTCCGCCACTACCCAGCACTGAAGGAAAATGTGAGACGCCAACTCTTCCTCCTGCAGACGCATAGCACATTTGTTTGTCATAGGTTTGCCCCGCACAAGCACCTGGTCAATCGTCAAGACTCTACCCATCATCAATATTAACTTATGGAACGATTTGATTTTGGGGTAGATGCAAATGATGGGGTTGCTGAACTAGCTCGATATTATTGAAGATGGAATCCTCAGAGCTAAGCTAACTCGATATGATTTCCTGTATGATGATTGATTGCTATGCCCAAGAAAGTAACTATAACTTAGCTTATATTTGACTTGATCGGATTTCATGTGATATAATCTCACTTAATTGATGTGATCATCATCAATATCATAGCCTTATCCCATCTATTTGGGGTCGGCTTTGCGTTCTATTTCTCCATTTATTTCTGATTAGCGCTAAGTTGTCTATATCTTTGCAATCCTTCATATCTCTTCTCATGGCTTCCATCCAGGACTTCACTTTGCTAATTTGATGAAGCTCTTAAATCAAATCGGATCATCACTCAGTTATGGGTTCGTGAAACACGTTGGTTCTATTAGGAATACAAGTAATATATGAAGTGTGCGTGCATAGTAAATTTGGGTATGTATGTAATAATTCACTCACTTAATATAAAAGCTAGTGAGAGAATCCAACTCACTAAGCCTTCTCTCTCTCTCTCTAACCCTAACATCCTAGAGACCTAACCCTACAAATCCTAAATTCATCTTGGTATCAAAGCAGATCGATCTCACAGTTTCACTCGTCCAAATTTTGTAGCTCTTATACTACCGACCAAATTTTCTAGATATGAGGGTCCAAATTTTTTGGCCTAGAGAAGCTCGTGCTAGAGGTATGGATATGCTCTTTTAGAATTATTTGAATATGGTTTCATGCTTTCTCGTGGAGTATTGGATGAGATATGTTGAATCTGGTGAGGGGTAGTCCTTGATTCTTTTTTTTAGCCTCCAACAGCCGCTCTTGTTTCAATCTAAGGCCTTCTTAGTGCCTTCAAATATCTACATTTATGTTCTAATATGGTGGCTGAAAATTTCTAAGCATTCTGTTGTACTTGCTGATGAATTTCTAACACTGATTTAGGATTTCTGAATTTGTGGATTGTTGTTATATTATAGTCTTTAAGTAACTTTTCTTATTTCTGGATCTATCAATGGTTGATTATATTTCGAGAGTTTAGTTTTGATTCTAGCCATTGTTTGAAGATGCTTCTAGAGGTTTGTGGAGATCAGTGTCATCATACACAAGATTTGTGGAATTTGTTGTATCAGATTTGTGAAATTTGTTGTATCAGATTTGTGAAACCAAAGCAATTTTTGAGCAGTTGATGAATGTCATGTTGCTTCCTTATGACTCATATTGTTGTTGAACATCTTTACTCTTTTTATTGGTAAGATGTTATACATATTTTGCTGTCATGAAGATATTTGCTGTTGAGATATTTTGGACATATGATGAATTGCACAAAAGGTGTTTAAGGAAATGTTTGTTTGGTGTATCTTTGCTATAAAAGTTTTTTTGGGATACTTTTTTTTGTTCATTCTCCTTTTTAGACGCTTTGCTTATTGGTCAAAATGATCGAAAGTTATAAAAATATGAGTAGTGAGAAAATACCTATTACCATAACCACTTTGAAGCTGAATTCCAACAATCACTTAAAATAGAAAAGAGTAATTATGCTCTACGTTCAATGTCGTATGAAAAGGAGAATGTTGACTAGATCTACCCCAAGAAGACTAATATTGCTGATGCCGAGAAAAGCAGTTACCCAGAACCTAATCCAATTGCTAAGGTTGCGTTTGGGTTAGCTCTTTCAGGGCAAAGAGCAACTCTTTTGCTCTTAGGCTCCGACAAAAAACTACTTTCATGTTTGATAACACAGCTCCTCGCCCCATTCGCTTTGGCGGGGAGTTGTTTTTAAGTGATAAAACTACTCTCTGTTTCTTTTATGTCGGAGAGCAGATTTTATCTGCTCTAATAGAGAGGCAAGAAGAGAGCTGCTTCTCGCTCTTATAAGAGCTAACCCAAACACAGCCTAAATCTCCTACATCCTTTGGGGCAAAGCAGTTGACAGATGGATCGTAACGATTCAATACCAGTAAAAGTATGCAAACAGTGATCATTTAGAAGGGACTGAGTATTAACCCGAAGAAGCTTTTAGCGCTATTGAACAGTTTGATAATGGTTTTCCCACTGAATGAGGAAACAGGTGAATTGATTTCTGCAGTTCAGATTCATCATGGGAAATTTGAATTGACTCAATTGCTGTGACAACTGACTTGACAGAATACCACTTTCGGCGCAACTGAGCAGCAATGGGAATCAGTGACTTCTCCGTTTCAAAAGATCGTTTAGAACGGACAAAGATCCTATCCATCCAACCGAGTTGAATAACATATTTTAATTTAGAATTTAACGGTCTCCGGGTACAAAAATTTGGCCGCTCTTTTTTTTTCTGAAGAATACAGAAGGCATTGATGTCAATTCGATCACCGTTGATCTTAATCTGCATGGTGCTGCAGGAAGTTTATTCCAACCATGTCCGAGAACATTATTGTACATGAATACACGTGTATGGATGTATCAACTTCTCTACATCCTTTTAAAAATAAAAAAAATATCTACACATCTGTCTCACATGTTATACTCACTCATAGTAAACACAGATATCAGAGTTTTTAAATCAGGGGTATTAGGTGATCGACCTCATCATCAACAGTCGTGATTGGGTCATCAATTCTCTACATGGGGCATGGGGCACTGTTGCAGTGCCGTCATCTAGATTGGTTCACTTTTGACATGCGAGGTGAACTGTGGTAAGTCCATTCGAATTTAGTATAGTAGGTGAACTTAGTCCCACATTGCCTGTGGGCTTGAAAGCCTTGGGCTATATATAATTTGGCCACTCCCCACCTTAAAAGCCAGTTTTGTGAGGTTTGTGTTAAGGCTCATTAGAATTCTGTGACCTTATGTTAAGTCCATGTGGAGCTGGTAGTAGCTTAGTAGGAGCTTGATCTGTGCACTTAGGGTGGCTGCAGTGGCTGCACATTGTAGAAACGCAAAGACGGCTTTATCTAGGAACTATCCTAACACTAAAGTGGGCTTGTAGTAGACCAAGCTGGCCGGAATATAAGAGTTTTATCTTTTTTTTGGTGAGAGTCTTCTTTTTCGAGATCGCCTCTATAAAGTCTTTTTAACAGTCTATACTTATTTCTGAAACGATTTTGGTCACGAGTTTTACCGATATATTGGTGGTTTCGTTGTTGCGCAAACACATGCACTATATTTACGTCATTAGGCATTGTTTAAAAGCTTCGGTTGAAGTGAAGTGTGAAGCTTTTAGTCAGTTGTTGCCCCCGTCTCCAACGTGGTGGGATTTTTTTATGGATCGTGAATTTGTCAATGATAATAGTGTCTCTTCGAGTGGATCTTCGGTGTCGATTACAGGCGGATATTGATCAGGGTAATGATGGATACTTGAATTTTTACTTTACTCTAAAGGTTCCTGAATTTCGTGTCATTGTTAGATGGATCTTGGATGTCATTCAATTTATTTTAATGTTAGTGATTATAACTACCACACATTGGATTGTGGCCCTCTACTCTGTAATCGTTCATTTGAGGTTAGTTATTTTCTAGTTTGTAACTGTTATCTATTTCTGATGAGAAGGATGAAAGTTTCATCTCAAAAAAAAAAAAAAAAAAAAAAAAGTAAAAATAGTTTCTGTCAATTTTTCATGCGTAAAATGCCTCCATTCTAATTAAACTAAGACTCTTTTACATAATGGAAAGGTAATCGCTCAAATCTTCTCTCCCTATTCTTTATCCTATCCACCTCGCCTCTGTTCAAACCGTTTTCTCATTCTCAAATCTAACACCCCCATTTATTTTGGTTCAAGACAAAAATATTAAGGTAAGATTCCTGATGATTAAGTATATTTAAATTTAGAGTACCTTTAAATCCAACCATGGAATCTTTGAGTTCACTCACGCTGAAACACATTGACTACATTGAGTCAGATGATGGAGATCGTTTATCCTCCCAATCTCTCACACGATGGATCTTGAGATCATGGGCATACCATAAGATGGCCAGTGTTTTATTTCCGGTGGCACACATCTTAGAAAAGTGACCTTAACATCACGTGCATGCTTAAAATTGACTTTAAGGTCACTTTTTTGGTTGTGTACTACATGAAATTAAAAATCGACCGTCAGATGGTACGCCCATGATCTCAAGTTATCAAAGTAAGTGGGCGCTTTCATGATTTAAAATCTTATATTCTTTTACCTAATTATTTTATTCTGCTGATGTTACTTTTTAAATAAGCAAAATTCGTTATGGTGTTTTTTGTGATGACCATTGTCTCAAAGTTTAGGTTCAGGAATTATTCAGTAAGCAGTTAGGTCGATTCAATTCGGATAATTTAATGCATCAACATATTTTTATCAAGGTAAATCGGCGCCGTCATAGTTTAATATCTTATATTCTTTTACCTAATTATTATTTTATAATGTTGTTGTTACCTTTTTAAATAAGGAAAATTATTAGTGTCTATATATATATATTTTTTGGTAATATATAATTTGCTACATTAAGAAAAAGAACAACAAGAGTGGCTAGCATCTGAGATAGACTTCAATTTTTATCTTTAATATTCGTTCTATGGGTATTATTATTAATAATTAATATTCTTCTATTATACTATGAAATTAGATGGTTTACGAAATAACTAAATGAAAAATTCGATCCACGAGGATGGAATTTGATGGGTCTTTGCTAAATCCCATGAACCTTCTATTTTTTTCCTAAGCACGAGAACATGTGATATAAAAAGATGTGTTAATAAAGCTCCAATTCGTCAACATAATAGATCTTAGTTCATGGGCCTACAATCAAACGATCATATTTTAATTTCACGTGGTCCACATCCCAAATTATGAAGATGATCATGGGCATACAAAAAATATAGGTCATGGTTCACTTTTCAAGAGGTTTGCCACGTGGAATCCAAATCTTCCGATCTTATGGTAGGGTCATGATCTCAGGATTTATTTTATTAAAGATTGAGATGAAAAATGTTCACAACTGTCTAATTCAAAACAGTCAATAGTTTAACTCTGTGAAACCTAAATTGAGACTACTTTGAATTAGACGATGAAGATCATTTTTAATCCAAATCTTCAAAAAATAGATCTTGAGATCATGGACCTAGCATCAAACAATCATATTTTGATTCCACATGGCACATTTCCCCCCAAAAAATATCATGGGTGTACATCAAACGAGGTTCTCGAATCACTTTTTGAGAGGTCTGCCACATGGAATCAAAATCTTACCATCTAATAGAAGGACAATGATCTCCATCATCTAACCGAGTTGAGACTGCTTTGAAACACACAATAGAGATCATTTTTAATCCAAACCTTCAACATAATAGATCTCGAGATCATGGGTGTATCATCAAATGATGAAATTTTGATTCCACGTGGTACATATCCCTAAAAAGGAACATGATCCTGGGAGTACATCAAATGTTGCGCTCGAGCCACTTTTCAGGATGTTTGCTATGTGAAATTAAATCTTACCGTCTGATGTAGAATCAAGATCTCAAGATCTATTGTGTCAACGATTGAGACAAAAAACGATCTCCACAAGCAAACAGTGATTTACATGTGTACACAATAATAGATCATGAGTCTACTATAAGACGGTAGATGTTATGCTCACTTTTTTGGATGTGTACCACATGAAATCAACATCTAATTATTTGATATAGGCTGATGATCTTAAGATCTATTGTGTGGATATCATAATGAAAAAGGATCTCTATCATACGATTCAAAACAATCAAAGGATTTTATCTTTTCTTTAAGTGAGGTGGCCTTAACAAAAGGCAGTGTGGCTGATTGCAGCCTAAAGTTTTTTGGACACTACTCACAAAATCTGCAACTTTTTGAAAAGTAAGTGAAAATTGGGTTTTAATACTTTTTTACAAAAATCTTATATTTTGAAAAAGATAGATTTAGCTATCAAATTGAGATTAATTTGCCTCTCAACAAAACAAGCATGTGCAATGTTTACTAGCATATAAAAAAAAATTTAACAAGGAAGCTAAAACTTGCACACATGACTCGTACCCTAGCACATGATTTAAAAGAAAGACTTTGTTATTTTTGGGATCTATGCCACGTGGAACACCATCTAAGCTGTCTGATTTGAAGACCATGATGGAAAGATCTTTGAGATGAAAGATTGGCATGAAACACGATCACTATCATCTAATTTAAAACAGTTTAAGGCCATCATTTAATTCAATGGTTGACTCCAACAAATCAGATTATAGAGAACATGTTTCGTGCCAATTTTTTGCCTCAATGATCTTTACTTCATGGTCTTCAAATCAAATGGGTTAGATGGAGCTTCATGTGGCACAGATCCCAAAATAACAAAGTCTTTCTTTTTAACCATGTGCCACAGTACAAATCTCGTATACAAGTTGCATCTCCCTTTAAAAAACGAGTTAGCTAAAAACAATGGGACCGACTCCCCTGATCGTCATTTAAACACCAAATGGTATTTAAACAATCTTACACCATTGATTGTCTTATGAACTTGGAAATTTAGACCGCCAAAGTGATACATCATCAATTGAAGGGCTAAGGGTCCAAAAATCACACTTTTGGGGGGAGATTTGAACCATCCGATCTGCGCACTCTAATACTAATAATTGTTCTTAATTTTGATGGTTGATATTAAAGTTCGCCGATTGGATGGTTTATATCCACTTAAAAACATGATCCTTTGGCTGAGACATGGTCCAACGATGGATTGCCATTTGACCAATTTAGATTTCATAGATGTGTGCCATATGGCACAATGATAAATCACGCTTCAATGGTGTGAGATTAAAAATGATATTTTAATGGTTTAAGATTAGTTAAACACCCACTACAAAAAAATATAAGACTATTAACGGCAGTTTTTGGCAACCAAAAATTGCTGCTACTAACAAAATGACTATTAAAACTATTAGCGACAAGGGTATTAGCAGCAGTTTTTTTGTTAATAGCGGCGGTTTTTTGCTGCTTATAATAGTCTCATTTTTTGTAGTGACCACTTGGTGTTTAAATGTCTGTCAGGAGCCATTATCCTAAAAAAGAACATTGATGAAAAAAAAATTAGTTGGAAAAACCCACAACATGACCCAAACCTGGCTAGGCTCGCTAGGGTCGAGTGTTGGCTGAGTACTTCCAAGCTTAGGGGCAGAAAAACTTAACATGGATCAGGCAGGGCCAGTCCGATTTAACACTAACCCCTCCCATTGACAACCCTACTCTGAAGCTCTATTTATTTTGCTAAGTAAGCTAAACTTTATTAAAAAAATCAAAAGAAAACAAATACAAAGAATCCAATCCTATTTGGATCTCAAATAGACTACACCCTGCTTATCCAATTGGATGAGACCATAAGCACTTTGGGGAAGATCATATGCATGTGGAAAAGTGATGCAATGGGAATTAGTGATAAGCCATTTTCGCAAGTTCATCTGCGACACTATTCACCTCCCTAACGCAGTGATGCGCTTCTCATTCAAGATTGTTCAAATGTTCCCTAATGATTGAAATAGAAGTGAAGAGGTTCCACGGAGATTGACCACCTAACAAGTTCTTGATCAATAGAAGGGAATCGCTTTCAATAACCAATCTTCTACCCAATGTTTTCACAATTTTCACTCCATCCAAGAGCACATATGCTTCTGCTTCTTTATTCGTCAATTGCCTATAAAAGTTACTATAAGCAACAATGAAATCACTCTGCACATCTCTAATGATCCCTCCACCCCCAGCAGGTTCGAAATTGCCAGAAGAAGATCCACCAGTATTCAACTTAATATTGTTAGAAGGCTAACGAGACCAAGAAACCAGCAAGGGTATATACCTTGGAAGGAACGCTCAAAGGAAAATTCCCTAAGCAAGTCAGACAATCAAACTCAAACTGGGAGCTACTCAACTTTGGCTTAATGACATAGGTAATCTCCACCACCCAATTTTACACCTTCTTGAAAATATCATCAGCTGAACATTCAATAGCTTCATGGCACACGCTATTACGAGCCAACCACCACAACACCATGGGAATCAAGTTGCAAGTAATACCAAACTGAGACTTTTTAGAATTAATCCAAGTAGCAAACATAACTCTTACCATCTAAAAATCACGATATGAAATACCAAAGATACCTGAAATCCTTTTCCATACCAAAGAAGATACCTCACAAGGGATAAAAAGGTGTGAAGAAGAATCAACAAATTTCTTGCACAACTCACATCTAGGTACAATTGGGATGGATAAACCAGCAATATGCTCATCAGTAGCCACACGATTTTGTAATATTTTCCAAGAGAACAACTTAATCTTAGTCGGAGCACAAGAATTCCAGAGAACCTTCTATTACTTATTAAATTCCCTATGATCTCGAACCAGATCCCATGCAGTATGAAATGAGAATTTACCACTATTATGGAGCTTCCAAATAATCTCATCCAATTTACCAAACACTAGGTTACTCCTTTGGATATTAGACTTGACTTGATCATTAAAGAAACTAAGCACCTGAGTGTTCCATCCATTCCCCAGTCTAGCTTCACCAATAGTGCAATCAAAATTTGCATTTGGGCAAAGCTCTCCTAGAGGAGCATTGGTACACCAGGGAGTCTTCAGGATTGAAAAAGTTGAATTCCTACTAGCCATCCATTTGCACTTCGACATGGTAACATAGTTTCTGCAACTAACCTTTCTCCAAATGTAAAAATCTTCATTTTGTGGCAAGGAAAACCAAAAAACTTTACCACAGGTGTAACGATGCTCAACATATAGTAAGCCCAAATAAATTGCCTCTTCCGAACAAGGAGTAGCGATATCAAGACCACTTCTTCCAGTGATGTTTAATCTTGTCATCAGAAATGCCACAGAAAAAATCTGCAAAACACTTCTCAAGTTGATCGATAACCGACCGAGAAATAGGAAGAATAGATAGAAAATATATCAGAATTGAGCTAAGGACATGTTTAATAAGAACCAACTTTCCACCATTTGATAGAAATCAAGCCTTCCACCCTTCCAGACGTTTGATAATTTTAAAAACAGACCCACACAATTAGCCTTCTTCAAACGCCCTTTAAATAAAGGGACTCCCAAGTAATTAGATGGTAAGGTAGCTTGATTAAAACTAATATAGTCCCGGATCATATCTATAGTTTCTCTAGAGGCCTTCATGAGAGCAAAAAAATTGCTTTTATTAGAGTTGAGAATCTAACCCGATTCTGACTCATAAAAGTTAATTAAAAGTTTGAGAAGCCAAAGGGTATTCTTTGTTCCTCTAGAGAAAATAATGAGATCATGAGCGAACATTAAGTGAGAAGGCGCATTGGTATTCCTTTTCGGAGAAAATTTGATAATCTTCCCCAACTCCATCCACCGATTAACAGCTTGACTCAAGACATCCTGCATCAAATTAAAGAGAGCTCACTACAAAAAACAAGATTATTAGCGGCAGCCAAAAACTGCTGCTATTAACAAAAAATTGCCACTAATAGTCTTAATAGATTTTTTCTTAATCGCGGTAGTTTTTTTCTCCAAACAGTTGCCGCTAATAGTCTTATTTTTAGTAGTGGCTGGAGAGAGAGAGGATCTCCTTGTCTTAGCCCCTTCTTCCCTTCAAGGTACCCAAACATGACAATTGATCGTAACAGAATACCAGCAATGGAGACAACCGGTGGTCAGCTTCAACAAAGTATGACAAAAACCGAAGGCAAGTGAATATTATATAAGCTGCATAGAGTACTAGATACAAAACTTGAGTTACAATATTAGTCTGCTTTCCACATTTAGGATATCAATTGGATGGTTGGGATCATCCGATTGGTGGGATGTTTAACTGTAATCACTAAAAAAAAATATGACTGTTAGCGACAATTTTTGGCAACCAAAAACTGCCCCTAGTAACAAAAAAATTTGTTGTTTCAAAAGCAATCAGGACTTGTGACTGCTGTTTTTTTTATTAATAGCGGCACTTTTTTGCTCCGCTCAAAAAAATTCTTTTTGTAGTGAATCCGTCCAAGTGGCCATGAATTCAGAATAATGAGCATATGGATCAAGCATAATTTGTACTTGAAAATAGATTGTTAAACAGTATAGGACAAATTTAACAAATTATAAGAACCATTTTAGTCAATAAGATTTTTCTATTGTATGGAGCTAATTTAATCTATGTAAGAGGTTCATATCAATATCCATCGGAAGCATGGAGGATAGAGAACTAGAGATATATTGTATATTTGTATCTTTATCTTCATGTAAGTAGCCTGGGAATTCAAAATTATTTTGTAACGGGAAATGGAATCTCATTGGTAGAATGAGATGAACGGTATAATTTTTATGGATAAATTATTTGCAATTAGAGATTTTTTCTTTGCGAGTGAAAATCATTGACTGTTTTGAATCAAACGTTGGAGGTCGTTTTTTGTCCTAACCTTTCACACAATGGAGCTTGAGATCATAGGCGTATCATTAGATGGTCAAATTTTGATTTCATGTGACACATATCTCAAAAAGTGAATATAATCATGGTACACCATCCAATATAGTTTTTAGGTCACTTTTTGGGATTCATGCTACTTGGAATCGCATCTAATGGTTGTTTTGACACTACAAAAAATAAGACTATTAACAGCAGCTAAAAACTACCACTATTATCAAAAAACTGCCATTAATACCCTTGCCGCTAATAGTCTTAATAGGTTTTTTTATTAATAGCGGCAATTTTTTATTTCAAAAAACTGTCACTAATAGTCTTATTTTTTGTAGTGAAAATTGGAACGAAAAATGGTTTTCATTGTCTGATCCAAAGTAATCAACAATTTTGGCACGTACAAACTATGGTTGCGAAAAAATAATCTCTTTTTAAAACTAAAGGTACCTTTTTTTATTAATTTTTGAAAACTTTGGAGGGCTTTACGTGAAAGAAGATTTAGTCATAGGAGGCCAAGTTAGCGTTAAATGCTCCCCTCACGTGCACTTTGCCGCTTCTTTTAATTAATATAAATATTATATAGGAAGTCATTGGTTCCTTCTAATTAAATAATGGAGATCGTTTTCCACTCTGATCTTTCACACAATAGATCTTGATATCACGAAGAACCTATCAGACCGTTACTTTTTTATTTCATGTGTCACATATCCTCCAAAAATGGTCATTCAATCATAAAGACATCATGCTCAAATGTGATTTTAGGGCTATTTTGGGAGGATCTGTGACATATGGAATAAAAAATTGATCACCTGATAAGTGCACTATGATCTCAAGATTTATTGTGTAGAAGATCAGGGGGAAAAACGACCTCTTTTTTTTTTTTTTTATAATTAATGGGGTTTGGAGGGACCCTACCCTTTTATTGAAAAAAGAAAGAAGATTACATACGATAATTAGTACAAATCAAATCCTCTCTCATGTGAGAGTTGAGAAGGAGAGAAATGTTAGAACCAAATTACCGGATAACATCATTCACATCCATTCCAATTCGTGCAAGGAGATCAACGCTATAATTCATCTCTTACCATATGTGGTGAAAAGAGTAATATTGGAAGTGTTGGGCCATTGATTTTACCTTCCGTAGTGAGAATGTGTAGTGTCACGGAATTGAGCAACAATTTGTGATACAGCGAATGGCAAGGAGAGAGTCATATTCAACTATGAGATTTGTAAGTTGAAGAGAAGTCTCAAGATGAAGTCCCTATTGGATCGCATTAATTTCAGCATGGGTAATATCGTAGGCAATAGTTAGGCCATGAAAACTGGCAATATGGTTGCCACTGTGATCTCTGGGAATGTCGTCGATGTTATATTTATCTCCCACCATTGATGCGTAACAGTTTAACTTTATAGAACTAATCGGATGAGAAGTCTATTGACAGCTAACAGGAACATTAGGACTCGTTGGAGCACATACCCATTGGGCGGAGATACAAGATTCAAGAATGTTGGTACTATGACTATTAATGGAGACATCCTCAACAATTCTTTTCAAGATGACTCATTTGTGCGAAATAGAGTCTTCAAAAATGCAACTATTTCTTTCTTTCCAAATATGCCAAATCGATACGGCGAAGGCAATCTTTATCAGCGAGGCGTGATTATCATTACTTTTACATTTCTCCATGCAGTAATTGATTTCATCAGAGAAATTCCTTATTGTACTTTTCGCGATTTGAAGCCTATGTAGAATAGAGCGCCATATCTAATTAGAAAAAGAACAATTTAGGAAGAGATGGTTATGAAGTTTTGAAATCAACAAAGACACATCGAGATGGAATAGCAAGGCCTCTTTTATCAAGATTATCAATGGTAAGAAGTTTCCTTGGATGGCAAGCCAAACACAAAAGGCATGTTTAGGAATTTTTTGTGGATGCCAAATGAAAGAGTTCCAAGGAACAATAGGGGAATCCGATTTGAAGCATTTCCAAGCAGCTTTGAGAGAGAAATTACCAGATGGTATAGATTTTCATAAAATCTTGTCTTGGGTGTTGGCCATCGAGGGAGGGTGCTCAATAACATCTTTTCAAGCATCTTCCAATATTCTAGTATACGGGGTAGGGAGTGTCCAGCCCCTAATATTATAGAGATCTAAAACCAAGGCATCTTTATTGATACTTGATTGCATCATGGGGCTTCGACCATATTTTTGGATAAGAGTACCATTTTCTAGCCAAGGGTCAGTGCAAAATTTGGTAGAGGTGTCATCACCAATGATTACTCGGAATTGAGATTTTATAGTATCCTGAATTCTCATAATACCTTTCCAAGCATGAGAATAACTATTAGGGAGAGAGTAACTCCAAATATCAGAAGGAACAATATATCTTGTAGTGTACCAGTTAGCCCATAGATAATTTATAGAAACAAGAATCCAAAAGAACTTTGAAAGGCCCGCGTTGTTCTAATCAATAATTCTACGCAATCCAAGACCCCCTTCATTTGTCAGTTTGCAAATGCGACTCCAACTAATAGGATGAAGCGAATGGGCCATAGATGGACCCTTCCAAAGGAATCTACAGAATAATTACTCTAATTTTTTAATGATTTTCTTTGAAAGATAGAAGGCCCCGGACTAGTAAATCTGATTGCTGCTAAATACCGATTTGATGAGCTCAACCCTACCCGCATAAGAGAGAAGAGTACTTTTCCATCCAGCCAGTCGATTTTAGATCTTATCAATGAACGGAGTGCAAGTAGAGAAGGACAATTTGCCAGAAAACAAAGGAATACCCAAGTACTTGATCGGAAGAGATCCTTCGGAAAAGCGAAGTGTAGATATGATTTGACTTTGGAAGGAGCAAACTTCACTAAATAGAATAGTACTTTTTGAATCGTTCACCTTAAGGCCAGAGATGTGGTGAAATCTATCAAGGAGACCTTAAAGCGCAGTAGCAGATGAAATGTCCTCCTTCAAAATAATGAATAAATCATCTGCAAATATTAAGTGCGAGATCAAAGGGCAGTTAGCATGCTTCAAAGGTAAGATTCTCTTTTGTTCAATATGTTCTTCAAGAAGGCAAGTGAAGACTTCCATTACAAGAGTGAATATGAGGGGAGACAAGGGATCTCCTTGTCGAATACCGCAACTGCTTCCAAAGTAGCCTTATGGTGTGCCGTTGATCAAAAGAGAAAACATCGGAGTGGTAATACATTCCTTAGTCCATTGTAGTCATCTGACTTTGTCAAAAGCCTTTTGGAGATCAATCTTTGCGCAGAGGGCTTTTGGGCCAGAATTAAGGTGAAAGTTCCTAACCAACTCATGTGCCATCAAGATGTTCTTTGTAATTTTCCGGCCTTTGATGAAAGCCGATTGATTTAAGCTTACAAGAGATGGAAGCACTAATGCTAAGTGATTAGAGATGATCTTTGTAATCACCTTATAAAGAAAATTATATAAAGCAATAAGACGAAATTTGTCAATGGTGTTAGCTCCAATCTCTTTGGGAATAAGCTTCAAAAAAGTAGAGTTTTGAGATTCGAGAGACGTCTTTGGACAAAGAAAAAACGTACCGAATTGATGACATCGGCGCCAACAACATCCTAGAAAGTTTGAAAGAATTCTGTAGAAAAACCGTTAGGTTCAAGAGCTTTGTTCTTGGGGAAGTTGAAAATAACATTTCTTATCTCTTCATTTGTAACTGCTCGCGAAAGAATAGATGTTTGTATAGGGCTAAGCTTGTTCTTGAATGGAATAATAGGAATAGGATCCTGGGATGAAGGAGTACAAATATTTTGATAATGCATGATCGCAATATCACCTATACGCTGAGGATCAACGATTCTTTCACCATATTGGAGAAGAAGCTCGAAGAAGGTATTGCTGAAAATCTAGGAGGCGACTGTGGAGTAGAAAAATTTTGTGTTCGAGTCTCCAACATCTAGCCATTAAATTCTAGCTTTCTCACAGATAAAACTCTCTTCAATAGTGAGTTCTTTATTCAGGTTGAGCACTGATTCTTTTTCAGCTACAATTAAATTATCATGTGGCTGCATAAGATTGATTTGATGTTGAATATCCTGAAGGGCACTTCTAGCAATATCGATTCGAGCATGAATGGAGTCAAAGGAAGTATTGTTTCAGATTCAAATATCCAAGCACAAACATTTCAGTTTCTGCTGAATTTTGAAAATCGGATGCCCCTTAATAGGATCAACCCACCGCTTTGCAACAAGGTCCCGGAAGCAATCCTGGCCACTCCAAATATTGAAATATTTGAAAGGTTTTGGACCTTTCGGATAGGAGTTCTTTCCTTGAATGAAAAGGAGAGAATGATCAGACAAGCCTGGTTCTTTATAGTCAACAGTCATATTCGGGCAAACATTCTTCCAGTCATGATTAGCCAAAATATGATCAAGTTTACCAATAAATCGGGAGAAGCTCTTTTTATTTGACCTAGACCATGATTGCCCAATGTTTCTTATATTGGAAAGATTGCACTTATCAATGCAGTTATTGAATTCAAAGAGGGTTTGAATAGGAATGCTGCGACCACCGAATTTTTTCGAAGTATAATGAATCGTATTGAAATCGCCCCCTACGATTCAAGGAGATTGACTAGTAGAAGAGAAGTTTTGAAGATCATTCCAGAGAAAGTGCCTGTCATAAGCTAAATTGAGCCCATAAACAGTTGAAAGGTGGAATTCCAAGCCATCAAGCTTCCTAAGAACGTAGCAATGGATGGCTTGGCTAGTTTCACGAATTTTAGTGATGGCGAAAAGCTGTGAATTCCACAAAATTCATATCTGTCCAAAATTATGAGATGCGTCATTATCAATGATGGTCCAGTCACGACTAAAACGTCTTTTGATCTTATCCGCCTTTGTGAGTTGAATTCAAGTTTCTGTGATACAAATGATTCCGATATCAAGCTTTTTCGCAAGATTTCTTAATTCTAGCTGCTTGTTGATATGGCCTAGCCCCCGAACATTCTAAAAGAGGTAATTCAATGAGGATTGGAGGATGATTTGCTAGATTTCGGTCTAGCTTCCGAGATTTTAGGTTTCTTCTTAGAAGTTTTTTTAAGAAGATCATTTAAGGAGATTTCCTTAGAGGACGCCTCAATGATACGGATGCCTTAATTTTTGAATTGGTCACCAGTCAAAGGAGGATTATCATTGGATTGGTTGGCCAGGATTTCGAACTGGTTGGTTGTAGGAGCCCCTTGTGCTGAATTAGAAATCATTATCGGTTGAGGAATAGCCAAGGATCTAGCTAAAGATTGATGGGCTTGCGCAGAGTGGAGCATAAAATCAGCGGCTGGAAGTTGCTGGTATTGTTGGAGCAAGATTTCAGCGGCTGGTTACAGGGAATTCGCAGATTGGAGCAAGGCTTCAGCAAAAATTCAGCAGTTGGAAATTGCAGGATTTGAGGGGCTGGAGACTGCTGGTATTGCTGGATTTTAGCGGCTGGAAATTGCAGGGAGGCATGATTTCAACGGCTGGAGATTGTTGTATTTGACTTGCAAAGGAAACAGTGGCTGTAGATGGCTGGTATTGCTGGAGATTTACCGGTTGAAACTTTCTATTTGGAATTTTCAGCAAAAAATCAACTGAAGAAGACGACAGATTTTCAGGAGAAGGAATAGGCAGAATCCCGATTTTGTAGTGAAGGGTTTGAATTATTTTCGAAAAAGGATGGTGCAGAATCCCGATTATTTAATGGAGAAATTTGAATTACTTCCGATATAGGATGGTGCAGATCTGAAGTTTTAGCAGTTGATGTGGAGAAATTTGAAATTGCAGCCGCTGATGTGGAGAAATTTAAAATTGCAATAGCTGAATGCAAGGGATTATCCGAAGACTGCATGGCATGTGGATCTTGAGCCTGGTCCACATAGGCTGGAGAGAGAATGAGGCCCAGATCCGACCCATCTTTTGGAGGGAAACGAATCTCAGGGACATTGGAGACTCCATCCTGACCAACAGAAATTGCAGGGTCGTCATCTTTGCAGCTTGACTTCGTGGGCTCCGGAATACCAGTAGGCGGAGGACCAACCAGAGGCGCAACATTTAAGGTCGAAGGATTAGTAATAGATCGCTCTGCTTTGCTCCAAATTTGTCTAGGTTTCAATTGAATCTTGGCTTTGGGGCATCTATCTTGGGAGTGGTTGAAGGTTGCGCAAGGTTTGCAGCATGGCGGCTTCCATTCATAATCAGCTTTTTGATAGAACATGTCCCCATCCTTACACTTTAACTGAATAACAGATGGAAAATCAAAGGATGTGGAGACTTCAACGCAGAGTCTAGCATACGATAATCGATAACGCGATGTTGTGGGTCCATCAACATGAATAGGAATACCAAGTGAACTAGCGATTCTGCTCAGAATTGAAGAGGACTAAAATTGCAAAGGCAGTTTGGGTAGTCTAATCCAGACAAGTAGGGATTTGAGTAGTTCTCTTTCCAGCTTTAATTCAGGGGTCCATTTGTGAAGAATAAGGGGTCTCCCTCCAATAGTCCATATACCCGCATCAAGAACCTTATTCATATCTTCCTCAAGATTGAATTTAAAGAGAAAGAAACCATCGTCGAAGGAAGTGATTGTTACAGAGCTTTTGATGCGCCATAATCTCTCCACTGCCGCTTTGAGTCCCAAGTAGTAAGGTTTCATTCCTAGAACGTAACCTATAAGAGTATTTTCCCACCGAAGGGAGTCTTCTTGAATAACACATTCAGGGTAGATGATAACTCCATTCTCAGAAGCATTGGGGATGAAGGATAGTTTGGAATAAGAAGAAACGATCTGACTTTTCTTGAAAAGCGCAACCCATTTGCCAGGGTTTGGGGGATCAAGAGGTTTCTCCATGGAGAAACCTAGAGGAGAAGAAACAAGCCTCACGAAAATTTGGGGCCTAGAGCTCTCGCCTGTTATTTTTTATAATTAACTAGCTAGTAGGACTTTGAAAAAAAATCCGGGGAAAAAAAACAAACTTATTATCTAATCTGAAGCAATCAATGATTTTCAAGGGGTCTCTAGGCACTTTAGAAAATGTATGGCGCAAAGAGGTACATTTTTCTCAATAACTAAAAACCACTCTTTATTCTATCCAAAAAAAAAAATTACTTTTTTTTCCTTAAAATAAAGGCTTTATTTGCTATCTAGAGTAAGGAAAATTATAAATGGAAGACAATTTTGTAGACAGCTTATATAGTGCTTGGCCCCACATAGCAGTTACATCGCGCCACATAAGCTCTCTGCTAAATTGTTTACCAAAAATTGTCCACTGTATAACAGTGTTCCTAAATTGATTACTATCCTTCCTCTTTATGATGTTTCTTTCATCAATGAAAGAGGGGGAATTTGGCTCTTGTGGTGCAAGGGTCTTCAATGTTATGATGTTACTTAGTTCTTGGTCTCAGATTTCCAAGCGTACAAGCTATTGGGTTTACAAGTTTAAAAATCCCATCCTAGAAATTTGGCTTGAGTTTTCTTTTATAAAAAGTTAGAAAATTTTGAAATGAGAGATGTTAAAACAATGTTTAAATGATATATATTACACCATTAATGACTTACGATGTGGGTGATTTGTACCGTTAAATTGAGAGAATATAGATTGAAACCATCTGATTTGTGGACTTTTATATCAACCATTGCTTTCAGTTTCAATGGCTGATATTAAAGATCAACAATAGGATGGTTAACATCCATTATAGGTATATTTCTTTGGGCTAAGTCATGGTCCAATGATAGATTGCCACTTGAATAATTTAGATTGATCACAAATATTCATCACATGCCAACATGATTACCACACTTTAGCGGTGTCAAGAGACATTATCCTTAAAGTTTTGGAAGAGAGAGATTTGCTACTACCACTACAAAAAATAAGAATATTAGCAGTAGCCATAAACTACTGCTATTAATAAAAAAACTGCCTCTAATACTCATCCCGCTAATAGTTTTAATAGTTTTTTGGTTAATAGCGACAGTTTTTTGCGGCAAAAAATTGCCACCAATAGTCTTATTTTTTATAGTGTACATTGTGAAAATTTGTTCATCTTTCATTCATAAAGAACGAACTATATACAAAGGTTAATACAACTCATAAAATCTTATTATAATCTTTTTATTTTATAATGTCATACGTCATAGACAACCCAAATATAGTGCATGTGCAAACTTGCATGCGGAGAGGATCCATTTTAGCATAACTCACTGAGAGGGGATCCACACAAAGGGCAGGAGTAAGCATGGGATTAGAACCCATGACTTGTGCTTCCACAAGGGAAGAGGATACCAGTTGAGCCATTCAAAATAACTATAATTGAAATTATTTTTTAGGAGTGTTATTGCCACATCCATTTTTGTTATTGCCACATCACTTAAGCAAAGATAATATCATTGGCTACTTTGAATCTGATGATATAGATTGTTTTTGGTACCAATCTTCCACAACAGATCTTGAGATCATGGGCCTACCATTAGATGATCATATGTTGATTCTACGTGGCACACATCCAAAAAAGAGAGTGTGAATCATTTTTTATGGTACGCTAGCTGCAATCATTCTTTGGGATGTTTGCCATGTGGAATCAAAATGTGATTGTCTAATGGTACGCTCACAGTCTAAAGATCCATCATGTGGAAGATTGGGGGTGGAAAATGCCCTTTCAGCATTCAAGTTGAATTATATATTTTTTTTTTAATCGTGGGTTTCCGAGCCAGCTTGTGTGCACCTTGACTAGTCCTACGGAGTCTTGGAGCCAACGACCGAGCCGATAATACTCCAGTGGCCCGTGAGGGGAAGTCCATTTGATGACAATTGGGGAGCAAACCCAAGGTTTGACCAACTGAGCTATATATCCCTTTGGGTTCATTCGAGTTGAATTTGATGGTGCAAATTGGAGACGTAAAGGAGATAGCAATGGGTTTGAATTTTATATTGCAATTCGGAGCTGCCCAAATTAAGGTAACTTTTTAATTTTTTTAATTTTTGGAGAAGAGCTGACCACAGATAAGAAATGGGCTGTTACATCCTGGAGGCAACTATATATGTAGCAACCCATTGGACCGACAAGATCAATTTGTGGGGCTCAAATAATCTCAAATAAAGCTTCTTCCCACCGCACTTCATCCACAAACCCCTCTCTTGTTCTTCTATACTTAGCTTAATTACATTAATTTTGATTTATATTACATATTAATATTGGCCCTCATTACTTTCAAGCTTTGTACCTAACAAAGGTTATGGATCAAAGTACACTTCTCAGTTGAGGTTCTCTGGGCACTAAAAAAGACTCTAAGGAAAGCCAAAACCCTTAAACCCTAAACGAAATTCAAAAAGCGTAAAACGATTAACAATCTTAGAAGACTCAGAGAAAGCCAAGCCCTAATTTGGATAATTTTTTATTTTTTATTTTGTCTTTTTTATAAGGATCATCTAGGAACCTAAACATATGATAATAACGAGTGTGTATGAGTGCGATTCCTTCTTCGCAGTCAAATCTACCCAAAAGAACTGATTATAAACTAAATAAAATACAAAACCTTTCCAAATTGGTAGGAGCATCTAGACCCACTTAGAATAAAGAGAAAAAACTTGATAGTAAACAAAGGTTGTGCGCATACCTATAGATTCACAGCTCTTAGGTTTCCTATTGCATCAAGCACACATGGCACCAGTAGGGAGAATTCAAGTGGATGAACCCATTACTTTCTGCTGAATAATACCAATAAAAATAGACAAAAAACATCATCTTGGTCCCTTAAAGATGGTGCAATGAACCAATCATGCCAAGAAAAGAGCCTTTGGTTCACAGAAAGTGTTAAGGGATAGAGAAAAAGCTCCAACCCTAATTTGGCATGGCCATGAAACAAGTTTTTAAAATAGAAAAGAAGTGCGGCACCTGGCATGGTAGAAGAAACTAGTTGAGTTTAGGGGATTGTGAACCCTTCCTTACATAGATTCTTATGGAAAATCGAGAAGAAAGCAAGTGTAGCACTTTCTCACTCATTGGCTACAAAGTGTGGAGCACAAGATAAACCCACCTCATGTTAGGGTTTCTCTTGCCAATGACAATGTCTTATACTGCAACCAACGTGAAGATAATCTAATATAAGCTCAGAATTGGTAAAATTGTTTCACCCGTCGTATAATTCTGTTTTCGTTGTTTAACAAGATATAGAGAAGATAGTTGCCTGATTAGTGGTCAATTTGCTCATTTCTTCTCAAGCAAAATCATATCCAGAACATATATATATATAACTTGTACAAATCTTTCCATTTTCCTATTCGATCCGGCAATTTTAAGTGACAAAGTAGCACAATTATGAGGTCCCCATGTCTCTTATGTAGAGCATAGCATCTTTGGTTGAGGGATGGAGAGGAGTAGATCATTTCATCAGAGTACATGAGACACTTTGTATGGAACTGTAGAATCACTACAAAAAAACAAGACTATTAGCAGCAGCCAAATCCAGAAACTGCCGACTATTAACAAATAATAGCCGCTAATATCATTGTCTCCAATAGTCTTTAATAGTTAGCGACAGTTTTTTGGATTTTTGTAGTGATTGCATACTTAAATGCCCCCTATGAATCAACTGTGAAGAAGGGGCTCCATGGCTGCAACCACTGCTCTCTCACTAATAAACCCACATAAATGTTCCTATTAATCCACAAGATACAATAAAACTATCTCCCATTTATATATGATAGAATTAATTTTTATGATTTTGAAATAGTAATAAATGAATTAAAAAAAAAAAAGGAATATACAAGAGCTATAAACCCAACACAAAGACACCATTAGAAAACATGCTCAGTCACACTTATACACTTAAGCCACCTTATAACACACCAACGCCACAAAAATGACGTGTTCAACGGCACTGTCGCTACGGCTTTTAACAAAAAAAATTGTCAGTCATTAGTCTTTGTTCGCTACTGAAACAAGTATTTTTTTGAATGCCACTAATAGTCTTAACATATTTTTAACCGTCCAATTAGTCTAAATGTTTAGATATCGCAAAAACTAAGCTTTGCCCCGTAACCATGTCCATATGATTCTTTCCATCCATCAATATGGATCCAACATTTGAGATAAATAACAGTCCATATTCCCTGATTGGTTCATATCTTTTTATCAGCCAATATGATATCCTACTACTTAGAATGTAACTTAAAATTAGTGGCAACCACGGTTTCATTGTTTAGAGAGGTGTTGCTCCCATTAAATCTTAACAAAACAATTTAAACATAAAAATAAAAAATAAAATAAAAGAAAACCCATGTTCAATTGGAATTGGAACCAAAAATCATACAAGAATTTGAACTTTTTTTTAACCGAACTACATGAGCCACAGCCACATCAGGCTCTTCCACTATGTTCATTGGCTTCTTTCATCGTATGAGGGTAATTTAGTAATTGCATCCTCCACCAGACATGTCTAGGAACTTGTTGCAACATTTAGAGCAAGCCCCAAGAAGTTATTGTCGATGACCGTGAGCTGCAGACTCCACCCCCCACCACCTGCGCATTTTTTGCCTCTTGACTCTGAGATAGTAGAAATAACAAGAAGAATATAAGCCCTTGTTGCACTAAGAAATCACAAGCCATTAGCAAATAATTTTTTTTTTTTTTTTTTCAAACATTAGCTAATATTAGTTCAAAGATCTATCTCTGAAGCTTACTAAGATCTCTTACAGTAGAAAATGGCCATGGAAGAAAGTGTAGAAAGATCAAGAAAACTCACCATTTGCCTCTCTTTCTTCTTTAATGTGAGTGTGGATGTTCTAAGATGAAATTAATTAATAGATTAATAAAAACAACAGTGAAATGATTTTGGGGTTCTAATCTTCTGGATAAGAGTTTAGATAAGGTAAAATTGTTTCTTTTGGTAGAACCCATGTTCACCCAAATACAGGAAACTTGGCAAGTTCGTAAGAGATCCACAATTAAGCTGCATAGAAAGAAGACACCAAGAACACATGATAGAAAGATAAAATAAAAAAACATCTTTTTCATCCATAGCTAGAGAATAAGAAGACATGCAAAAACACCAAAGCTTTGAAGATTTGGACAATTTGCTAGAGAAGCTGAAATGCTGAACTACAAAAAAAGTAAAATTAAAAAACAAAAAATCAAGGGATAATTTGGTAGGAACCCATAACCAGATGAATCTTTTTTAAGAAAAATATATGTGGCATGCATCCACAATTCCATATATTTAAAAAAAAATCCAAAACTAAACATCTATATACACTGTAAATTAAAGATATAATAAGAAAGAAGATTTAGATAGCAATATATAAGAAGGGAGCTCCCTTCAGTCCAAGGACGAGTAGCAAAGGATTTAGTTTACCTCCCGCATCATTCACTCATTTGCCAAGACCCCTCCTTGGCATTTGGGTTAATGAGTCGGCAGCTAATCTAACCCTCAAACCAACCATGAGTGGACTGAAGAAAGCTCTCTTATAAATGAAATTATAGCAACACCACACCCTGATTAATTAATCAAAATATGAATTTGCCCATTGTAATTGATGGACACCAACATCTTAGCTCCCCCTCTAAATCACAAAATCAATAATAAAAATTCTTAATTTAAGATAAGTAACTATATGTTACAAACAAGTCCAACGTTGCGCTACAGATCATATAAAGAGTAAGTAGAGAGAGAGAGAGAGAGAGAGAGAGAGAGAGAGGAATGAAGCGGGAAACACAGATGGTGATGGTGGGTCGCTTTTATTGAGAGAGAGAGAGAGAAGGTGACGAAAGACACTACAGAACCACTAAATCTAAGAAAAGGCCCTAGAGAGAGAGAGAGAGAGAGAGAGAGAGAGAGAGAGGTGTGCAGAGAGCTTATCGTACCACCACCACCACTACCAAGTAGCAACCACTGAGCAAAGCAACTCAATGGATCTGAGAAGGCCAGGCTTTGCTTTATATAGCAAAGAGGAGAGGGTCATATACACAAATATACAATATTAAAATAATAAAAATCTAAATATTGGTACTTGTTCATATTCTTTCGTCTTTGTTCTAAATACCACCTCCCCAATCCCTGCACAATGGAGATCACATCACTTCTTTTCCATGTTCCCCTCCTTTTTTTTTCATTATCAGATTTCAGAACCCTAATAGTTGTGACAGGTTCAACGTCTTTTACATGTATCAAGTGTGCAAAATACTGTATATTTAAAAAGATACTGGCTCCTTACCCAGACATAAAACAAGAAAATGGTATTTATATGATCTTAGACCATTAATTAATTGGACTTTTTGTCTCATAACATTAAAGTGTGATTTATCATTATGCACTGTGGCACAACATCTTTGATCAATCTCTATTGTCCAAGTAGATGAATCATTTCATTGATAAACTTTAATATCAGCCATTAAAATTAAAAATAACGGTTAATATTATAGTCAACTGATCAAATGATTTAAAGCTCTCTAAAAGGCCCTTTTTGAATCAATGATACATCCTTTTGATGGTATGGATCAGCCACTTCTTGAATCATCCATGTTATAAGATCATTTAAACACCATTTTCGTGTTTAAATGGCGGTTCATATTTGAATCCACTGTGCATAGCACCATCAATGATGCCGATGCCCCTCATATGTAGTACAAAGAATGCCAGTGTGTATTGCTGATCTCCCCAATGAAAAGGCCCCATGTCCGGACAATTTTCCATGCATCTTCTACAAGAAATGATGGAATTTCATTAAGGGAGATATGCTTAACGTCTTCAACGAGTTCTTCAAGCGGAGTATTATTAACAGAGAGAAGAATGCACTATAAAAAAATAAGACTATTAGCGACAGTTTTTTTAATAAAAAATGTTGCTATTAGTTCTGTCGCTACCAAAAACTGCCGCTATTAGTCTTGTCGCTATCAAAAACTGCCTTAATAATAAGTGCCGCTAAAACACCTTATTTTTGTAGTGATGCCACCTTCATCTCTCTTATACCAAAATGCCCAGGTGTTGTGGAGGATAATCAATTTCATCCTATTAACCTTATTGGAAGCTTGTACAAACTCATCGCTAAGGTCCTAATTAATCGGCTTAAGAAGGCTCTCTCTCCAATCATCTCTTCCACCCAATCTGCCTTCCTTAAAGGTAGACAAATTTTAGATGGGATTTTGATTGCACAGGAGTGTGTTGATTCCAGAATAAAAAGCAAAACTCCGGGCACAATTTTGAAGGTGGACTTTGAAAAAGCCATTGATTGTGTCGATTGGTCGTTCATGGATTATTTGATGGGCGGAATGGGGATGAGCTTGCAGTAGAGAAGATGGATTCACAGCTGCCCCTCCTCAATTTGGGTTTCTATTTTTATTAATGGGGCCCCGGAAGATTTCTTCAAGGCGAGTCAAGGAATCCGACAAGGAGACCCCCTAACTCCATTCCTCTTTCTCATTGTGGGTGAAGCCTTGAGCGCTCTACTCTGAAAGGCACATAACATGAATCTTTTTCACCGCTTTCAACCTCGCAGAGATGGCACAATAATTTCGCATTTGCAATACGCAGATGACGTCATCATCTTTTTTAATTGTTCGAATGCTGATCTTTCCAATGTTAAGATGCTACTCCAATGCTTCGAAGCCACCTCTGGCCTTAATGTCAATATTGAGAAATCTCAGTTGTTTGGTGTTGCCAACAATGAGCTCCAAATTTCTATCCTCGCCCAAGAATTTGGGTGTGATCCAGATCATTTACCTCTCTCCTATTTGGGTCTCCCTATTGGTCCAGGAACTCCCAAAAAGGCTCTTTGGATCTCGCTCATCGTAAGAACGGAGAGGAAGTTGGCTTCCTGGAAAGGGAGACTTCTCTCCCATGCCGGCAAACTCACAGTGATTAAATCTGCTCTGACAGCTATGCCACTTTACTTCATGTCTCTTTTCCCTTGGGCTGTTTGGGTTAGGCAGAGACTCGAGAAAATCTACAAGAATTTTATGTGGGCTGCCATAGACGACAAGCAACACATTCACCTTGCTAATTGGGATTTCATCGTCAGGCCTAAAATCTATGATGGCGCAGGGATTACATGTCTCAAAGAATTCAATGAAGCGCTTCTTATCAAATGGTGGTGGCGAATCGGTGTTGACCAACATGCTCTATGGAGGGTCATCCTTTCGGAAAAATATGATGCAACTGGAAACAACTAGCATCTTAAGCTGGCTCATGGTAATGTAGGATCCGGCATTTGGCGTTCCTTTTCCAAATTTTTCCACAAATTTCAAACAAGATCCCTGATCTTAATTGGAAATGGCAGCAATACTTCTTTTTGGTTTGATCATTGGATTGGTAAAGCTCCTCTCAATGCTACATTTCTGAACCTCTTCGAGGTAATGCTCAATAAAAATGATTTTGTGGCGTTAGTGGCAGACAAAGACCATGAAGGCATTGCTACTTGGAATTTCATAACTAGAAGGAGACTCACTGACACTGAAATTATCCAATTCTCTGATTTAATGAGGTTACTTCATTCTAATGCCTCCTTCAGATCCAATCCTTCGGATTCCTTGGTTTAGATTGATTCAATGGACGGCTCCTTCTCGGTTAGTGGTGCATATGCCAGCTTCGTTCGTTATGGTACTCCTACCCTTTCGTGGCTTTGGCTATAGAAATCGAAAATCTCAGTTATAATCCAATTTTTCTGCTGGCTTCTTATAATAAACAAAGCCTCAACGTTAGACAACCTCAAACATCGTGGGTACAATTTATCCAGTAGATGCTCCCTCTGTCATAAGGAGGAAAAAACCATTAACCATATGTTTATTCATTGTGAATACTCTACATCAATGTAGCATAACATCCTCTCTCTCTTCAACGTCTACTGGGCTATGCCTTACACAATTGCAGATCTCATCAGCAGTTGGCCTCTCGCTCCCTTCAAGTTGTGTGGGAGACAGCTATGGAAGTCCATCCTCTTTGCTGCAATTTAGTGCATCTGGAAAGAAAGAAACAACAGAACTTTTGAAGGTCGTAATTCCTCTTCTAATTCCTTGTCTATCGCTATCTCAAGGAAAGCAGTCAACTGGTGCTCTAGCCTATCCTACTTCAAGACCATTCCTAGACAGAACATAATTTCTAATTGACTTTCAATTTGCTAGAGCAGGCCTTCAAGACCTTGCAAGAGAGCAATATGGCACCCTCTACCTAAGGGGGCTCTCAAACTCAACTTTGATGGCTACTCGCTAGGCAATCTGGGAGCAATGAGCGGAGGTGGAATTATTTTTTATCACGAAGGAAACCTGCTCGACTCTTATAGCACTAACTTCGGAGAAGGTTCCAATAATGAAGCCGAGCTTCGTGCTGCAAATTTGGGCATCAATATACTCATTCGCCACCCAATCGAAGCATACTTTGTTGAGGGAGATTCCAAATGCATCATCAATTGGATCAAGAACAAATCAACCAAACATTGGAGGCTTCTTCACATTTTTGATAACATCAACAAAAACATTTGTGGTCGATCCTTTTCTTTCTCGTTTATTCCTAGGGAGGCTAATAGCAAGGTTGATGCTCTTGCCAAGTCCGGTGCTAAACCAGATCCATCAGGCATTGGTTGATTTTCTCTTCTCCCTGTAATCTCGGGTTTTGATCAGTCCGCTTGAGCATCTTGCTCAATCTCAGGATGGATACCCTATTTTTTTTTAATGAATTCGTAATTCATCAAAAAAAAAAGAATGTCAGTGTGTAACGATCTGGAAAACCCGATAAATTGGTCACATATCGGATGGAGCAGATCCGAGAGAGTGCACCGATTGGACGATCATAACCATCCATCAATGACACATTATTTTGGATTGTTGTATGTATTTTTTTTTTAATTGTTTTATTAATCTCATCTACTTTAAATTGTCATTATGTAATCTTCACATATGAAATGCCTTTTACCCAATCAATTGTACCAAAAGCTTGTTCTCACAATTATCAAGGCTCCTGAAAGTCCATGAAAATCAATTCCATATAAGATTATCGGGCTAAAATGATATTAACAAAATAAGAAATCAGTAATCCAAAATTATAAAGTTCTTTTATCTAAAATAAGTTGGTATAGTTGGCTAACCTAGTGTTATAAAGGTCATAAAGGCCAGTTACCCTTATAATCCATTATAATGGACTATAATAGTGGGGGAAATGTTCAAGTCCAACCACGGTACAATCATATTTTCAGTTCAACTACACACTACAAAAAATAAGACCATTAGCGGCACCAAAAACTGCCGTTAGTAACAAAAAAAATTGCCGCTACTAGTCTTGTCGTTATTGAAACAACAAGTTTTTTTGGTTAATAGCAGCAGTTTTTTGCGCCACTAATAGTGTTATTTTTTATAATGACATCTGAATTTGAATATGGCAGAATCTTGACTTCCATGATTTTCACTTTATATAAGGTATCCTGCAGTCAAGATTCTCTTATTTCCAAGGGTTTCAGATGTGGTTGAACGCTGAACCCAATTCAGCCTGATTGAACCTTACCATTGCCCTATAACAATTTTATAACTTTATTCTTTTTTATAATTTTTAAACTTTTATAACGTGTTGTAAAGGTATTGTAACATCCATGCAAGAGGAACAAATCTTATTCTGATTTCAACAAGTTGAATACTGAAGAATATTATGCATCTTTCAAAATTTCAGTAATTTGAAGTGAGTGAGGGAGATTGACATATGCATTATCCTTGGTACACAGGTTGTTGAATAGGTTTAATACCAACACGTTTTATGAGACATTTTTGAGTAGTGGTCTTGGGTCTCAGTTGATCAATCGAGCCTAGGGAGCATCGATCGATTCTGAGCCATAATCAATCAGAGTTGCTCACAGGTGAAAATCAATCGATCGATCGAGCTGGGAGCTCGATCGATCGATCTGAGAACATATTGTTGAGTTTCTCATAAACTGAATTCGATCGATCGAGCAAGTGAAGTCGATTGATTGATTATGGGCGGATTAAGTTCTATGATTTTGAATACTTTGCTATTTTAGAAGATTTTCTGGGTCAAGTTTCCTAATGTGTTTTGAAGGCTATTAGCATAAGGTTTTCTCTAGGGTTCCAGTATTGCTTTGAGAGAGTTTTCAAAAGAAAAAACTCTGGTGAATACTTTGAGAGGCAAGGTACTGAAGAATTGCTTGGGGATTGAAGATCCGATTGAAGTTGTTCTTGTGCCGGAATCATTACTTTATTCCGACAGATCTCTTTTCTGCTCTTTGAAGGACAACATCCTTATTTTGTACAACGTGTTGGTTGTAGAAGAACGTATTTGGTCTTGATTGAGTTTGCACTAGAGACAAGAGAGTGTGTGTGTTGTAAACATTTATAAATAGTGCATATGCTCCCATTAACGTAACCCTAGATTGGTTCAACCACATAATCTTTGTGTTGTGTGTGATTGTGCTTTTGTCTCTTTTTATTTTTCTGCATTCATCGCGATGGAGAGTTCAATAGTATGGGTTGAATTTCTAACACAGGTCAGGTACCTAATAGCAACTCTATCTAAAAGGTTAAGCAAACCATAGTACATTACATTTTTTAATAATGCCTACCTAATAGAGATGGAGGGAGGAGAACAAATGTGCGGATCATCTTGCAAATTCGATTTTCCAATATTAATTGGGAGGATGTGAACCACTTGTCAGTTACCTTGACCTCTCTTATGAGCAAGGATTTGTTGTCTTTTATCTTATATATATAGAGCTAGAAAGGTATTTCGAGTGAAGGTCACACTACAAAAAATAAGGCTATTAGTGACAGTTTTTTGCTAATACTATTAGCGGCAAGTGTATTAGCGGCAATTTTTTGTTAAGAGTGACAGTTTTTGGCTGCTACTAATAGTCTTATTTTTTGTAGTGTCACGTGGCAGTCAAAGCATATTTTGGGAGTCACGTGGACTATAAGGTAAATAGATCATTTCTGAAAATAAAAATCTAAAACAACATCTCTATTATATGTGTTTTTTGGGTTGTAAAATCTACATTCTTCAATTATAATTAAAATTTGACTGTTTTAAAACTCAATTTTTATTTATTTAATGTTTAAATTGGTCTATATAAGTTCTTGAAGTTCCATATGACATCAAAACAATATTTGGGTAGCCACATAAACCTCCATGCGAATGTTAAAATACAGTGAGGATATTCCATTCAGAGTACTTTTACTTTTCCATATATATATATATATATAATATAGAGAGATTGTTTGATGGGATTTAAGATGGTGGCAAGAAATTTCAGGAATTCCAAATTCTTCATAAGTTCAAGGAATCTAACACGGCTGCTAGACTGCTTTAGCTAACAAAGGTGCTACTCGGTAATTTGATCGAACTCAATCATAGAACTGCTTCATCACATAGTGAACTTGTAAGTATATTTTGTCATAATTTTCTTAATTTTCATTTAGTATATATAAGATAGAGGGCCCTTAACCTCAACTTAAGCATTAATTAATCATAAAAATAATAATAACTCTACGTAAAAATGAGATGTCGGAATGGAAGATCGCATGGAAAATGTAATATAACCCCACCACATGCATGTTGTCTCTATGATAATGTTAAACAAACAACATAACATGATATCACCTTACAAAATTTGAAAAATAAAAAAAATTGAACAATTTAATAATAAGAAATTTACCTAAGAGGGCACCATTTTAAAATATAAAATCACCTTAAAATATATGTTTTACAAATATTTACTTGGGAGGGTATATGACCTTAAATAGGTACCTGTTATGGTACATTAGTGCCCTCTAAGGTAAATATGTTTTGAAAATATATAAGTATATAACCTTTCATGTAAATATTTACCTTTTTGATCAAAAAACCATTATTATTTTAAAAATGTACAAAATTCTTTCAATTATTGCATAGAGGTTCTATGCCATGTTCTATGTCACATGTAGGGTCTCTTCATTAGTTTACTTATTTATTTTTGGTGAGCAAGCTGAGATTGCCCATAATATCTCATGGATACAGTATGGTCCTATAAAAAAAATACCCGCATATATATATATATATATATATATATATATATATATATATATATATATATATATATAACACAAGAAAGATAACCTACGTGTTCGATGGAGAAGAAACATAGAGGTTTCTAGGTTGATCCTAGAGCGTCCATTTCCATCCTATTTCGAAATCTAAATTATTTCCATATTATAAAGTTTCAATAATACCAATACGCATCGGTGATATGTATCGATATTTTGGCAAACTGATGTTGATATTATCCCGATACCAATATCGGTATTAGCCAATAATGCACAATATCAGTTGATATGTACGGTGTATCACAGCAAGGGCGTAGCCAGGATTTTTCATTAGTGGGGGCTAACAATGATCAGTAAACGTTAATACTTATTTTAAGTTCTATTTGGGGGCTTATTCAACAAAAATTTTAGAGTTTATATTAAAAGAATTATATAAGAAGAGCATCTAATAAAAATTTAAGAACTAAATGGGGGCTTCAGCCCCCACACTCTTTGTATGTGGCTACGCCACTAGGTATTAGCCGATACGGCTTGGGTATTGGCCGATACCTATCAAATTTAGAAAAAATACATTTTAAAAAAAAACATTTTCTTTTTATTAATAAAAAAAAAAAAAAATTTAAATCTAATAGTTCAAATTTAGGTCTTATATGATACTTTTAAAACTAAAAGTCTATAAAATAAATTTGATTTTTTTCACAAAAAAAGAAACACCGTACCGACATATCGTCCAATACTGATACGTATTGGTGATATGTATCGGTCCTTAACAGGCTGATACCTATACAGTTACCCAATTTGATAACTTAGTTAACGGTATGGACTCTTCCAATCTTTTGGAATTTACTTTCAATTTCATCAACTCCTATTTTATTTCCATCCACAAGGAAAGTACTTCAAATTCAATTCAAAAGTGCCTCGGCCCATAGAGCAAAATGAAAAAATCAATCAATATGCCATAAATCAAAGAAATTAGGGTTACAAAATGTGTACTTCAGTTTACAATAAAGTAAAATAAGTGAATAATAATTAAGGGAACGGTTACTCTTACCGGTTTAATAGTAAGTATCACTCAATTTTTTTACTGACGAAAATTGTTGGCTAATTTAAATCAGACAAAGGAGATTTTTTTTTATTCCAATCTTCCTCACAAGGAAAGCACTTCAGATTCAATTCAAAAGTGCCTCGACCCATAGAGGCACTTTTGAAAAAACCAATCAATATGCCATGAATCAAAGTAATTAGGGTTACAAAACGTGTACTTTCAATTTACAACAAAGTAAAATAAGTGAATAATAATTAAGGGAACGGTTACTCTTACCCGTGTAATATCTTAAGATCATGGCGCACCTATCGGGCGGTTAAATGTTGATTCAACATGCTATAAATCCCTCAAAAGTGACCTAGATCAAAGGCAATAAAGGCAACCTTCACTTTTAGGAATGTGTGTCGTGTGAAATCAGCATCTGACCGTTTGATAGGTGTGCCATGATCTTAAGATTTATCATGAGAAAGATTGGAACAAAAAGCAATCTCTATTGTCTGATTCAAATCAGTCAATGATTTTCGTCTATGAAAAAATTGTGTAGTACTTATTAGTTATTATTAAACGGGTGAGAATAGCCAACCCAATAAATAACAAAAATAAATCCAAAGCAGCAATAAATCATCTGTAAAATAAATAAAAGAAATGGAAGTACAAATCTAACCATGGCATATAACAGAAGTCTCAATCACTTTGTGAAACATGTGCGTAGCTTTATAATAAATTATTGTGCATTTGTAGTACTTCAATTTCCGAAACATATACTTTATAATAAGTTATTGTGAGCACTTCATTTTTCTTCCTCTTTAGACTATTAAATCTTAGTGCGGAAATGAGATTATGAATCACGAGTTACACCTTTATATCCTCTTAGGGTTCATCTAACATGAATCACGAGTTACACCTTTATATCCTCTTAGGGTTCATCAAACACCTTAGGGTTTTAGAGAGAGAAAAATTGCTTATCATTTTACCCTTCAAAATTCAGGTCTCTCATTCCCTATCTAAACTTAGTGTATTAAAATTTTACACATTTGACTAATTTTTGAATGATGAATATGTTTTATTTTTTATTTTTTAAAATGTACTTTATTGACTTTGAAAGAATACTAACTCTTTTAATTCAAGCCAGTCTATGATTTTAATGATAAAATCATCAAGTAAGGAGTCTATTGTGATTTTTTCATTACTAAATTGGTTTTTTCATTTTCATTACTAGATTGGATTTTTTAATGAGAAAACTTACTCATATTCATTATCACAATCGCAACTCCGGTGTCTATTGTGATTTTTTCTTACTAGATTTGGTGATGTTGAGATACAACCATTATCTTTAGGCTCCAATCTCCTATTATTCTTCACTAGGCCACACAAGGCTCCATTTTATGGGCAATCGTCAAGTCCAATTGGTTGAACTTAATTTCATGCTTACCTAATTTTGGTGCCTTTAGATAGACATCATTTTATAAAATTAGAAATTATAAAAGTCAAGATTCTCTTCCATCCATTGTCTCCAAAACTCACTATAAAAAAAGAATATCAATAGCGGCAGCCATAAAATATTGCTATTAATAAAAAAATTACCGTTAATACTTTTGTCGCTAATAGTCTTAATAGTTTTTTTATTAATAGCGGTAATTTTTTATTGCAAAAAATTGTTGCTAATAGTCTTATTTTTTATAGTGTCTGGTTGAACTCGAAATCAGGTTCAACCTTTGGATATGACCATTGCCCTCATTTTACAAAGACATTTTTCAAAGAGAAATTTACAAAACATGGGTTTCCAATTAATGAGCAACTAGGGATTTGGAGCATAGTAAGAGTGACTCTATTTGCACATATCGCATCTCTAGGGGCTCTGACTGTCAAGAACCACTGACTGCTTTGAATCATAAAATGGAGATCGTTTATAGTCCCAATCTTATGTAGAACGGATCTTGATTCCATGGGCATACGATCAAACGCCAAATTTTGATTCTATGTAACGCACATCCCAATAAGAGATATAAAAACCTACATTTTAGACAATTATTCTCAAATCACTTTTTGGGATATATGTCACATGAAATAAAAATGTAACCATAAGTTATATTGGTCCGTCCGTGTAGTACAAAAAATAAGACTATCAGCGGCATAAAAAACTGTTGCTATTAATAAAAAAATTGTTGCTACTAGTCCTGTCGCTATTGAAATAAGTTTTTTTAATTAATAGCGGCAGTTTTTGGTGCCGCTAATAGTCTTATTTTTTGTAGTGTACGTTGTTTCAAGATCCGTTTGCGTGGAAGATTGCAACAAAACTAATCTCAATCATCTGACTCAAAACAGTCAATGGTTTTTGGCATTGGCGGCCTTAGAGATCCAATATAGCACTACAAAAGTAAGGTGTTTCAGCGGCACTTGTTGTTAAGGCAGTTTTTGGTAGCGACAGGACTAGTAGCGATAGTTTTTTGTAGCGACTGGACTAATAGCAGCAATTTTTTGTTAAAAAAACTGCTGCTAATAGCCTTAGTTTTTGTAGTGTAGGTGCAGATAGCAAGGTATCAAACAGGGACTCGGTATCTTGTATCAATCCATGGAGGATCGTTACGTATCACACATAACGGTCTCGACCAATATGCCGAAACTGTATATTTGTTCTTTTAAAATGTTAGAAAACCTAACACACTAAGGGATGTGTTAAAGTCTTAAAGTATTATAAAATATCTATTAATAAACAATTAGATTTTTTTTTATAATAAAAGAAAATACTTTATAAATAAATAAGTAAATTCAAATTTAGTTGGTCTTTGCCGACACCCGATCCGTAGTGGTTGATACTTGATATGTATCGATCGATATAGTGCTGTGTCTGCTAATACGAATACCTGATATCGATACCGACATCATGGTGAGATCAATACTCGATTTGCAAAATCACCGATACGTATCAAACTCACCGTGATATGGAATGGTATCGGAGGATACTTCATACCTTGGCATATAGAGAATTTATACCATCTCATGAGAGGAAATGCAATTGTTATATCTAACGATAAAAAGAGTCTCTTCTCCCCGCTAACAATGTATCATATATGGTCTACTAAATTAGGCCAAGCCAAAACAAAACCACCTACGAGATCAGCTTTGGATACTACTGTCGGGCTGATTTGATCCGGTCATGCTCTCACTCCATTAATTGTGTGCACTTTCCTCATGCAATTTGGAGCCACAAATCGATATTCCTTTTACATATATATATATATATATATATATATATATATATATATATATATATATAGCCTTATGTAGAGGTGCAAAACAAAACGGAAATACAAAAACCGAGCCTTCCGAAGAGGCCTGAACTGGACCGAAATCGATTGAAAACTGACATCAAACAGAATAGGCCTAAGCCCATTTAGATCTGCACCAAAATGTGAGGTAAACGGGTAAAGTGACATCGAACTAAGTGATTTTTTATTTTTTTTAATAAGGGGAGACGCCCTTAGGTCTACAGTCCATTTTAGTATATGGATCACAAGATAGATCCCTTGGGTAGGGTCTAAGTAGAGTCCAAATTATTGAATGGGTCCACGTAGAATACCCCCAAACTAACCTACAACATAATGATCTCTTTGGGTGATCTGGATCCAATCGATTTAAAACTTGGGCCCAAGTAGTTTAATGTGGCTAGTGAGTTCAAGTTTAGGTCTAATCACATTTTGGTGCAGTTCTAAATGGGCTTAGGTCAGGTCGAACCGAACCTAGGTTCGGTTTTGGTACCTAAAAACTAAAAATCTGTCAAGTAAACTGGTAAAGTGAGAAAACCGATAAAAAACCAAAAAATAAAACTGAAAAAAATAATATATATATATATATATATATATATATATATATATATGAAGAATAATGCAAATCCAAACCGACCAAAACCGAAATTGGATTGGCTCGGTACGGTCTCCGTTTGGTGGTTGAAAAGTTCGGATAACCGAAATGTTTTGGTTAGAGTTCAATTTTGTAGAAACCAACCCAAAAACCAAAATTTGGGTTTCAGTTCACCAAATCTTCATCGTTGCCCTTGTTTAACAATTTTCAAAAAAACAAAAATTAGCATCTGCATGCTCTTCAGGTACGTCCAATATGAGATAGGATCCGACTCTCCTATCAAGTAAAGGCCCAAAAATTGGGTTTTAGGGTGATTTAAACTATCCCATCTCTCGACTATAATATATTAATATTATCCCATCTCTCGACTATAATATATTAATATCAACAATTATTTTTAATTTTAATGGTTGATATTAAAATTTATCAATCAAATGGTTCACATCTACTTAGACTGTCTTGAATCACGATTGAGATAATTTTTCATCCATTTTTTTATTTTTTTCGTTCAAAAGATCTTGAGAGTATGGCCTTACCGTCAAATGTTGATTCCTCGTGGCACAAATCTAAAAAAGTGACTGTGATAAAAAGCATACATCAAAAGTCTTTCTCAGGTCACTTTTTAAGATGTATATCAGTACAAAAGATTCGGATGAAAAGTAATCTCCATCGCACGATTCAAAGTTATCAAAAAAATTCTTTGGTTGCAATGTACCTATATTGGATATTAAATATTGAATTTATGACGTATAATACTACTATTCAGACATTGGCAGTTAACTCTCACATCCACATGGAAAATTACAAACGGTGTACAATTTTTTATAAACAATTCTCGAGACAACTTATATGGTCGTTTTAAATCTTAAAGTCTATATGAAGGCGGAAAACTCCAAACAGGAAATAAAATTAATTTGATTATTCATTTCGTACTTAATGATTTTCTATTGTTTGATTGATCTCTCTTAGAAATTATTTATAGTGAAACTTATATCACCTGTTTGAATAGTTTGTTTGGAAAAGTAGTGGGAAAAAATAAAAAATTGTCCAAACAACAAAATAATATGGTTAGAAAAGAGCTACTAAGCTATTTTTATTGTGGATGCACTTATAAGATTATTGGGTTTTTTTTTTTTTTAAACCTTCCTAAATAAAGGGCTTTTTTTAGTGAAGGTACACTACAAAAACACGACTATTAGCAGTAGCAAAAAATTGCCACTAATAGTCTTTAATAATCTTTTGTTAATAATGATAATTTTTTAGAGTGAAAAATTATCACTAATAATCTATTTTTTTGGCAGTGATACTTTTAGAGATTAATAGGGCTACCCATTTGTAATAAACTTGCTTAGTTATTAAGATATGAATAACTAAGATGCAAACTTATGTGGAGTTTGGAAAGCAATAGTACCTATTTAGCAAGGTGTCAATTCAGATGTTAGTATCAGGTATCAATCTAGGGAGGATCGATACGGATTGGCCTATACGTATCAAGCGATACTGAGTTGACTCAATAAATTTCTTTTTAAAAAAAGGGTGAGATCGACCGATACGGATTCTATATCGGGCAATACAGATACCGAACATGAATATAATAACTGATACGTATTGGCGCCGTATGTATCGTTTTGCCCAAAAACCAATACGTATCACCAAAATGTATCGGAATTTGGCTTATTTTTAATACCTTGCCTACGAGGTCCTTCATGTTGACCAAAGTCCCTCCAAAGAGAAATTTCCTCTAAAATATATGTAGGGATGCAATTGTGAAGTGGTTAATCACTGAATAAAAGCTCATCTAATTTCTTAAATTCTAATTATTATCATTGTAATATGCTTAGAGGGGGAGTTTCAAGGATTTATATTGTAGTATTTTTGTTTCTCACCTTAGAAGATTTAAATTATAATTATTATTATTTGTAATTTTTTTATTTTTTTTTTGCAATAAGTAGCCCGGGTCCCTTCAAATCTTCAACCCGCTTTTCTATGGAGAATAAAAAAATAAAAAATAGATTATAGCTTATTTATAGCTTCCGTAAAAGTTAACATTATTTTTTGTGTATTTTTTATATTTAATGTAGTTTAACCACCTCACTTACATAAAAGGAAAAAAAAAATTTGACCGCTTTAAATTAATTAGATAATAGAGATGATTTTTCATCCTAACATTTCACGCAATAAATGTTGAGGTCACAGGCCTACTATGACGCAGTCAGACGTTTCCTGTGGTAGACATCCCAAATAGTGAACATGAATCATTTTTTATTATATGCAATGATCACTTTACCTTTTGGGTAAGTTTGTCACGTGGAATCAAAATTTGATCATCCGATAGTAAGCCCATGACCTCAAAATCTATTATGTGAAAGATTCATAAGAAAAATGCTCTACGTCGGCTCATTGAAAGCAGCCAACAGATTTTTCCATTATTTAGGTGAGATGGCGCATAAAGTGGTAGGTATTAAAAGTTAGTCGATATCGATTAGTATTGGTTTTTCAACAAATTGATACATATCGGTTGTCATATCAGTTTTTAGTATCCGATCCGTATGGGTTGATACGGCCAGTATCGACCGATATGGAACCTGTATCGAACGATTTGTATCGGTCCTTTCTGGACCGATACCTGATACCGGTACCAGAAGTGACACCTCGTTAAGACTAACACCAGCCTTAATAATCCCCTAATTGATTTCATTTTTTATTTTTATTTTGAAAACTTAGGTATCTGGGTGTCTTAGAGCACCCGCCTAATCCCAAGAGCACGTGCGCACTCTAAATTAGCACATGTTGGGTCAACATAGGATATAAATCCTTAAAGGGGCCTCAAGGTGAGAGGGGAATCGAGGTCAGGCCTCTTGTTTTTAGAAGCAATCGATTTCAAATATAAAGATTACGAAAAACACATAAGAGGTATGATCAAGGTGTCAAATCAGATATCAATTTGTTAGAGACCAATACGAATCGGCCGATACGTATCGGTGAATTTTAAAAATAATTAATTAATTAATTAATTAGGTTAAAATCGAGACATATTAACCGAAAATCGATACATAGCGGCCACTTATCAGCCGAGACGTATTAGCAATGCCGATGCGTATCAATTTGGCCAAAAATCGATTCGTATGGCCGATTTTTGATACCGTAGGTATGACTGACGAGTATTATAATTCTGTTGATTAAAAGTGGAATGGAGAACAGAAGAAAGAGAAGCACAATGATAGTAAAGAAGAAGTAAAAAATTGAGGGATCACATCAGATTTTCTTCTACAGTCCACTCACTGTCTTGTCAAAAATAAAAGCCTGCCTATAAATGGTACACTTCCCTACCCATTTTTATCATCATCACGTCCAATCATATACCCTTTATCTTACCAAAAAATATATATATAAATATATATTATATTATCTTCTTGAAAACCTCTCTCTTTAGTCATTTCTCCTTTCTTTTTCTCAGCCTCTCAAAATCTAGACGTTATATCTCACGATTTTTTACGCATGGAATTAAGAACTGACCATCTCTTGTATACAAAATCGAGGTGAAAAAAAACTCTCCGTCATCAAACTGAAAGCAATCAACGATTTTTGTCTCATAGCTACATTAAGTCATTTTGTGCATCTCACTCCCCTGCCACCTCATCCTATCTTTCATGGGTAATTGATAGGGATGCTGATTCGGTTTAACACCAAACCAAAACCTTAAATATCAGTTTATTATAACTTTTTAAAATTCAACTGAAACATAAAAATTAGATTTTCGGGTTTTTCTCATCCCTCTATGATTATCGGTTTTTACCATATCAAAAGTGAAATCAAATCTAATTGGAATCGGTTAGGTCTGAGTCTGTTTTTGAATCGGATCAGTTAGCTCTTGGGCTGTACATTTTTTGGATCGAACTGAACCGCCGGGTTTGGTCCAAGCTGAACCGAATATAGTTTATAAGTATATATATATATATATATATATATATATATATATATATATATATATATATATATAGGCAGGAATTTTAATTAATTTTAAAAAGCATTTAAGTAAAATTCATATTTTTATATAAAACCCTACCTTTGTCTTTAATCTATTCCTATATCCTAAAGCAGTAAAATATAACTTAACTTTGAGGTGCAAGTATAACTTATAGGAAAATCGAAACCGACCGAATCAAACCGAACCGAATTGAATCAGGTTGGTTTGGTTTAAGAGTTGGACAGTTTGGTTTGGTTTGAAAATCTAAAAATCGATTAAGACAGATTTGGTTTGTGGCTTTGGTCCAAAACCGACCAAATCAAACTGAATACACCCGTAGTTAGCCCCATTTTTGGGTTTTGTGTCAAAACTTGAACCCCTAAATAACCTATTTGTGCCAATCCACTTCGGAAGGGTGCCTGCACTAAAATTTCTGTGTCAGTGAGCAATTTTCATCCTAATCTTTCACACGATCATAAGCCGATGGTGCAACTGGTAAATTTTTTACTCCAAATGTGGCACACTACATCATGCTCAAATGTAATTTAAAGATCACTTATTGATATATGTGCCACTTTGAATAGAAAATTGAGACACTCAGGATCTCAGTATTAATTGTATGGAAGATTAGAAGAAAATCGATCTCCACAGAGAGCTATCAAAAACTTAAGGCAGGGTAGGTAATGGCCTAGTGGGTACTCCCAATCAAGGATCAAAACATCGGCCAAAATTTTGATTTTGGGCATGACCAAAATCGAAAATTTGGACCGAAATTTTAGCCAAAAACCAATAATTTGACCAAAATTTCGGCCGATAATTTCAATCCCATACAAAATATGACCGAAATTTCAGTTCAAATTATCATTTTGGTGGGGACCGATTTGGACCGAAATTTCGGTCATTTCAGCCGAAATTTTGATCCTTGCTCCCAATTGTTTGCAGCATACGCTCACAAAAAATACTGTCTGCAACAGGCACTCCTATTGCCTGCAACCAATGGCACGTATGCATTACCTCATGCACTCATAGAAACTGAATATCCCTAAGTTCTGGTATTAGATACGAGCATATATATTATTGGGCACTTTAGAAAAGCAACCTTAAAAAACAAATGTTTTAGCAAAAAATAACATAACTCAAACATTTTAAAAAAACAATGCTTTCACGATTTTTTGAAGTTATGTGATCCGTGAAAGTATTATTTTTTTAATGAGGATTTGAGATCTCACGGTCTCTAAACTTCAAAAAAACTGTGAAAGCCTTTTTTTTTTAAAAAACATTTAACGTCTTGACTTTTTTGCTAAAAAGTTTATTTTTTAAGGTTGTTTTTCTAATTTTCCCTATATTATATAGTGACTAATTAAGTCGGGTTCGAGAGCTTGAAAAAAAATCAGAAAATTAACTGCAAAATTTGTCATATTCGCAAAGGAATCCGTTAGAAATTCATAAAAGAAAGTAGAAAAATTATATAAATATATTAGTTAAAAAATAAAAATTCAAGAAAATAATAAATTAAAAAAAAAAAAGGGAAAGATTTAAAACACATTTAACAAATTCGTGAATAATTCAATAACTTTGTAAATAATTTTTTAATTTGCAAATTTTTTAAAAAGTCATGAAGAATTATAATTTTATTCGCTTTTTTAAAAACTCCCGAATAATTCGTAACTTTTTTTAAAAAGTTAGAGAATTTAGTCACTACGGATAGGAGAGTATACGGCCCGACCCGAGTGCTAAAAGTCATGGGTCAAAATGTCAGAAATCCAATGGTATCGCTCAGGCCTCCTTGACAATACGTATTGGCCGATATAATATAGTTGATATATTGATCAATGTATTAGCAGTACAATTTATTTATTTTTGTAATATATTATTGATATATTGAATGTATCCCGATAAATTGAACGAATCGCCGATACTTAAGTCAGCCTTTTTAAAAAATAAATTTAAAAGTTGGACAATAGATTCGGTGCATTGAAAACCAAATGTATCGTGTCCAATACAAACAATACAAAGTTTGTATCGGACGATACGTACACTAGGAAACCTTTGGTGTATATATGTACTATAGTGTTGTTGTTTGATACTGGTATGTATGGGACAAGACGTATCGATATCTGACGATATTTTGACTCATGCCAAAACTAGCAGTTTAGGAAAGGCGTAAGGGCCTAACTCTACTAATTGTCATTTAAACACCAAACACTACAAAAAATAAGACTATAATTAGAGGCACCGGCACCAAAAACTGCTTCTATTAACAAAAAAAACTGCTGCTATTGAAACAACTACTTTTTTTTATTAATAGCTACAGTTTTTGTGTCGCTAATAGTCTTATTTTTTTGTAGTGAAAATGGTATTTAAATGATCTTATACCCTCGATGATTTAAAATGTAGGCGATCTGAATCTTTAAAGTGATAGATCATACATTGATGCACAACAAGCCAAAAAAATGGTGTTTTAGGGAGATTAAAACCATCGGATGTGTGGCCTTTTATGTCAGCCATTGGCTGATATTAAAGTTATGATTCATATCCACTTATAGGCATGTTTCTTTGAACCGAGACGTGTTCCAATGATAAATTGCCACTTAGACATTTTAGATTAATCACTAATATTCATTTGGATTAATCAGTGAACTCCACCACTTGAAGAGCGGCAAATCAATAAATAAATAGGCATTGATTTAGCCGAGAGCCTTGACCAGTTGGTAAGGAAATATACAGCCCACAAATCGGATCGAAATAGACACTACAAAAATTAAGATTCTTAGTAAAAAACTGCCAGTAAAGATATTAGCGACAGTTTTTTAGTTAATAGAGTTTTTGGCTGTGGCTACTAATCTTATTTTTTGTAATGCAAATATTTTAGTTTTTAGTTGGGTTTAACTTGAATCAAAACAAATTAATTCGGCGTATTTTTAACTTCCCAAACCAAAATCGAAAAATTGGTTTGGTTTCGTTTTAATATCAGATTTTTTTTCCTTTTTGGATTTTTACGGTTTTATAATTCCACCTAATTAATTTTTGGTTCCGATTCCCTAGGCCGGTTTCTGCTCTCAGGCCATAACTTGCATCCCTAATTATAGGGTATGATATAGCTCTGTGCTAGCCTCTGCCATAGTGGAGTTCATCTGTTTTAGTAGGTTCTCATTCTCTTTGCTAATATCTTTATAATTGCTTTAGCAGGTACCCTTATCCTTGATAACTCTTGGCATAGCAAAATTTTATGCATAATTTACTAGTTAAGCAATTCTACCCTTCTCCCTACTCACTCCTTGTCAGAGCAGATTTTATTTGTTCTGGTAAGGAGTTAGTAGAGAGCAGGGAGGTTGCTACAAAAACAGATAAATCCTTCTTTACAGGGGGTTAGAAAGTGAATGGGAACCAACTAAAGCAAGTGAGCTCTCCTGCGACAAGGACTAGCAGGGAGCTATGCCATTCGCAGCCTATATGCCCATTCTTTCATCTCAACCCATGTTTCATGTGCTAAAATTGTTGACTCATGTGAATTAGATGATGGAGATCGTTTTCGTCTTAATTTTTCGCACAATGGATCTTGAGATCATGGGCTGGTCATCAGACAGTAGGATTTTGATTCTACATGATATACATCCCAAAATATGAACATAACATACATCAAACGTGATTTTAATTCACTTTTTGGGATGTGTGCCAAATGGAATCAAAACCTGACTCTTTGATGGTTGGTCATGATCTCAAGATCTACTATATATAAGCTTGAGAAAAAAATGGTCTCTATCATCTAATTCAAAGCAGTCAACAACTTAAGGACATAAAATCCAGATTGAGAAGAATCTTAATGAGTGCATATTGATAAACATTTGCATGTCTCTCACGGTTTGACAATGTAGTGGAGGGAGATTAACTCATGCATTGTCTTAGGTGCAAGAGTCTAGTACCTAATATCAACTAAGGTGAAAATTGAGAAAGATACTTTGTTTACAAGCAAGGTGCCAAATCGGGTATGGGTTTGCCTGTGGCTATTACGGATTGGCCTTTAAAAAAAAAAAAAAAAAAAAGAAGACTATTAGCTGCAATAAAAAACTATTGCTACTAACCAAAAAACTGTCACTAGCTAATTTTTTTACCGCTAATAGTCTTAACAGCCTTTAATAGTTTTTTTGTTAATAACGACAATCTTAATTTTTGTAGTGAGAAAAAAAACCTCAATTGAAATGGAGACATATCGGCCGAAACCTGATACATATCGGCGATATAGACATGGAATACCATACGTATTGGCCAACTTTTGATACCTTATTTACAAGCCAAGATTCTTTCCTTTCAACGAGGGATTTCGGTTGAGTGCTTCAAATCAAATCAAACGAAGGAGATTGTTTCATCTCGTCTCAATATTCCACACAATTAAGCTTGATAGCATGAATGAGGCGGTCTGTGACGGGGCCAAGACTCGAGCTTGTAGCATGGTGCGTGTGGCACGACATGTGGTGGCTGGAGGGCACGCGATATGGGGCCAAGTGAGCCCAGCAACGTGGTCGCGCTGCGAGGATGCGACACGGCCGCATGAGGGTACGACGCGGAGCATCACGGTCGCGACACGGACGCGACATAGCCAAGGTGGGCTAGCGATGCATGAGGCGTTGTGCTATGTCAAACCAAGGGGTTTGAGGTTCTCCTGCCATTCTGGCTGAATGACTGTTTTACCCTTATATAGGGAAAGGGAGCTAGAGAGCTATTCCCCCGCACACGGGGCCTTGCGTTGCCAGAGGGGGTACAAGTGTCTCCTAGGTCTGAAAGGGTGGGCCTAGGACGTCGACGCAGTGATGCCGTGTGGAACCCGGGTGAGGTTAATGTATGACTCCGGACTACGCGTCGCGGTGCATACGGCTGAGCAACCTCGCGTGAGAACACCAGGGCGCTACGTGGGACTCAGTTGAGCACGATAGCATGTGGGCTAAAGATGAACGTGTGCTAGTAATTCGGAACACACACGAAGGCAAGCTGCGTGGGACTCAGTTGGGCATGCGAGCGCAAGGCACAAGGTTGTGGGCTTGGTTCGGTATGTGAGCAAGACATGGTGGCATGGGAAGTTGTATGCCAAGACTGTTCCGAGCGAGGTACTAGTGCAGTGCACAGGGTGAAGCTTGAGCAGGCCAAGTTAGCGCAGCGGTGCAAGTGGCGTGTCATAAGGGACACGATGAGCTGAATGATAGGCCGTGAAACAGAGGCAACCATATTGGGAGGAGTTCTCGTCCTCTAGGCGAGTGGTATAAGAGCTGATGTGCAGATGGGTTGGCTTCGTTGCACGCGGTAGCGAAGCACCGCGCAGGTTGAAAGCGCGTCGAAGGACGCTCCCGCGACAGTTGGTATCAGAAGTAGGCTGACCTAGCGAAGCGTGCGTTAGGTGCCGCACGGGACTGAGGTTGCGGAAGTGCGACCCCGTGACAGGTCGCTTTTGATTCCAGGTGGAGAAAATTACTTCATTTACTATCCAAGATTTTTTCTTTTCCACCAAGATTTTTGTGCTAAAAGGTTGATTACTTTGAATCAAACGAAGAACTTCATTTCTCCGCCGTCTCAATGTTCCACACAATTGATCTTGATAGCATGAGAACCATCAGGCGGTCAGCTATTGATTCCAAGTGGCACACATCCTAGAAAGTGAAACATGAATCATGTTTGATGGTATGCCTATGATCGCGTCCACTTGTTTGGACGTGTGCCATGTCATCATTGACTGTTGAATGGTAGGCCCATGATCTCAAGACCCGTTGTATGGAAGATTGGGAGAAAAAATGATCTCCACGTTTGCTTAAAAGTAAGGTGTCAACTCGGGTACCGGTATCGGATATCAGTACATGGAAGACCGATATGAAGCGACGATACGTATCAGCCAATACCGAGTTGTATCGGTATATTTAAAAGAAAAAATATATACAAAAAAATTAGGAGGCATTGGCTGATACGGTTACTGATATCCAAGTTGATACCTCATATGTGTCGGCTTCGATATATATCGGTTTGTTGGAAAACCGATACGTATCGGTATAACCAACAATTTTATCACATTAAATAAAACTCACGTTGAGAAGAAGGAATCTCGTATTGTAAATAACCCCAATTTAACCTGCATGTATTTGAGCGTGGAGCTAAGGATGGTCACTATTGATGAAGCACATTGGATCGTGTAGGCAAACGACATGACCAAGTGCACTGTCACAGATTTTGTGGACCTTAGAGATTTGTGCGGGTCCCAGTGTCAAATCTTGCAGGCAAAGGACATGCCCAAAGCACATGGTCAGAGGTTCATCATGCCAGTTGGCAGTCTCCTTTTAGGCGGAGGAGGGGTGGGCTTGCCCCCAATAAAAGGTAGTCTCAATGGTGGCAACACTCCTTTCAGCTGCCCACTAGGGGTTCTATTAGAAAGAGCCATTAGCCCGTGTCGCTATGTTGGTCCCCGTTGGCTAACTGTTATGACCGGAGTTTTTGTATCGCACCTAACGATGGGTGGAGTACCGAGTTCAATGTGGGTGCTCTATAACCTTAATTTTTCAAAAGAAAAGAGAGAATTTAAATTTAAAATTTAGTGTTGTTGGCACCGATTTCCTTTCCTTTCTCTCTATTTCTCTCTCTATTTAGCAAGTAGACTTCATTGAGGATTCCAAATTATGGCAAGGTCTCTTTGCCATTTCAAGCTATCTTTCTTCCTCTAACCACTTCCTTATTCTAACTTACTCAACTACCTAAGATTTATTAGAATGGGTCTTGTGGCACACTCATTGAATTCTAGTATATGCACATCGACACGTTAAATCTGAACTTGAATACCTACGTGTACGCATATTTGTTGCGCACGACTCAATACCCAAGCCCGACTGAAAAACCCGAACCCAAAGCCCTATTTAGGTCCTTTAGAAATAGTCTAAATTTGAGTTCAATTGAAGTAGGGTGCAAAACTGATTTTCGAAAATTTTGGTACCTAGAGTTAGTCATGGCAACTTTCTAATTCCATTTCTGTCCATATACATAGGAAGACGAAAGTATCTTAGGCAGGCTCTTATTGTGTGCCAAGGGAGCACCTTGTAGGAAACCAGTTAAGAGTCCCATGGACTATATATTTCCTTAAAAAAAAAAAAAAATCGTTGACTTGTCCAATTAAGAGACGTCCCCATATATACCTCTTGGATCATCTCCCTCTCTCACTTTTATATGCCTCTTGGATCCTCTCTCTCTCACCTTTAACCCAAGCAGCCAGCCGCCAGCAACTCAAGCCCACAAACTCTCTCTCTCTAATGGCATCGTTTCTTCTTTTATTTAGGAATGTTTTTCTTCTTCAATTGTCAAGTTCTTATTTTTTCTTATTAATATTTCCTATAATAATAAAATCCAAATCTTCTTTAAGATTTACTTTACAGTTTGTTTCGTATTCAATTTTCTAGTTCAATACCCTTGAATTTTCTATAAAATCGTGGTGTTCTATTGTGGAGTTCTTTTGATTTTATACTACGGGTTCTACCAGAATTACAGCCCACTTTTTCTGCTTATTATATCCTACATTATAACTTTTCTTCGATTACTACAAGGCAGGATTCTTGTCGACTTCCGAGAAGTTAAAATGAGTCTTCTTCTCTCTCTAAAGACATGTTTGATATCGTTCTTCGGGAAATTCGATCAGGAGGCGTCGATCTTTTTAACTATATAGTAAATTCTATCATCAGACATTGGTATAATATTTTTGATATCACAATCTGGAAGCCTAATATTTTGCCATCATTAGCCACCGGTCTCGGCTCCACTCGGTTTATTTGATACAAGAAAAATAAGAGGAAGATGAGAGAAGATGTAGATGGTGCAAGACAATAACAGCCCTCCTGTTTACAACATACCAAGTGTCCATGTCTTCCTAGCACAAGGTAAACTTTGTTTGATATAATTATTTATCTCCCTTTTTAAATTTTCTCATTTAAAATTTTAGACTGCAACCATTAAAAATTATTATTATTGGGGGTTAACACTACTCAGTCTTTATTTATTGGCGAGAACTATGGCGGTCGACCGAATTTGAGCATGGTTAAATACAAACGATGTCGTAAAAATAAATCGAGATCCATCTCAATCCTATTGTTCAAAAGCTCCTAACAGGTGGGTGACCTTCTATCCATCCAAATCTACACATTTACACTTTTTATATTGTAATGAATATATGATAAATTTAGGAAAACTGAAATTTCTTAGGTTTTGTGTGGATTCACAAAATGGTTATGGTCAAAGGGTTGACCCTATGGTTGAACCCATCGACCGAGAACTATAGTGTATTATTCTCTTTCACATGGCACCCAAGCGTGCCGACAAAATAAATCCCACGTCAATAATGGGTTGTTGCCTTGTTTTGTTTTGTTGTGCACTCGATGTGGAGGTCCTAGTTTGACCGTTTCAATCCTGGGGATCCGACCAATTTCTGACCTCAGTCAAACTATGAACTCCCTATAAAATCACATGTTTTATACATCTAACGGTTTACATTGATCCACATGTCCTTATTTTTATAAATTTTAATACCCTAAATATGTGAATATAATTATTTACACTTATAATATTTCATGTATTTATTTATTTAAATCTGCTTATACATTAGCTAAAGGGTCTAGCATGACCCATTAAATTTAGCGGACCATAGACCTATAGACCAAAATCAGTAGATCGAAATAAAGGTCATATATTCGTCTGTTGAATAGATGATCAGATTTGATTTAAACAGACACATTGCTATCTTTGCACCACTTAAAGTCGTGCACCTAACCACCAAAATTCCTACACTCTATGCTTGTGGTACCTTAGCCTAAGGTCTGATTTGACCCTTTTAGATCTCAGGTTTTGGGTCGAATCAGACCAGTGGTCAAAACTCATTTTTTCTATAACACTATATGATTATTAAACCCGATGTCCCATATCCGATTTATTCAAATTCTTAAAATGGACCTTAGATATCGTATAAGCCTTTATGAAAATTAAATCATTCAAGACCCCCAAACATCATAAAGGTCCATAGACCTTATGGGCCCGTCTAGTCTATGGACTCTTAATGGGCTCGTATATCCAATGTAGCCAAACACGCGTTTTGTAAAATCGTGAATCTAAACCTTTGGAATAGGCCCAACTCACCTTCTAAGCTTAGAACAACTATTTATATACATTTTTTACCTACGCTGTGAAGGTGTACATATCCCGAAAATCGTGTAACAAGGATCCAACGATTGAAACTTGTTTGAGTCATACGGGAGTCAATCCTTAACCAAATTCCACAAACGACCAGTCCATTTCATTAGATCGACAAAATTTATCTGACGAGATCAGTGCAACATCACTTGAGTTACGTAATTTAGAAACTCATGTACCTTCATTGTAGGTTGTCTTTTTTTCTCTCTTAAAGATGAGTGAAGCATCCGAATTACGAGTAATATTAGTTCCCTTATGATAAAATGATCTCTTATTATATGTTTCATTTACATTGTGTGATATTTATCACTTAGAAGTACGTTAGGACATATGTATGTTAAGAAAAAGGAATAAGATACGACACACGATTTTTAATCTTTCGTCACGGTGAAATTTCTTTCACGGTCACGTGAAACTTGGAATGTTGACGTCCACGTATGGATGTAACCCCTCTGTGATAGTATGAGATGCCACACAAAGTACATTCAGGTTACTATGGAACCTATCCCTTGAAAAGCGTGATTTGTGAAGCCTATCACACCGTTGCTTATTTAAATTAAGTTTAAGAAAAGATAGAATATGAATATGTTAAGCTACGAGATGTTAAGAAAGTAGGGACTTAAGCCCACACAAATATAAGATCGGAGTGGGGACATAAATCCATAATCGAATAATGTTATGATATATTAAGATACGTTGTGAAGACTAGCTAAATATGAAATTAAGTTCATACACGTGACATATCTTGGGTACTACCGCAAGATCCAACGTCTGCAGCCAAGACGGGTCTTAAGGATAATATGATACGACAGTGTCTCGACTTAAGGGGACACTGATTTTTTTTATGCGCACAAACTTATCGGGTTGAATGATGGTTTAGGTTATGATATAAAGGTTAGGTGATTATCTACACGTGGACCTCGCGTGATAGGCTCGAGTAGCAATCCTGACACAGATCGTTTAAACAAGATAAGTAAGATACGAAATACGTTGTGTAGACATATGGAGTAATAATAAGACTTTTAATATGTCACGTAAGTTAAGTTGACAAGACAAGTAAGAAAAGTAATAAGCATTAGAAGCATCATATGCACTGAAATATGTTACGTTCTTTCAGTTTTTCAGCTTTATAGTCATGTAATATTTATAAGAATTTTTATTATGTTGTTTATACGAAATTGTAAGGGTTTCACTTTCACTCACAAGGTTGCACCCACGATCACTCGGGTAGATTGTGGTGGATCGGTTGTGCAACCCACTGAGTTTACGTGACTGAGTAAGCTCACCCCCCTCCCAAAAACTAATAGCTGCAAGTGAAGATATGGATTACACTGCCCGATAGACTTGATGCGCTAGTAGACTATGTAGTTTATGGGGGTGATGACGTAGAAGACCAGTTAGACGACATCAGGTATATATTAAATATATGGAAAGCCGTTCTAATAGTTGATCGTACTTTTATTTATGGTCATTATATAATAGACTCAAAATACAATGTAAGTTTGATGAAAGAAATTTCGATATGAGAAAAAGAAATTGATTCATGATTTTTAGAAGCTCTGTTTCATATAAGATTTAGTAAGATATATATGTCCGCTTATCGCCTTAACAAGCGTGCGGTTTCATAGCACGAAATTCTTGGCCCTCGAGATTGGTTAGAATTTTGGGTCGTGACACTAACTTTTTGAAAAAGTTCCAAATAATTTTTTATTTAAAAAATAATAATAAATTGAAACTATTCACGGATTTAGAATAAAAATATGAATTTTATAAATAATTGGTGAATTTTCTGTCCTTTTCTCATTTTTATCCGAAATAATAATCTAATTTCTAATCATTAGAAAATATTCTTACACTTAAATAAGAGGATTCAACTTGGCCCTAAAGCCTCAACCCCATCCCTAGACCCAAAAATTAGGCTCTAAAATTTTGGAGCGTTTAATTAGTTTAAGTTGAGGTTTCTAAACTTACTTTAGAGCTCTCAAAATTTTGCTCCATTGACTATAAAAAATAAGACTATTAGCAACAAATTTTTTAATAAAATTACTGTTGCTGCTATTAGTGTTGTCGCTATAAAAAATTGCTGTTATTAGTGTTGTCGCAACAAAAAAATTTCTTAATAGCAAGTGCCGTTAAAACCCTTTACTTTTGTAGTGATTTAGGAATAAAGACCTAACTTGACCCTTTTGACACCCCTATTTATAGGGTTGTCAATGGGTTAGGTTGGGCTGAAATATACCTGACCCGACCTAAAGGTGCTCTCCGACTTGATAGGTCAAAGGTAGACCCGATTCAGTTAAAGACCTTTTTTCGTTGGTTTTATATATAAAATGACCTATTTTGTTGATTTTCTATATAAAACATCGCGTTGTGTTGGGTCTACCAAACCCAACGGATCAATTATGTTCGGACCCAATAGAAAGTCCAGACCGGGTGAGTAAACACGACCCCTTGGTAGCCCTACCTATTTATATCAACATTTCATTTGATATGAGCTACATTGTACGTTTGCAACCTATATTTTATAGAGGCCAGGGAGGAGGGACTATCCGTCCTTGCGTAGAGATTTCTTTGTACCCACCATCACGTGGCGTTTATTGCAAGCATCAATCACACGTCTAACAGTTGATCAACCAAAAACGAGATTTGTTTGGGGTTAATCATGTCATGTGACATGTGATCTGGCCACCGAACACACGAGTCATCCTGTGTGCCTGAGCGTTTTCTCCCCATTTTTAGGATAATGGTGGCCTGGTACTAAGGACAACATAATATACCTAATCCTATATTAATTTGCAGCCACGTGGCACCTAATTTAGGTGGCATGTAAAGAATTAGCTCAATGATCATAATTTTTGTGAAAAATAATAGTAACAATAAAATAAATAAATCGATATGATTAATTTTTCGTGTAAAAAATGAATGGTGATACCAAATGTGATTTTATCATTCATTTTCTGTGAAGTTGACTCTATTGATTGCATGATTTTATACTGCTTATTTTTAAACAAAACTTATAGTAGTGTTATGACGGTCAAGTTGCTCCTCTATGTGACACTCGGTCATTTGATTGTGTGCCACGTGGCAGCAAACTAATATAGAACCATTCAATATCATATGTTTGTACCATATCTAATCTAAAAAATAATTTGTATCACATGGAGTTCTATCTAACAAAGTAAAATTAAAGGACCAAAATTTGTCCCATTATGCTAGTAGAAATCTTTTATCACCCATCAATATTATAAGCTCTGCACAAAATTTACTGTGATTTCTTTTTTAATAGTTAAATATTCTGCTCCATGGGTAAAATTTGTTGTGCATTACAAAACTCAAAGTAGGGAAAATATTTGATTATCTTGTGGCTGCAGAAACAAGTACCAATGCAACTACCTACACTGTTTAATGGGCTTTGTCTGATCCACAACCACCTCAGTTTCACAGCTGTTTCTCTCTCCATTTTCTTATTTTATATTTCATTTAGAATACCTAATTTTGCAACCAAAGAGGCGGTTTTTGCAACCGATGATTCTATTGTTAACATTGTTGACTGGCTTGGACAAGGAGATTATTGTTCATCTCAATTTTTCACACATTAGATGTTGAGATTATGGCCTATATATAAGACGGTCAGATGTTGATTCCCTAGGGCACACATTCATTATCACAGTGTACCATAGTACGCCATGATCACTGTCACTTTAAGGATGTGTGCCATGTAGAATCAACATCTGACCATATGATACGTGAGCCGTAATGTCAGATATATTGTGTGAAAGATTGGGACAAAAACTAATATATATCATCTGATTCAAATCAGTCAACAGTATTAATGGTAGAATCATCACTTGCCAAAACTGAATCTTCAGTTGCAAAAACCAATACCCCTTCGAACTCTGTGTGCCATTAATTGGTTCCGGGCTGGCAGCCATAATTTTTCCCTTAGTCCCCACACATGCTTCTACTTAACGGACTGATTAAAACTTTTTTTAGCAATGTTATTGTCTAACCCATATTTGTAATTTGTTGACCGCTTTGAATCAGATGATGTAGCTCTTTTTTTGTCCCAATCTTTCGCATAATAGATCTTGAGATCATGGAACTACCATCTAATGATCACATGTTGATTTCACGTGACATAATTTCAAAAAAGTGAACACGAATCATTTCTATGATATGCTGCAATTGCCACTTTTTGGAATGTGTGCCACATGGAATCAACATGTGATTGTGCGATAGGAGGCTCATGATTTTAAGATATATATATTGTATGGAAGATTGGGGCCAAATGTGATCACCATTGTCTGATTCAAAGCAATCTTGCCATATTTAATATTTTTTTAAAATATTATTATAATATATACTAAATTACTAACATATTTTTAAAAAAAAAATTATCGAAATTAACCAAAATTTTCATTTGACCCCCTTTTCAGCAAATTTCGACAAAATTTGTCACTATGCTCTCATCCTCACATTTTTAGTTGTCTTTTAATGGATGATTTGTACTTACTACATTTTTTTTTTTTTTTAACTTATACCATACGAGAATGTAATAAGTAATAATCATCTTAGTTAATAAATGGGTGAGGAGGGTCTCCCAACCTAAGCTGAATTATATTAAAAAAAAAAAATACACCCTTAAAAGTTCACGGCTCAATCTGAGTCCCTGCAACTCTAGTACACTTTGACACAAAATTCTCTGACTTTTGAAAAAATTGGGAATTATTTGCAATTTTTTTAGAAAATGAATAAAATTATAATTCTTTCCAACTTTTTCAAAAGATTAAAATTTTTGAGAATTATCTGTGAATTTTATGAATTATGAGTGAATTTTATTACTTTTTTTATATTTTTTATTTTCAGTTTTCTCTACCTACTCAAACGATTTTCAATTTTTAGGTACTAAAACTGAAATTGAACTGGTGCGAATCAGTTCCGTGTGGTGTCAGTTTTCAATTGGTTTCAGTTTAGTTCAAAAGGCTCAGTTTTCGAGTTTTGGTTTTTTTTTCTCAACCCTTCTCACATCTTTAATTCTTAATGGTGTAAGATTATTTAAACATTATTTTGATGTTTAAATGAGGATAAGAAGACTAAGTTCCATTCATGATTTGTGGAAAGAGATGGCCCGTTCACTGTACGGGTCTAAGTAATAGTAGCATTGTGGACTCTCTAAGTACGCGTAAAACTTTGTGGGCCTTATGCTTACGTATCTGTGTGTCATTGTGTGTTCCATGCTTTGGGGGACAAGCCTCTCGCCCATTGTTTCTACTGTTGGTTTTAGGTACATGAAATTATAAACGGTCTATAAATTTTGATAGATAATTTTATAGGCTCAACTTATATGGTGCGATGTAAGTGTCATGACTCAGAATCCTTACTCGATATCGAGGGCCTAGAATTTCGTGTTATGACACCGCATGCTGGTTAAGGCAATAAGCGGATATACACATAATTTATAAATTGACTTAGCATATGGATTGAGACATGTAAGATATCATTAAAAATAATTGACTCATAAATTAATAACGAAAAACATAGACAATAATAATGAAGTATTTAATCCTAACCATGCATCTAGGATATCAAATCAAAATCAGTTTCAGATAGGGTAAAACGGTCTCAAATATAAACTTACACAATATATCAAGGCTAAAACAAGTCTCTCAAGAAATAATGAAAACTAGAGTAAAAGGGTTCTCAATGCTGGTAAAAATCTGCTGGATCTACGCTCTCATCAAGGTGGTAGCCGACATCCTTGTTTATATGAGCCATCTCCGGATCAGCAACTTTCAAATCATCAAGGACGGGATAAGCAGAATCTTCACCTGAAACTGTTAGATTTTGGGAGGGGGGTGAGTTTACTCAATCGCGTAAACTCAGCGGGTTGCACAATCGATTCACCATAACTTACTCAGGTGGGCGTGTGTGCAATCGCTTGAATTGCGATGCATTTTTAAAATATAACCAACATCTTAAATAAATAAAATAAACTTATCCATAATTCATAGACTATCATAATCAAGACTGAAAAATATACTAATATAACATAAAGAGTGCATGATACTTCTATTTTCTTATCTCTTTTCCTATTTGTCTCATCAACTTAGCATACGTAACATATCGTAAGTCTTATTAATTACTCCATACGCCTACACAACGTACTTCACATCTTATCTTATTTAAACGATCTGTGTCAGGATCGCTGCTCGAGCCTACCACGCGAGGTCCACGTGTAGATAACCATCTAACCTCCATATCATAACATAAACCACCATCCAGCCAGATGTGGTTGCCGGCATAGTAACCACGATGTCCCCTTAGTTCGAGACAAGACTATAATGTCCTTAAGACCCGTCTTGGCTGCAGACGTTAAGCCCTTACGGTGGCTCGTAAGGTATGGCACATGTAGAAACTTAATTTATATTTAGCTGGCCTTCACAGCGTATCTTAACATATCATAATATTATTCGGTTCTGGGCTTAGGTCCTCGCACCGATTTTATATTTGCGTGGGCTAAAGTTCCAACTTTCTTAATATATATGTGTCTTAACATATTCTTTTCTCATTTTTTTCTTAAAACTTAGTTAGAATAGGCCACGGTGCGATAGGCTTCACTAAACCACGTTTTCCAAGGGACGGGTTCCGTAGTAACCTAGATGTACTTCGTGTGGTATCCCATACTACCATAGAGGGGTTGCATCCGTACCTGGATGCCTACATTCCAAGTTCCACGTAATCGTGAAAGAAACCCCATCGTGACGAAGGCTTAAGTCATGTGTCATATTTTATTCTTAACTTATATGCGTATGCCCTATCGTGATTTTCTATATGATGAATGTCATATGATAATAGTGAACATATATAAGAATGAATTATAACATAAACCTTAAACATTTCATATTTTTGAAGAAAATTAATAAAGAGCATAACATACGAAATATTAAAGTAAAACAGAAAATAAGAAATATTTAACTATATTTATTTTACAATAGTGTTGAAACTATACTTCATTAAGGTTAATTATATTCATGAAATTTGGTGATTGACTGATATAGCGATCCAACCTATTTTAAAATTCTAAAGGAGCGCATGTGTCAATTCAAGAATTGTACGAGGCTTAGAGGAGGTAATAGAATGGTAAGTATTGAAAAACGTCCATATTTGACCCCTTAAACTTATAGATTGTTATTCGATGCAAGCTATTTAATGTCGTCGCTGATGCACTTAGTAGAAAATCTTCGGCACTATTAGCCAGATTAAAAATTTGGAAGCCCTTCAATGAACTCGCCGAAGAAGACATTTACCTCCAAGAGATTGACGATGGTGTATATTTGGCACGAATTGTGATGAATCCGTTCATTTTGGACAAAATCAGGGAAATACAACGTACAGACCCAGAGATCCTCAAAATCATTGAAACCATAGGATCGAAACCCGATTTCAGCCTAAGGACGGATGGGATGTTACTCTTCAGACAAAGACTGTTCGTACCCAATGACCCTCAAGTGAAAAAGGAGATACTTGATGAAGGTCACAAATCAGGATACTCCGTACATCCAGCGATCGAAGATGTATCGAAAATTGGTATTGGTGGCGAATATGAAACGGAAATAGCCGAATACGTGTCGAGATGTTTAGTGTGTCAACAAGTCAAGGCGTAACATCAAAATTGGCCGGACTTATACAACCCCTACCCATCCCGGAATGGAAGTGGGAAAACATATCTATGGACTTCATCGTAGGTCTACCAAAGACGATGAAGAAGAATGATGCAATCTGGGTTATCGTTGACAGATTGACCAAGTCAGCTCATTTCTTACCATTCAAGACTATCACAGATGGGAACAAACTTGCCGAAACATATTTGAAAGAGATTGTCAAACTACATGGGGTCCCAATCAGTATTGTCTCTGATCGAGACTCCAAATTTACTTCAAAATATTGGACAGCCTTCCAAAAAGCTCTGGGTACTCGATTAGATTTTAGTACTGCCTTTCACCCACAGACGGACGGCCAGACTGAAAGAGTGAATCAAGTAGTTGAAGATATGTTACCAGCGTGTATGCTCGACTTTCGAGGGAACTGGGACGATCACCTCCCGCTGATCGAGTTCTCTTACAATAATAGCTACCAGGCAAGTATAGGAATGTCCCCTTTCGAAGCTTTATATGGCGTAAGTTGCGTGTTGGGGAGAAGTTGGAGTTAGGAAGATGCTTGGACCGAACTAGTCCAAACTACATTGAGAAAGTCAAAGCGTCTGTGACGACTTAAGATAGCCCAGGATCGTCAGAGAAAGTACGCCAACCCTCACCGTCGTAATTTAGAATTCGAGGTAACACATTGAAAATTTTGAACTTTAAATTTCATTGCAATTGTATTCGTGATTAAACACAAAAATTTGTTTAACAGGTTGGCGAACGAGTATTCATTCGCGTCTCTCCGACTAAGGGAGTCATGCGCTTTGGAAAGCGCGGGAAGCTGAGCCCCAGATATGTAGGGCCTTTCGAGGTCACAAAACGTGTGGGCGAGGTTGCGTATAAAGTCGTTCTACCACCACAATATACAGGAATCCATGACGTTTTTCATGTCTCAATGCTGAGGAGATACATCTATGACCCATCACATAGTGGAGATTGAAGCCGTCGATATAAAGGAGGATCTCACTACCATAGCAAGACCGATCAAGATCCTCGACCACAAAGTTCAAGTCTTCAAAAACAAAACTATGAGATTAGTGTTGGTCCAATGGCAACATCACACGCCAAAAGAAGCGACCTGGGAAAATGAAGACGACATCAAAGAAAATCATCCTGAGCTTTTTGAATAATCGGTACGTAATTTTCGGGGACGAAAATATTATAAGGGGGAGAGAATGTAATAACCCAGATTTTTGAATTTTATTTAATGGTATTAGATGATGTACCACACAGTGTGTGGTGCTAACGCTCCACATCGGAATATACTCACTTTAGAGAAAGTCTTAATTAGAGTTAACCTATACAAGGAATTAGATATATATTTACTTCTTCTCTCACTTGTCTTTCTTTATTCCCTCTTCTCCAAAAGCTCTGACAGTGCCATCTTTCATAATTCCTCATCGGATCTCCATCGATTTTCGATCTTATCAGAGAATCTTACACCATCAAAGTTTCTCATCGCCGTGACCAATTTATCATAAGAAAGGAATTCTCGCGAAAAGACTCAGGCATATCGTCTCTTGAATCCGGTCTCCATCAACCCAAATCATCGTAGGATTCGAATCACGCTTCAACAGGTGGGTGCCTCTAAATTCATCTTAAATTATTTAGTTATTTCTTAAAAAGAAAACTCTAATTTTTCCTTAAATTTTGATAAATTTCGGGTCTAAAAAATATAGAAATTAGGCCCAAAATCGATAGGATCATTTTTCCCAGATTTTCGTGAAATTCGGCCAAACCCTTCAAGAGACACAGCCTCGATATTTTGGCCATAACTTTTTATCCCGAACTCGGATTGACGTGATTCTTGCGGCATTGGAAAGAAAACAACGAGATCTATAACTTTTTCTGAAATAGCAATTTCACGAATTTAATATTTTTAAGGTCAAAATTGAGCTGCAAGTCGGGATACGCTTTAGATGATCCAAGATTACACGGGTTTGACATTATTTTTTTTAACTCTTTGACTACTTTACGCTAAACTTATCTCTAGACTTATAAATCGCTAAGATTAAATAAAATAGTAGTTTTTCTACGCAAGTAGAATTCATACGTGACTTGAAAAGCTTGAGAAGAGGTTTTGCTCCAGCGCTTTGTGTAAGCACCAAGGTAAATGGTGATTCTCTCCCGAATTTACAGTTGTGCCCTTTAACCCACTTCACTCTTCAAACGGGCATAACTTTTTATATTCTTATCGAAAATCGATAAATTATATATCGTTGGAATCGTATCGACGAGTACTCCGCATTGAGTCTAATATTGATATATAAAAAAAATCAGACTATTTCTAAAGTGAGTATATTCCGGTGTGGAGCGTTAGCACCACGCATTGTGTGGTACATCATCTAATACCATTAAATAAAATTTAAAATTTTGGGTTATTATAGTAAGTGGCTACAGTGTTTGGGCCCTGCTATGTATGCAGCCACTCATGTAGCATCACATAAGCTGCCACCAAATTTGTATAACGAAAATTGTCCACTGTATAATACTGTCCTTTTAAGTACCCCACACCTTCCCGACTTACACGTAGGCCACTTTAGAAGACATGCCGCGTGGTTGGAAAGATGAACTAAGTCACTAGGCCCACAGACGACATATTTGTTGTTGTATTTTATCTCTTGTTTTACTAATGCTCAACATAGTCACCAAATTGGGGTTTGGTAATAGTTCGACAAGGTAAAAATTAAGAAAAATCCGATAAATTCGGAGAAATATTTTGAGGAAAAATTAGAAATAAAAAGATTTAAAATTTAAAAAAAAAAATTAATAAGTCACACTTTTTTGAAAAATTTGGAAATTATTCATGAATTTTTGTAATTATGCGAATTTTCAAAAAATTTGAGAATAATTCGAGATTAATTTGAGAGGACCTTAAATTCATGAATAATTCACAAAATTTTTAAAAATTCGGCGACTGTGCTACTGTAGAGTAGCCTACTAATTTTAGTCCTACAGTGGAAAACGTCAAGCTTTTTATTGTTCTTATGTATAATCCACACGGCAAGTGTCTTAAAAGTAAAGATGAATAATCCTTTATCTATTGATTTTGAGTAATTACTAGGCACTTTATTGTTCTTATGACTAATCCTTTATCTGTTGATTTTGAGTAATTACTAGAGATGACCCGTGTGCGCACATAGGTTGGCCTGATCTAGGAGGCTAATCCGAAAACCACTTAATCGGACATAAGCGCATGTACTTGCCCACACAGGGGGAGGTGCAAATCTAAGATTTGGTGCCTAGCTAGATAAAGGAACTTTTTTTATTATTTAATTTCCCATTAATATTAAAAATTTATCTTTTCTATTTAATTTTGACCGTTGGTAGTGTTCCGTTGACCGTATTTCGTTTACTTCCAAAAATGAAATGTAATTTTATTTATTTAACCGACCATTCATAACGGTAGGATCCTGACCTATAAAAGGAGCTCTTCTGAAACCAAAACAAAAAAAAAGTATCATTGAAAGCCAGGGTTTCTCTCTTCCTTCTTTATCTCTTATTTTTGAGTTTCCGTTTTTTCTGAGCAAATAATCGGTGTACAGTGAGAGATCTATCCTCTGTGCTCGAGAATAGATTTGTGGGTAATGAGTTGTATCTTGGAGGCGGCATGCTGATGTGCACTAGTATATTAACTGAAGGGGCGCTAATCGTCTTAAAAAAGCATAGCTATACAGATTTTACCAACGGTACAAATATGGGAATAGTTTAAGGTTTATTCGTACAGCGAAGTGAAGATTTGTCAATATAACAGTGCCTTATCTCATCTATTTGGAGTCTGCCATGCATAAAACCCACCTATTATAATTATAAGAATAAAATATAAATGTGATTTGACCCTCCACGGGTCAAATCACATTTGGATATCAAAAGTTTTTTTTTTTTTTTTTTTTTAAGATGTAGGATATCATAAGATTAATATACTTATGATTAGCCTTTTATACATGACCTCCTTTCAAATAGCTTTCACATGATTTTTGGGGCGTAACATCCATGGAAATCGGATTAATAGGTAAAAGCTAGCCGTTTGTAAGCTTAATAATTTTACTAGGGACGCCTCATTAATTTAAGGACAATTTATCAAATTCAGTATTAAGTCTTCATTAACTGTCAATTCCTATCTGTGATTTAAAAAATCTTCAGATTCAGCATGAAAATGTCAAAACTGCCTTAAATCGCGTTTAAAGTTGCGAGGGGAAAAAATGCCCCTACTTTTCAAAATGTAAACAAAAGTATAAAATAGACAAAGGCACCCTCGAATTGGTTTTAGATTTCGAATGGTTCCCGGTGCAACGTAAAGCGGTTCCCGGTGGAGATTCAGTCTACCATGAGCTCAACAGTCTATAATAAATTGCTATGATGCGTAATAGACAGTTACAATTTATAGTAGATCGATTCAGTCTCTCAAGGACTGTTTCGATCAATATTTTGGTCATTAATAACAAATTATATTGCACCTTCTGATTTCTAAATTTATGAGAATGTTAATAAGTTTTTTTCATGAAAAATCTTTTGTCCATAGTTCGAAATAAGGAATTTGTTATTGCATGTTCACTTATCGATGGTTTTAGGCTTCTAAGATCAACTCATTTTTCAGCACTTACAAGATTAGATCTATATGGAGATTAACTACTCTAGGCCCAAAACTATCTATGTGCCATTAGAAAGGCAAGTTCCACAATTTAAACTATGAAAGGATTTTTTTTAGAATAAAATCATAATTCCATAAACGAATCATCTACAAATGATCATTAATTCATTATAGCGATCCATAATCGACCGATGTGATCTACAATAGACGAAAGTAGACTATTATACACTACAACGGTTTATTATAGACGGTTCATCTCATAGTAGACTCAATTGGTCCGGTGAGAATCCATTATGTTGCCCCGGATATCACTTTGAAATTCGAAACCAATTCAGGAGTGATTTCAAATTTTCAATATTTTTATTTTTCATCTGATTGTTAAAAAGTAGGGGCATTGTTGCCATTTCGTAACTTTAAAATAAGTTAAATTGATTTGGTAGTCTTGTACTAGATCTTAGAATTTTTTTAAATACATCCAGGAATCAATAATTAATAAAGTCTGGAAATTAGATCTAACAAATTATCCTTAATCCAAAGGAGCATTCAATCATGCACATCAGCACAGCCCACAAAATTCGATATAGCATTTGTGCTGCTATTATTATTATTATTATTATTATGTATTTGAGATCACATGTAAAATGTGCTTATTTTATAAGAAAGTTAGATCAATTGTTAAATTACGATTGAAGTTGCTTCTATTGTGAGTATTGTGATTTTAAATGTGTTTTACTTGCAAGCGCACTAATCAGTTTGCAGATTGTGGGTGCGGAGTACGAGATTGTTCCCACGAGGATTGGTCAGAATATTCAAAATAGGAAACCGTAATTAATAAAGAAATTACCACAGATCTAGCACAATATTTAACTAGTTTAATATTCTGGTATTGTTCCGTTGATCGTATTTCATTTACTTCCAAAAATGAAACATAATTTTATTTATTTAACCGACCATTTATAACGCCGGGATCCTAGCCTATAAAAGGAGCTCTTCTGAAACCAAAATAAAAAAAGCTATCATCGAAAGCCAGGGTTTCTCTCTTCCTTTTTTCATCTCTTATTTTCGAGTTTACGTTTTTTCTGAGCAAATAATCGGTGTGTGGTGAGAGATCTACCCTCTATGCTCGAGAATAGATATGTGGGTAATGAGTTGTATCCTGGAGGCGGCGTGCTGATGTGCACTAGTATATTAAATGAAGGGGCGCTAATCGTCTTAAAAAAGCATAGCTATACAGATTTTACCAATGGTACAAATATGGGAATAACTTAAGGTTTATTCGTAAAGCGAAATGAAGATTTGTCAATATAACACAACCTTATCTCATCTATTTGGAGTCTGCTATGCATAAAACCCCTATTATAATTATAAAAATAAAAGACAAATGTGATTTGACCATCCACTGGTAGGATATCAATTTATTATTATTTTTTTATTTTTTATTTTTTTTAAGATGTAGGATATCATAAGGTTAATATGCTTATGATTAGCCTTTTATACATGACCCCCTTTCAAGTAGCTTTCACATGATTTTAGGGGCGTAACATCCATGGAAATCAGATTAATAGGTAAAAGCTAGCCGTTCGTAAGCTTAATAATTTTACTAGTAACGCCTCATTAATTTAAGGACAATTTATCAAATCCAATATCAAGTCTTCATTAACTGTCAATTCTTATATGTAATTTAAAAAATCTTCAGATTCAATATGAAAATGTCAAAATTGCCTTAAATCGCGTTTAAAGTTGCGAGGGGGAAAAATGCCCCTACTTTTCAAACTATGCACAAAAGTATAAAATAGACAAAGGCACACTCGAGCTGGTTTTAGATTTCGAACGATTCCCGGTGCAACGTAAAGCGGTTCCCAGTGGAGATTCAATCTACCATGAGCTCAATAGTCTATAGTAAATTGCTATGATGCGTAATAGATTGTTACAATTTATAGTAGATCGATTTAGTCTCTCATGGACCGTTTCGATCAATATTTTGGTCATTAATAACAAATTATATTGCACCCTTTGATTTCTAAATTTATGAGCACGTTAATAAGTTTTTTCGATGAAAAATCTTTTGTCCATAGTTCGAAATAAGGAATTTGTCATTGCCTGATGGTTTTAGGCTTCTAAGATTAGCTCGTTTTTCAACACTTACAGGAACAGATCTATATGGAGATTAACTACTCTAGGCCCAAAACTATCTATATGCCAATAGAAAGGCAAGTTCCATAATTTAAACTATAAAAGGATTTTTTTTAGAATAAAATCATAAATCCATAAACGAATCATCTACAAACTATCATTAATTCATCACAACAATCCATAATCGACCGATGTGATCTACAATAGACCAAAGTAGACTATTATATACTACAAGGGTTTATTATAGACGGTTCATCTCAGAGTAGCCTCAATTGGTCCGGTGAGAATCCATTGTGTTGCCCCGGATATCACTTTGGAATTCGAAATCAATTCAAGAGTGATTTCAAATTTTCAATATTTTTATTTTTCATCTGATTGTTAAAAAGTAGGGGCATTGTTGCCATTTCGTAACTTTGAAATAGGTTAAATTGGTTTGGCAGTATCGTACTAGATCTAAGAATTTTTTTAAATACTTCCGGGAATCAATAATTAATAAAGTCTGGAAAGTGGATCTGACAAATTATCCTTAATCCAAAGGAGCATTCAATCATGCACATTAGCACAACCCACAAAATTCGATATAGCATTTGTGCTGTTATTATTATTATTATTATTATTATTATTATTATTACTACTACTACTACTACTACTACTACTACTACTACTACTACTACTACGTATTTGGGATCACATGTAAAATGTGCTTATTTTATAAGAAAGTTAGATCAATTGTTATATTATGATTGAAGTTGCTTCTATTGTGAGCTCTAGAATAAATGAAGATATCTGTTAAGGTACTCTTTTTTTTCTATTTTATAAGGTTTATTTTCATTACTATTTTTTTTGTTGTATAGAAAGAATTAATAGGTCGTGATTTAAAAATCGATACATATTGACATATTACCCAAGTCAGTGGCGAAACCAAGATTTTCACCCAATCGGGGCGCAATTGATAGTGACAAATTTCAGCGAAATTCTCCAAAATTCGTTGAAACAGGGTTCAGACGAAACTTTTAACGAAATTTCAGTCATTCCTCCGAAATTGCAAAATTTTTAATGAAAATTTGCCAAAATTAATGAAAATTTATTAATTTTAGTCAATTTTGAATAATAAGAAATACTTTTATAAATATTAAATATAATATATAGATATATGTCGTTTGTACTCCCTAAAATTATGTCTTTTGACGGCTATGATCAAATCAACATCCAAAATAGATGCACATTCTCATCGATCCATGCCGTCCAATCAATCATACGCATCCTTGATGGGCCATAAAAAATAATTTATTCAGATTGGATAATCATAACCAATCCATAATAACGATGCACGTTCTCATCGATCCGCGCCATCCAATCAATCATACGCGTCCTTGATGGGCCCTAAAAAATAATTTATTCTGATTGGATAATCCTAACCATCCAATCCATTATAACTCACTTCTAGACTACAAAAAAATGTATGGGAAGTAGGTTTTGATTGATCAAATGATTAAGATCTCCTGGCCATTAAAAAATTTCCTCTACTATCAATTGAAAAGCTCGTATAGATCAGCAAGTGCAGCGATTCTTAATCTAAAATTGATAGTATTGTACATAACAAAAGTTATTAGTGCTACATAACTAATACTTCTTATTAACCTCCAAGCTATATATTAAAAGGAAACTTATATCCCTCTCTAAAATCCACTAGCAGTTCAATTTCCACGAACACCAAGCTCTCTACTTCAATGGCTGCATCCCTCCATTTGACGCCATTAAACTTCTCTCAAAGTCAAACACCCGTATTCCTCTTACAATTCCCTTCCCTCTGAGCCCACACTTTCTAAAAAGATATCCAGGAGGAGCTCGTCTGGTTTCTGCTTCGACACCAGATTCGATGAAAGGGGATGAGAAAGAGCATAAGCTATCTTTAGTGATCGAGGAGAAGGTGAGCGAAGCACAAAAGATCTGCGAAGAAAACACAGTTTCAGAAGAGTGCGTAGTTGCATGGGACAAAGTTGAAGAGGTTAGCCAAGCCAAAGCTCATCTGAAGTAGAGATGAATTAGAGAGAGAGAGAGAGAGAGAGAAGAGGGTGGCGCCCTTTTAGGTTGGGTTTTAAAGAGAGAATAGAGAAAGATTTTCATTGGCTTTGAGAGAGAAAAGAGGGAGGGAGGGAGAGCGGGTGGGCATTGTAGACACCCCCATTTTGCCCTCTCGAAATATATAAACTTGTTTAGTCAACCTTTGACCTTGCCCACGATCTCTGAAAAAGGACTAACCTTCTCGAAGACCTTAAAACCCTAATACGGGGACCATCCACTGAAACAATAGTACATGGTTGAGACCCAGGTTGAAACAATAGATCTGTGGCTCGGACCTGGCTCAAACCCAGGAAAATCTCGAATTATGCGTCCTGTCTAGCGCGCATAGCTTGATTGCACGCCCCATGGCTGTCGAGCAATTGACCCCTCTTGGACCAGGATCATCCTTCTTGAGGACTGCCTAGACCCTGATTATGCGCCTAACCAAGAGCGCACAATCAGATTACATGCTTAACCACCAACGCGCAATTAGTGTCATTTTGGATTGGCCTTAACCCTTTTAGAAACCGCCTGAGATACAATTGTACACCCTCTATAGAGCGTGTAATCGGATTATGCGCCTCAACACAAGCGCATAATTGGTTCCTAAGCTAACCCGATCTCGAATTCTCTAGACCGCCTAAAAATTCCCTATTATGCGCTTTTAATCCAACGCATAATTGATTGAGCGCATTAATTAGCGCGCATAATTAGTCTAATTAGACTAGGATTAGGCAAACCGACTGAGCCAGTCAGCCGGTCACTCACTGAGTCGGTCACCAACTCAAAGTGATTGTGCGCCTGAAGCAGGGCACATAATTCAATTAAGCGCACCCAAGCAAGGCGCATAATTAAAATTCACCGATCAATTGTGCGCACCCCACAAGGTGAACAATTAACCAAATACCTATAAATAGGACGCACCACCTCATCCCAAAAACACAACACAACGCAGTCAGTAATCGAATTTTTGAGTTCCTGCTTCCAAACTTAAGAGTTCGAGATCTCTCTCTGGCCCTGGCTTCAGGTATATTTTCCTCCTAATTTTTAGTGCTTCTAGTTCTAATCCTTCGTTCTAACTCTTAGTTCTAGATCATTAGCCCTAGACTTTAGTTTCTTAAGTTTTTTTTTTAGTTCTAGATTTTAGATTTTAAATTGCTTTGATCCTTAAATCTTACCTTTTTTCATGGTTTTAGTTCTTAGGATCTAGAACCAGTTCTTCCTTTTTTTTAATTCTAGTTCTAGATTTAGGTTCTAGCCCTCTGTTTCTTAAATTCTAGATCTTAGACCTTAAGTTTTAATTCAAATTTCTAGTTTTTCGATTTTAATTCTTAGTTTTTGAAATCAGTCCTTAGTTTTAGTCTTATTTTTAGTTATGATTCTTAAATCGAGTTTCGATCCGTCAATCCATAACTCATCAATTCAAAATCAGTTTTTCCAATTCACATTATCACTAAAATTTTCTAGCCACCCGGTTTGCCCAGGAGACCTAATTAGATTTCTGATAAGATTAAAATTAATCAAACCCATGATAATTATAGCAAGAGTAGGAAAGGCGAAAAGTAGTTAGAAGAAAATTAGGAAAGCTAGCTTAACTAAACTTACAGGCGACCCAGTGCTGCTAACATCGGCCGGCCAATGATTCAGTAAAGAGAACAACCCGTATCTCCACCCCGGAAGGCATGATTAGTGACGTGTTGCAGCGTCGTTAAATATCTGCAGCTGGCGATCGCAGTGAACCAGAAATTTCGCTGAGATTTACCATTCATTTTTTGATATTTGATTACCTCTAAATAACACCACCTTTGTCAGAGTCCACTTGGACCGAATTAGGCCACTCTTTCAGGGGACCGAAAGGAACCCACAAAAAACACTTACCAACAGACTGGCGATCGCAATGAGACGTCATGCCGGCAAAGCCGCCCGTGTTTAGTTAATTTTCCTTTTCTTCTAGTTAGTTTTTTTTTTAAGTTTTAGTTTTATTACTTTTCGCATTTAAGTCTACTATCGAAAGCACAAAAGCATACACCAAAGGCTCGAGATGTCAAGAATACGCAGGATTAGAATCGGTGACCCGCCGTTATGGGGGTACCATAATAACCCGCTTTACCACAAGCAACCCTTGGAAGATTCAACACAATAAAACCCAGAAGTCAACATGGCCGGCGGTGAGGAAAATCCCTTCACACTGAACACCAACCTCAATGACGAACACAAAGATAGCAGCTTCTAGCAGAACTTTACGGCTCGACAAGTTGCTTCGATGGGCTCCCACTACATAAAATCAATACATTTGAAGAATTAGCAGGATAGTTCTTAGATCAATACAAGCATCTGATACGAGAAGCCGTCAATCTAAGCGATTTGATGACAACGAAGCAAGAAGCCAAAGAAGACTTCACTGATTTTGTATCACACTGGAGGAAACTCGCGGCTCGCACGGGGAGTCAAATGAGAGAGAAAGACGGAATCGACATCATCATAAATAACGTCATAAAACTCCTACGAAGCGCTCTAATCATCAGTGATTGCCCATACTTCGCTACTCTTTATCTGCGAGCCAGTCGTATTCAACAACACATAATGGGAGGAGACCTCGCCTTCTCAATCACGGCACCAAAGGCGTCAACTTTTGGTGATTCAAAACCCCTAAATAACAAGAAAGGTTTAGGCTCCGAGCAAGTAAACACGGTTGCTAACCAAAACCAAGGCGATGGGAACAATCAGCAAAGGAACTCCGGTTAGGGTCAATACCAGAATCAGCAACGGTACGCCAATCAAAATCAAAATCAATATCCTAATCGAAATCAGTATCCCAACCAGAATCAAAACGTTGCCTGAAATTGTCCTGCCAATGCTCAGGGTTACAACAATGTACCCCTGCCCCAAAATTTTAATCAGCAGACCCGAGGCCCCTATCAGCCTAGACGAGATCATTATCCGCCATTACCTAATACCATTCCTAATATTTTCTGCCTCCTAAGTGATCAGAACCTCATTCGCTTCCCACCAGAGTGACCACGACCCTGACCTGCTAACCTCGATTACACCAAGTTTTGCGCTTGTCACCGAACATAACTTGGAAGACTGTTGGGTGTTGAGAGATATGATATACGACATGAACGATCGAAACCAGATTGACTAGGAATCCCTTTGAAATTCTAACGAAAATAATCAACAGCCTCCGCAAAACCTTGGAATCGTCAATAACCCTCTGCCAAACCATAATCAAGGACCGGTCACTCATGTCACTATGGTCGACCTTCCGGGCTGACCCCTTTTCATCCATCTAATCTCATCACATGAGTTAGCCAACCTGACGCTACAACCAATTCAGATGATCTTCCGAGGCCCACCATTATTCTGCCTCACCCCTCTACTTTCATAACCCGAGTTGAACCGCAAATTCCTCTGCCTTCACTCGAGTTCGAGTTCAATCTTTCAAAGCTCGAAGGCCTATCTTTCAACCCATAGAGCCTTCTACACCCTCGAACTTTGACGTAACTCCTGGTAACACTGAGCCAAAATATGAGGATCAGGTCCTCAAACCGCAGAACAGGTCGCGGCATGGGTAGAGAACGTCACCCGAAATACCACCAGTCAACAACATGAGGAGACAACTAAAGAACACCCATCAGCGATGGAAAGAAGACATCAGGAGGAAAAGCCCGCTAAGGAAGAAGTACTAATCTCCGCCTTCCTCGAAGAGGAGGACTACACTCCATACCTCCCACCTTAGAATGGAATAGCCCCGGTACGCATTCCTTCGTCGAACTTCGCTCCATTCATCGCAAATAACACAAACACTCCAAGGAGAGCAGCAGACATGCCCAATCCTGAAATTTGGAACCAACTATCCACCCCCACTATTCCTTAGGGAAAAGCAGAAAAACAACACACAGCAGTCTGACCGGACAGCCAAGGAATGAGGGGTGAACATACCCCTCCACCTCACATAATCCCTCCGCCTCCAGTAGTAGTGCCTCAACCAGCCCAACAGAACGGGTACAGAGTGCATCAACCCAACAAAGAACCCACCCTGGAAACAGGTCAAGAATACGATCTTCTCCGACACCTCGCAAAGGTGCTGGCGCAAATATCGATCCTCGAACTCATCAAGAAATCACCATAGCATCAACGACTGCTCATGGGGACATTAGATGGGACGCACGTGAACAAAGATACCACTTTGGATTAGTTACATAGGATCGCTTCGGTTATGACTCAACCTCCTACACTCACCTTCACTGAAGCTGACATGCCAAAAGAATCATTACGTGGAAGTTTCGCTCCTATATGCATGCCAAAAGAATCATTACGTGGAAGTTTCGCTCCTATATATATGACCGCCATAATCAAAGGATTTTCAGTACCCTACGTATTGCTTGACGTCGGAGCAGGACTTAACATATGTCCCATAACGACGTTGAAGATCCTTGAATACAGCGAATAAGATATAAGGCCTTCGTCCTTATCCCTCATCGCTTATGATGGCTCTCGGCCCTTCGTCAAGGGAACCATCAAGTTACAAGTTCGCCTCGGGCCATTCACCAAAGACGTCACTTTCCATGTCTCTGATTCCTCAAACACTTATAATCTGATATTAGGGAGGAAGTGGCTGGAATCCATGAAGGCAGTAGCATCAACGTATCACCAGTGTGTCAAATTCTCCCATCAAGATTCCATCGTCCGGATATACGCCGATACGCTCCTTAAAGAAATCGACATAGACTACGCGGCAAACATTCCAACATCGCACAAATCGGTACTGAGCATAGGACATATAAAGATGCAGGAGCCTGATGACACATCAATAGCATAAGTTAACCATTCTCAGTCCCTTCCATCCAACCAGCAAAAAGTAGTCTGAAGAGAAGTCGGGCCTAATCTCATCTGATTATACGACAAAATGTATCAGCTTGGATACGTCCTTCACATTGGACTCGACAAAGATAAGCAAGGACGCATAAGACCAGTCATCCCAAAGAAACTACACAAACACATTAGATTGGGTTACCAGCTAGACAGCAAGCAAGATGATATCCTACCTACTTCACCGAAGTGGTCGCTCTACGACCATTTCATATATGGAACTACCGAGAAGGCTAATGTGCCGAAGAGAAGAAGGGACCCATCCTTCACTGAATCTCAGGCGACCGAGATTGAGTAAGTGATCAGAGCCTTAGCTAACCTGACAAACCTAAGCCGTGAGAATGATGACATGGACAAGCCACTCGAAGGGGTCGGACCATTGTTTGAAACCCTTGAACAGTCAGAGCCACTCACAGAAGACTGGGAGTCGACCGACCGATGAGGACTTCCACATCGCCACATTAGTAGACGAAGAACCAGAATCAGAGACACTCCAGCCTCATGAGCCAGAAACAGAAGACTGGCTCTCAATGTCAAGTGAAGAAGAGGATTACTGGGTTAGTTATACAGAAATAGAACTTGAAAATCACATAAGAGCATAACGGCTGAAGCTCCTCCAGGAGGTTAGCAACCCTCGAAGCGAAGAAACAGACTCTGATGATGAATCCTTACTGGATACTTGGCAGTGTCCGTGTCACTGTCCCTACCCAGAATCGCCCTATTGCAACTTGTGCACGTCTGTCTTCATGCGGTGCGACAAAGAACTGTCAACAAGGACAAAAGATCATGTCGCCTTTATAGAATTCCAAGAAGAATTAGAGCTCGACGCTCTCCAGTCTCCGGATGCACCACAACTTCAGATATTCTGGAACTCACTGGAAGAAGAATGGCAATCGCCGCCAAGCGATGATGAAGACTATTGGATAGAACTCCCCGTTCTTGAGATTGAAGAACAGCTAAGCGAAGACCTCCGACGCGAAGAATCAAACTCCGACAGTAACCCAAATACCGAGTCAATCCTTTTAAGATGGGAATGCCCTTAGAGATATCCCTGCACCTCCCAACCTTACCAACCGCGTTGTCGCGTATGCGCATTCATCCTAGCATATTATGAGGTACAAAGTTGAAAATTCACTAGTCCAGTATAATGTCTTGAACAACTTCAACAGCAGGAACCTCTTCAGTCCGATTCTAAAGATGAGAGCATAGACGACTTCTACCTCTCCACCCTCTTCAAGAACGAAACTGGTCATACGATAGAAGAAGAAGACACATCAGCTGAACCGTCTCCAGCCTCTCTTATCAGGAGGATCGCCCCAGATGAGGACTCAAAAAAAATGTCAAATTCAAACATAGTTCACACCATCTGAAGGCTCGCCTGAACGGCTTCAGCAGTCGTTCCACTTTCCCAACTAGAAGTAACCTCGCTGGTTCCGCCTCAGGAAGCCGACCCTGTACTATACTTATTTTTAAAAATAAAAAAAAAATAAATCCTAAAACCTATAAAAATAGAAAATCTTTAAAGATTAGAAAATCACAAAAAAGGGAGGGAGCCCTTCATCCCAGACCCATTCAACGACATGCCAAGAGACTTTTCTCCAAAAGGTACGAGCAGTGACTACCTCAACGAAATCAAAGGAGTATCCGACATGATCACACCTGGTCAATGTCCTACCCTCAACATCGAAGAACCTTGCCTTGACTCGATTTGAAGTGACCCTCTATCTCTTCCTCACGAAATCGTCGAGCATCCCGACGCAGTAATAAGCTCGTAATTATACCCGACGAGATACTCCACAACTTCGAGAGGAGGATGAATAACCTCGACCTATACCTGACAAAGGATGTTGCGATCATAAATTGTACCGATGAAGGGTTATCTCCCGCAAAACTAACCCCCCAGTGTAGTTCTTTTGCAGTGTATGAACTCACAAACGAAGAAGAAGGAATGCCAGTCGCCGAGGAAACCCATGACTTTCAGCGGGTCATCAATCGCTTCGACGAGCAGACACAAGCTGTCACAGAACCTACTGAGGAAATAAATTTTGACACTAAGGAAGAGCCCAAGAAGCTGCTGATCAGCGCAACACTCAATTCCAAGGAACGACAACAAATTATTCAAGTCCTGCAAGATCACCTCAGCACTTTCGCATGGTCTTACGTGGATATGCCTGGATTGGACACGATTAGTCCTGGAACCTGATGCTAAACTCGTCAAGCAAAAACTCAGGAGGATGCATCCCCAAACAACACTACAAGTCAAAGAGGAAGTTAACAAGCTACACAAAGCAAAATTTATCCGAGTTGTCCTCCACCCTAAGTGGATTGCCAACATAGTATCGGTCGCCAAAAAGGATGGCAGGGTACAAGTATGCATCGATTTTCGAAATCTCAACAAAGCATGCCCAAAAGACGACTTCCCCCTACCACACATAGACACCTTGGTCGACAACAATGTCGGACATGAGATGTTATCCTTTATGGATGGCTTCTCCGGATACAACCAGATTAAATGAGCAGAGTCAGACCAAGAAAAGAGTTCATTCACCACTTCTGGGGAACCTACTGCTACGTCGTCATGCCTTTCAGGCTCAAGAACGCTAGAGCCACATATCAATGCGCCATGATAGCCATATTTCATGACATGATGCACAAATGTGTTGAAGTCTATGTTGATGACATACTAGTGAGGTCTTAGACACGAGTAAGACATGTTGAAGCACTACGACTGGTGTTACAAAGATCCGAGCAATATCAACCAAAGATGAATCCAAGGAAGTGTGTATTTGGAGTAACCTCCAGAAAACTATTAGGATTTATAGTCAGCAAACGAGGTATCGAAGTTAACCCGGTAAAGGTCAAATCCATCCTTGAGATGCCACCTCCCAGCAACATCAAAGAACTATCAGGCTTGATAGGAAGACTACAGTTTATCAGGAGATTTATCTCTCAACACTCAGACAGATGCGATCCTTTCTACAAGCTACTTAAAGGCGGAGTCGAATACAGATGTGATGACCAGTGTTAAGAGGCCTTCGACAGCATTAAGAAGTACCTACCCTCTAATACTATCGCCACCAGTTCCTAAAAGACCCCTGATCCTGTACCTCTCAGCGAACGACAAAGTAATGGGAGTAATTCTTGGACAATATGAAGAAAACGGCAAGAGAGAGAAGACTATCTACTACCTCAGCAGAACGATGGTCAAATATGAATATAAATATAGGCCAATGGAGAAGACCTGCCTCACACTATCGTGGGCCTCGACGAAACTACGGGACTATTTCGGAGCACATTAAATATTAGTACTAGCACGCATGAATCCTTTGAAGTACATCTTTGAAAAGCCCGCTACCTCCGAGAAGATCGCCCGATGGCACATGTAACTTCAAGAATTCAACATCACCTGTGTCACACAGAAATTTGTCAAAGGACAAGCGATCGCTGATTATCTCGCCGACTTACCACTCCCAGACGATGAGCCTGTGCACGCAGACTTCCTGATGAAGACCTACTCTCGATTCACAATGAAGAGCCCGATAAGACGTCATGGACCCTATACTTCGACGACGCTCTCAACCATAAAGGGAAAGGTATCAGGATAGTCCTACTAAGCTCAGAAGGAGTTGTCATACCAAAAGCTTTTCAGCTCGACTTCCCAGTCACTAACAACATTACAGAATATGAAGCTTTCATTGTCGGACTACGAGCAGCGCTATAGCTAGGAGTCAAGCAGTTGATGACGATCGACAACTCCAAACTTGTAATATCGCAAGTTATCGGGGACTGGAAAACCAAAGAAAGACGACTGGTGGCCTACCTAGAGACAGCTCAGTTCTTAATAAAGAAATTCGAAAGAATCTCCTTCACATTCCTAGATTAGAGAACGAGCTTGCAGACTCTCTCGCCACACTAGCCTCAGTCATTCATATACCAGTTGGACAAAGTAAGAAATCCTTTTTTATCAAGAGGTTGACAACGCCAACGCACGAAGTCGCTTGGCAAGTGAAACCGGAACTACCCATCCCACCAAAAGCTCACAAGAACGAACGACAACCTCGACAACCTGCCCCAAACGCTTCTACGGAGAAAGAAGCCATCGTCGCCATGTTCAAATTTGAGAAATCACCAACTAACGACGGACAACCATGGTACTTCGACGTCTGAAATTTTCTAAAGCATCAACATATCCCTCCTTATGCTACAAAGATCGAACGAAAACCTATAACGAATAGATGTGCGAGATTTTGCATACTTGGCGAAACCCTATATAGAGAAGCCTTCACCAAAGGAGTACTACTGCGATGTGTCACAACAGTTGAAGGACAATACATCATTCGAGAAGCACACGCCAGTGCCTGCGGCGCCCACGCTGGTAGACAAAGACTTGCATATCAGATCATATGGCAAGGCTACTTCTGGCCAATGATGATAAGAGATTACCACCTCCACGTCCAGTTTTGTAAGCAATGCCAAGAACACACCCCGCTCATCAAAGCTCCATCAGTTGCATTGAATCTTATAACCTCACCATGGCCATTCTTAATGTGGGCCTTCGACATCATCGAATCCTTCACGGACACGATTGGGAATACTCATAAGCACGCGTTCATACTCACTGCCACCGAATACTACACCAATTGGGCAGAAGCTGAATCTACATCAGAATCACCGCTTCGACACTCATGAGATTTATCATTCTGAATATCAACACCCGATTTGGAGTACCCAGAATGTTCATCACCGACAATCGACCATAATTTATCGTAGAGAAGATGAAGAAGCTATGCAAGAAATTCGGCATCGATCTACACCACTCATCACCGTTCTACCCTAAGGGAAATGGATAAGTAAAAACTATAAATAAAACACTGATCCGAATTCTGAAACGAACATTGAAGGCAAGTAATGGAGCCAACTGGCCTGAACGATTACCAGAAGCACTTTAAGCCTATAGGACTTCTATTCGCACGACCACTGACCAACTCTTTATCTCCTCATATACGGGATAGAAGCAGTCCTACCCTATGAAATACAGATACCATCCTTATGAATTCAACTTGATGATAAGCTATCCTCAGACGAAAGGACAATTGCTCTGCTCGCCAAGCTAGAGCAACTTGATGAGAAGCGTCTAAGGGCAGCTGATCATGCTCAGGTATATCAAAGGAGAGTGGCCAGGGCTTACGGTAAGAAAGCATTCGAGCGAACTTTCGACATTGGAGAATTAGTCTTGAAGAAAATTATGCCCTCCAAACATGCTCACCCAAGGGAAAACTGAAACCGAACTGGGAGGGCCCGTATGTAATACTATCGACAAAATTGAGTTTTCAAAACATAGTTTTCATACATTTAACTTCCAAGCACAAAACTATTAATCAATTCAACATGTGAATTCTTAATTTCAAATATCAATCCCATACAATTCAAACTAGTATCCATTCACATTAGTCTAATGCTCAAATTGTTAGATAAGTCATCCATTCATGCCTGAATGTGAGTGTGTGCATACCCAAACCAAGATTTATCCATCTCGGAACCAGTCCAAACAGTAAACCATCATCGGATCTTATGTCTCGACTCAATCCTCACTTTAGGTATACTTTCGAAATATGATCACTCCGATGATGGGTTCATTTTCACTCACTTGTGAGAGGTCAATACAAAACAAGCAAAAAAGTCACATGAGAACAAAAAGGAAACACAATGCATTCAATGAACAAAAATAAATCTTATAAGAACAGATACTCATATATCCTAAGCATGTCATATCAAGTGTTATAGATATCACATATTCACTCTCCACAAGGCAGTTACCATATCAAAATCGAATTATAAAGGTCCTTTTAAGGTTATAATGGGGATCATCTAAGGGTAAGAAAGAAAGGAAAGTTGGGATTCTAAATTTTTGAGAAATCGTAAAAGGAACTTGTTTGATTTTTCTTTTTTTTAACTTTTTCTTTTCTAATCTCTCACTATATTTTTTTCAATATTTTCTCTCAACTTCTTAACTTTATTTTCTTTTCTCACCCCTTTTTCTTCTTTTGAATTTCATTTTCTTGAAGCACCTCATATTTTTTATTTTATTTTTTCTCTCCCCTTTTTTTATTTTTATTTTTTTGCTATACACTCTGAGTTAACACAACAACTCGGTTTCTCTCCACTTACTTTCTTTTCATTCATTCTCATTCATCGTTTTTAATTTCTCAGAAATAAGAGGGGTAAGACTAAATTTTCAGAAATGGTGAAGGGGTAGAGGTTAACGTGGCTTATCAAAAAATATATAAAGGCAAATTTTTTAATAGGCTCAAAGAGGTATTACACTAAAAAAAATTGAAATATTAGCGGCAGCCAAAAACTGCCGCTATTAACAAAAAATTGCCGCTAATAGTCTTAATAGGTTTTATGTTAATAGCGGCAGTTTTTTACATCAAAAACTGTTGCTAATAGTCTTATTTTTTGTAGTGCTAGAAAGATAAATTTACATAAGGTGAGGCATTTTAATCACAAACGAGCCAAAGATGATCTTCAATCATGTCCTCAAAAGATAGTAACTTTGTCTATTTGTCTTAAGTAAACATACGATACGTTTTAGCACAATGATATGAATTTAATGTCATTCAAAGTCACAAGTCAAAGAAAAATATATGAGATTATGTAAAAATAATTCATATTCAAAGATAACTCCGAATTTATATAAGCACTCATTAAAGACGAGAAATTGGCTCTAAAGCTCACCGAGTTTAGTCTCCACTAAGAACCTAAGATTCAATGTTCAAAATAGTTCGTCGATTTCTATATCCTAGCATGAATTTCAGAGTAATCCTCAAATTATCACATTAAATTTCATTATCCTAGATACAAGTAATTAAAATATGACATCGATATTCTCAAAATTAAATTCACATCATTATCAACTAAAGTTTGAAAACTATTGCAAAATAATATGTGTGATGTCTCCTTTTTTTTGTAAATTTGGTTTTAGGGGTATCAAAATAATAGTACCATAAAAACTACACCCCCAAACTTGAATTGAACAATGTCCCCATTGTTGACAATAAATAAAATATTGGACTAAGGGGAGAGAACATACTTGGAGTAATAATATAAGGCTTGTGGTAGCACATGAAAAGGGGAGAGATAAGAAAATCTCCCCCAAACCTGCATGAAGATATACTATTACAAAATAACCTGCCCATCGAGCAATATGTGTATATCCAAACAGCATCGCCACATAGAAAAAATGTCAACAATAGAGAGGAGATTCTCACTACTAGCATAACACTATCATAATCAACCATAAAAATAAATGTATCTAGCTTTTCATTTTTTTTTATTTTTTATTTTTATAAACGAAACTAATCTATAAGGTGTAATGACATTCAGAATCTACAAGAATCCCAAATTTTCATGAATTTTTTTTAAGAAGGATCAGTGATTTATTTAATAGTCCATTCATTTATCTTATCAGGGACTTGACTACAGCCCCATGTTGTGCCCAAGATTCACTACTATGATCCCTCTCTAACCTTTCAATCCTTGCCTTGTACTTGACATCCCCAAAATCGCACTCCTGATTCAAACCCACTAGCCTCTTTTGAGCCTTTTGTTTATTGTTTATGTATTCAACAAATAGGCAACAACTTATAAATTCCTTTTTCTCCCCTAAGCTGAATTCATATTTAATAGAAAATATTATGTGTTCCTTATCGCAGCATTCTAAGAGTGGATGTTCGACTAATATGACCCTCATTCCTTCAGGTGCCGACTCGACATCGAACTTGTCGGTCAAGCTGGGTAGATTAGCTGTCAATGATTCTGTAAGAGTGTTATTTTTTTCCTCTCTCGTCTCAATTTGATTCTCAATTCCCTCATCGACATAAGTATCATTCCATTCCATTTTTTCTTCTCCTCACACTCGCACTACCTCAACGCTCGTTGTGCTACTCTCAAGCGTAGTGACCAATTGGTCTTACTCATATTTCTAAACGAAATCCGAGGGGACCTTATGAAGATGTTCCTCATTCGGGTCTGTATCAATAAGAGACTCCTCTATTTCATCTTCAATTTGGAATTGTTTGGCCATCTGACTAACTTAAGATTGTAACCTAGAAAGTCTTTTATTTATGGTGTGCATCAAAATTTTTAAATATTCTAAGGAGTAGGAAAAAGTTTGGGCTGATTCATATGGTTATGTGTCTTGAAAGTATCGAGTTTGATGTGAAAACTCATAAGGAAAGTTGTCAGGATAATAACTCACACATTGGAGGTTGATTAAACCCTCACATGTCATTGGGTTGACTCCGCTAGTCATGAGTGTTCCAAACAGGATTGGGTGGACTTGTTCAGGTAATAATTTAGATTGTTCAAGGGACATATAGGTGTTATATGTATTGGATTCTCACAAATAGCGCATGATTCTGGATTGAATCCATCCATTGACATGATTTTACCGATAATACCATTCTTTTTTTGCAATAAACTCTCACAAAGATTTTTTTAACGATTTTTCTTAATCGATTAATCGAGTGGTTAACTTGATCGATCATTTTTTTTGTTTTTTTTTATTCAAGTTTCAAATTCTAAATTTTAAATTTTGAAATTTAAAATTTTTGAATTTTAAATTTCAAAAGTTCGAATTACGAAAGAGAGATTTTTTATTTTTTATTTTGAATTTCAAATTTTGAATTTTGGTTTTTGAATTTCATATTTCAAATTTAAAATTAAAATTTTAAAATTTTGAATTTTAAATTTTGATAAATTTCTCCTCTTTTTTGGAAATGTTTAATTTTTTATTTTTTTTTTAAATTTAAAATTTCAAATTTTCAAATTTTGACTTTAAAATTTTGAATTTCAACTTCTAAATTTTGAATTTTGATATTTTTTTTTATCGATCAAAACACTATTCGATGGATCGAGTGGTTGGCTTGATTGATCGATAATTTCAAATTTGGAATTTGAATTTTGATTTATTTTTTTTTTCAAATTTTGAATTTTAAAATTTTGAAAATTTGAAGATTTTTAAACTTGAATTTTGAACGATTTTTCTCTTCTTTTTTTTCCAAATTTTGAATTTGAAAATTTTAAATTTTAAATTTCAAAAATTTGAATTATGCGAGAGAGATTTTATTTATTTTTATTGTTTTCAGACTCGTTGGATCGATCGGGTAGGTCGATCGATCGAGACTTAGAGAATTTCATTTTTTTCTAACTAGTAAAAATGTCGATTTAAACCTACAAAAAATTCTAAAATTAATTTTCTATTTCTTAGAAATTGCAAATTTTCTACACCAAATCCTCGATAGTGACGCAAAAAACTTGTTGTGATATTAATCTTGTTTTACTCGCAAGCGCACAAATCAGATTATAGTTAATGGGTGCAGAATACGAGATCGTTCCCATAAGGATTGGTCAGAAAATTATAGAAAAGAAATAGCAATTGATCACAAGAACAATTACAGATTCAGCACAATATTTGACTAGTCTACTGATTTCAAAGAAACCGATGAGAAATAAAACTAAATAATTAAATGAAATTAAAAGCAATTAGAAAAGGTGAGGTTCGGGAAGCTAAATCCTCTCATCTTCGGTTTATCATTTACAATCATACATCTAATTGGTCAGAATTCAAACGATGCCAAACTCATAAACACCAAAATCAATTGGTAATTTATGAAAGATATGACGTTAAAATCGCACAATAAAATAATACTATTGTTCTTCCAAATCGCAAATGAAATGAGGCAAAACATTAATCGTAAAAGGGACTTCTAATGACAATAAATTAATGCCACAAAAGAAATAAGACTAAATATCTACCGTAAAAGAGAGACTCCTAATGACGATAAATTAATGTCGCAAATATTAACAATAAAGAATCCGATGTAAATTACAGATCACAGATCAGAGATCATGGGAAGAGCATGACGAAATCCCATATCTCAAGATGGCAAAAAAAATTTACAGAGATTGGCAAAAACAATTAAGCAATAAAATTAAAAGCATCTTACAAGAAATTCTTACCACAAAACTATGATGAAAAATAAAATGTTGGATGGGATTCATTATGTCCCAATCCTCAAAGAAATTTAGCTACTCATGTTTGAAATGTACATCATAATTGAAAAACCAATAGAATTTAACATTAAAATATCGTCAAAGAGCTTTAACAAATCCAATGTAAGAGCTTTAATCTGGATACAATCCTTCTTCAATCTAGCAAAAGAAACTAATCTAAATCCTAAAGCTAAGAAATGAAAGAATAGTGCTTAAAAAAATGGAAACAAAAAGATAAGAAAACCTTAAAATGACTAAGGAAATGAGACTCCCTAAAGGGAGAGACCCCCAACCCTAACTCTAATTTTTACTTAAATAGAGCCTCTCTTCGAAATTTTGAAATTCAAAATCGATTGATCGAATTTAAATTTTAAATTTCACGCATATCTGAATTTTTGAATATCGATCGATTGACTTCCATGGTCGATCGATCGAATGTATACAAAACAAAGAACGGGTACTGTGTTATTTATACAATAGTTCTGATCGATCGATGGACACGGACGATCGATCGATTTTCCACTATTTTAAGGGCCCGATAATTCCTTTGGTCCACTTATCCGGTGTTGGTTATTTTGATGCTTTTCTACGCTATCAAATGCATCCAACGGCTAGATTTTCCTGAAACAGTCAAAACTTAACAAAACTGTCAGTTTGTTTTCATCGACTAGTTAAATATAGGTTTTACAGTGTGAAATATGATCATATTTCACACCTCATCACCTCGTGACACATGACTTTGAGCAATCCAAATTGTAAAATGATTCTTTATATATTGAACTAAAGTGGATCTAACTAAAATTCAGATTCAATAGAGGATCCAAACCATTCAATCTATAAGTACTAATATAAATAGTTGTTGTTTTTTGTAATAATAAAACTAAAGTGTGCGAATCAAATGATTAGAATCCCGAAATAGGTATTTTTATGGCTAACACACATGTCAATGATGGGTTGCTAATTAAATTATTTGAATTAATCAAACAGGTGCACCATGTGACCTGAAAGCGAAAGGTCATGGCCCAATCTATTTAAAAGTGGTCACCAAAACCCAGCTAAAATTTTGAATTACTTCAACAAAAATTAAGAAGAGCGTTTAATAAAGCGTCTTTTTTTTTTTTTTTTTTTAAGTTAAAAAGTTTAATTTTTTATTGCCTTTCAATGTATAATCACTTTGATCGTGATTACCCAATCTTTAACCCTAATAAAGAGTGTATTACCCACCCAACTCATGCACCATAGGTGGAGCATGGGCCAATCCTGTTCTACCAAATTGTTCAAATCTTGAAACTTACACAATTATTTGATAAATTTCAATAGACCTAACTCGATCTCACAAAACTAGCTTTCCTAATTATAGATTTATTTTTTATTTTTTTTGATACAGTCATTTTTAGGCCGAGACGGCCTTGAGAACTGAGGAGCAGACACGCATACACATATGACAGTTGGGGAGCAACGTGAGGAAACACCAACTACAATGGTGAGGGTTAACTAACAGAATCCAACTCACACCAGCATGGAGGACGAATATTGAACCTACGACCTCCTCCCACACAATAGAGGGAGGTTACCAACTGGTCTAATGCCTCTTTGGTAAAGTGAAGTCTTAATTTCCACTTAACAAGAGATTTGCAAATCAGTTGGACAATTGAGATGGTGGACATGAAGTGATGAAGTGGGGAAAGGTCTACTCCGATAACACAACAAATTTGGGCACCCATCTCAAAACAACTTGGTTTCAATAAAGCCTCTTCTTGTTATACTCAACCAAAACTTCAGTTTTCTACTTTGGTTCCAAAAGTGTAGAGGTAAATTCAGTGGCCAAAAGAAGTTAAATACTAGAATACTAGAAGTATAAAAGTTTTCCTCTTTAATTCGGCCTTGGAATATAAATTTCAAAAAACAAATTAAAGTGAATAAAGAAAAAGTACATAGTAGAAAAAGTCACACTGTTAAGCACCATTAAAGAGAAGGATGCCCACATCACTATCTACTAATAATGAGTAATATACATCACTATCTACTAATAATGAGTAATATAGTTATTTGCAGTGATCTAGACCACCCAATCAATGTTCCTATCTCTTGGATGGGCAATAGCCCAAAAACTACACCAATCAACCGATCCTAAATATCATTCAACCAAATATTTTACAAACCATTGCAAACTTTTCTTGATAACCCAAAAGTAATCACTTAATTATATGATTAAGAATTGTTCGATGGGTGCAACGTTGGAGTGATGACCCACTTTCAGGGGTTGTCGAATCGATTCAATGGAGATTTCTTTTTTATTTTTAATTAGCTTTAGTTGCACCTATCTTTTTATTTTTAATTAGCTCTATTTGCACCTACCAAATCTCAAAGGGCATTAATGTTGAAAGCCAAAGACTCCTTTAAAGTTGAGGGTGTCGAGGATGTTGACATAGTATTTTTCTATCCCAGTCTCTCATACAATAGATTTTCTAACCATGAGTGTACCATTAATTAGACGTTAGAAATTTCATTATGTGAACAAAAACGTTTTCCATCAGCTGATTCAATTCAGATAATAGCTTTTAACATTTGTGCTCATAGAAATTCAATACGTGCAAAGAGAGATACCATTTTCTATGATTGGCAATTTCTAATTTTCTATATCATCTTTGATAGGCAGGATGACATAATAGCCCATTGAAGAAAAAAAAAATATTCAAAAAAAAAAAAAATTGTACCGTTGGCAATGGGGAGGATACATTGGGTAGTGTGTGTGATTTGATGGTTGGATGCCCATTTAAAGAGATGCCTCATGTGCCCCGTTAGAGGCTCTATCTTTCCAATAATAAAAGATCTACTGCACCCACCACATTAAACAACTAGCCTATTTTGGGTCCGCACGCCGGCACGTGACCAGCTCGTCCAACGAGAAAATCTCCCCCTAGGATCCTTTCTCCGCCAATTGTCATCCAATCCAACCCTCCATTTTCAATCTAACGCTCGCCTAAGCTCTATTTAAACAGCATACAGGCCCCCCTCTTTTTCTCACTCCTCTCTCTCTCTGCCTTTGGTTTGTGGTGCAAAAACCACTAGTGGTTTTCAGACAAGGTTTGGGTTAACGGAGCTCCCTTCAATCCAACTCAGGAAGGAAGTTGGTTTTTGCGGCTGCTAGTTCATGAATACCTTTGGATGCGCAGGTTAACAAAAGTAGGTGCGCATGTTAAGGGTGCGCATGAACTAGGAGCCGACCTTGCCGTCTTCTTTTCTTACTTGGATTGAAGGGAGCTCCAATGGCCTTTCCTTCTCTCTCTCTCTATCTCTCTCTCATATATATATATATATATATATATATATATATATATATATATATATATATATATAACACTTGTGTCTTAATGCATAGGCATACAGGATCATGCAGAATGGCTGACTGACGGGACTCACGTTAGGAAGAGAACGTGATGCAATATGGGCCATCGTAAAGCAGTCGAATTTTTTATGAGAGACAGCGAAGTCTCCTTTTTTTTTTTAGGAGATGAGAGAGAGAGAGAGAGAGAGAGAGAGAGAGGAGCCATCCATGTTTAAACAAAAAAAAAAAACTGTGATATATATATATATATATATATATATATATATATATATATATAGAGAGAGAGAGAGAGAGAAAGAGAGAGGGAGAGAGGCTATAATCTACATATCCACCTACGTATATAAAAAGTAATAATATTACTTTAGAGAAGATCAACATCGCGAATCCGATCTTAGAAATGGACGGTTCCTAGTTGTCCATCTTCTGATCGGCCCCTCTGATTCATCCCGGCAAATCGGTGGATCACCTTTAAAATGATCTGGGGCTTAAAAATCCAACTGATCGTCCAAAAAAATAGAATTTTGTACTTTTTAATACTGTTTCCACTCTCTCTCTCTCTCTCTCTCTCTCTCTCTCTCTCTCTCTAACAGTCATCTTTGTATTTTTTTTTAACGCTTATGTATACAGGTTGAAAGTGATCTCGATGACGCCTTGGGAAGAGAAGATAATGCAAAACAACTTAACCACGTACAAAAGTTGTAATTTCATGACAGAGAAACCATATATATTGTAGAAACACAGAAGAGGGAGGGAGAGAGAGAGAGAGAGAGTGAGGTTGAAATTTGAAAATATAAAGACCGTTTCCCTTTACAGTGTATTAAGAAATCGATTTTTTGTTTTACGGAAGTCAAGAAGTATCTCATGTAATCTATTGTTTTATTAATTTTTTTGTGAGAAAATCTATTGTTTTATATCTGATTAGCTTAAACTATTTTAGAATAGGGAGGGGTTATTTGCACCCGTTTCCATCATAAAAAAATCGCCTTGAATCAAATGATGGAGATAAATTTTTGTGCAATAGATCTTGAGATCATGGGTCAGCTATGAGATGGCAACACGCGATTTATCCCACATGACATATATCTCCAAAAGTAACTCTAGGATAGGTTTGAGTAGTATCTATGATACGTCAACTCATGATCATATCTGACAGAATGATTGATGTACTATGATCTATTGAATAAAAGATTGGGACGAAAAAGTTTTACTTAAAATATGTGTCCTAGCTCTAGCAACGAGAGATAAATTTGAATAGCAAAATACCACTTTAGCTAACTATTGTTATAGCTCCCTCCACCCTTTATTTTAGCTACTCTTCTTAGGAAAAACGGGAGCTAATCAATAACCTTCCCACTAAAATATTGGAGTATTTTTCTACTTTTAATATTTCCTAATAAATTTTTAGGACAATCCTTGCAAGTGGGGAGCATTTCTTTGTCTGAATGATCAATTGTTACCTAGGGTTTTGGTCCAGTTGAACTCTAAATAAGGTTCAAGTGATTTTAAAATCATTAGATGCAAGGGAATCTTCACTGTACCTTTCATCAATGGGCATCCATCCACCTTTGGGCCCTTGCATCCAAAGCATGATTCAAAATTTTGGCTGAAAAATGTTTTAATCCCACCGAAACTGAAACGAAAACATAAAATTTCGAGTCTATTTATATTGTAGGGAAGATTTCGGCCGAAATTCAAAATTTTGGTTTTAATCCCCACCACCGAAACCAAAGTGAAATGCATTTTTTTTACCCTAACTAGATCCAAACGATTATAAAATCAGTTGAATTGAACCTCATTAAGAGTTCAACTGGTTGGACTTTACCAAAACACTTGGTTTACCTTATGGCTTTCTCACTTGATTTGGTTTTGGGTCCAATGCGCACGCCTATTTCTCCTTCACACACACCACTTAAAACCAATTAGGACTTTGCATTTTGGGGATTTCGGTCATGTGAAATCACCATCTTAATGGTTTGATATAAAGGTCATAATCTAAAAATCTTTCAGGCAAAAGATTGAAATAAAACATGATCTTTATCATCTTATCTCATGTCAATTTTTTATATAAAAGATCTTTAACCCATGGCCTTCAAATCAAATGGCTTAAATGATCTTTTCACATGCGCCAAGGGTAGTGCACGGGTCAATCTCATATTGCAAATCTGGATAGTTGTATAGATGTTTGTTTACCTTCAAATCGGAGATGGTTAAAAATGTAGTTTCACCTATTTCCATACGCTCCTTGTAAATGTTGTGCATATATCGAGGCTTAGCCAGCTTGGTGGAGTGACATTGACCCATGCGGCACTCTTGGAACCCAAGTTCCATAAGTAATACCAACTCTCTAGTTAGGTATCGGTTTTAAGTATCAGTCAATCTTGGACTGATACGAATCGGCTGATATTTATTGGTATTGGCGAGCATATATATATATTAAAAAACATAATTTTTTTTTGTATCGGTCAGAATTGGCTAATACCAAGATAGTATTGGCTGGCATCAAGACAATATCCGCCGAAACAGACCTGTATCGGTTTGATAACAATTCCATATATGATATATCACAGGCTGGTATCGGCCCATACTTGATTCCAGGCTCTCCAGTAATGTTGTTACATGTATGATATATCACAGGCTGTTCAAGAAAGATACTGCAGGGTTCAATCTTCTTTTACTGATTTGAGCATTTGGTGGGATAAGATTGACCCGCTCACCGTCTGGGCTGTAACCGTACTATTGCCAAATCATATTTATATGCCAAATCCAGATGCACAAATATATGAGGAAATTTTCAAAGCCTACAATATTGGCCGATTATTTGCTTGCATTTATTAAGTTACTATTCATAAGATAGATATACATCTTATCATGTGTATTTATGTTTTTGATAAGATTTAATTATTTTAGGATTTATAATTCTTTAGGGAGTATTTTAATACCTTAATTGAATGTATTTATGTCTATTTATGACTAAAATCTTATTAAACTTATTTGATGTTCTTTCTTCCAAGAAATATGGGATTGCAAAAGTGTAATAGAGATATTTAGAATTGCTAAACAAGATATATATCCTAAGATGTGTATCTAATGTTTTAGGCAATATTAAAATCAATTAATATTTTTGTAATAACTAAAAATATTTTTTAAAAATATGAGCTTTTAATTGAATGCATTTTCCTCTATTTAAAAAGGTTTCTTCCCATCAAAATAAAAAAAAAGTTTCTCTATATAATGAAAAATAAAAAAATTATTCAAGATATAATACTTTAAGTTTCTTCATCGGACACCAAAGATCATTAGATCATTTTCTTCCAATCAATTGAGGCCTTAAAATCATATATGGTATATGAAATTGGCTTGGCATGTGTAACGACCCTAAAAATTTAAAACTGAATTTGTGGTGTTAGATTTGTTTTGCACAGAGCGTGGTGTTAGTGCTCCATACCGGAACCTATCCTAGTTGAAAAAGTGCACATGTTGGCTTTTCAAAAAAGGTTTTATATTTAAAATTATCCTTTACGTGAGTTTAAACCTCTATTTTAAACCTTGAAATAAAAGCCTATACACCCTTATTTAGTGCGACCGCTTAACACCGAATTAATGCCCATATATTATAAATAAGAAAGCTACGGAGAACCCTAAACCATTATTATAAGAATTCTTCTTAAAAACCCTAGCCGTCACTCCATCTTCTTCTATAGCCACCCTTTTCTAAAAACACCCTAATCTCTTTTAAATCTCTTGTGTGTTCTTCCACAAGAACCACTGTGATATTTTTCTATCATCAAATCGAGGTGAAGACGGCGTAATCGTGGACGGCCCAATCGTGTGGACGCCGATCTCTATCGCCCTAACCGCCGATTCGCCGATTCATCGAGCACGCTTCAAGAGGTGGGTACCCATCCATCCATCTCATTCTACTCAAATTCGTCAGAGATACGATTCGATCGCGTATCGACGGACTATAAAATGAATCATATATTTGTTTTCTATGCAATATCACTTTAGGATTGAAAATATGACTAATCCTCATTTTTATATTATTTAATTATTTTGTTATATATTGAGATTTATCATTGCCTTATACCCAATAAATTAATATATAGCGGTTCATTGGATGCATAGTCATCATATGCTCCAAGTATAATATTAATAAGACCCGAAAGTCGATCCAAAATAGATGAAAAACGATTAAGATGAGATTTGTTTAAAAAGTGTTAAGAATCAATTGCAAGGAAACAAAAGATAACGAGTGCCTAAAAACTGCACATTCAAATTCCACCTTTAAAACAATTGGTTAATGTATTGAAATAATTATCATGCTCGTTTGTAAGTAGAAAATCAGATTAATGATCGCTTGGCATATTGTTCCTAAAGCTGAGCGTCGATTTTCTAGAACTTGGAGATCAGACCCCAGTCGAATTAAAATAACTAAGACAAGTACAAATTCATGTACATTCGTTTATTGCCATTAGCATAAGGTAAAAGTATACATTATGGCACTTCATCTGCATAGCACGTGACCACTTTTGAGGTATGTGGGTTTCCAATATATTATTTTGGGAACTAATAAAATAGTTATTAAATTAGAATGTTTTATATTTATATGGTTTGATAGGAATTGGCTTAAACATACTATATTGTACATGTAAAGTAATGATTGTTATATATGGAATGCTACTTAAAAGAATATTATAATTATATTATTTATATATTATCTTTACTTATATATATATCAAGTAAAGTAATGTGTATAACTTTACTTATATAAATATTATATAAATATCAAGGGTGAAAGCAAGGTTATTCTAAAATGCCCATTCACCACCAATTGATAAATATGGCTCGGCACCCAATATTGAAACCTTCTACACATGTTGTAGACTTGTTGCTATTAAAGAAGGTTTATTTTTGGAGAGAGAAATTACGTGAATAAATAAGGCCAAAAAGCCAACACACAAACCTATGCATGTACCCAAATTGAAACCGATTCCACATGGACTAGTGAGACCCATGCTTTAAAACAAGTACCACACCTTACTTAATAACTCAAATTGCCTAGATTTCATTATATCGAATCCTTCCTGTGCCCCTTTTTTTTTTTAATTATAATATTATTATAATTAGTATACTGTATTATATAGTTTAGATTTTGTAATATTTTAACCTATAATAACCCGCCTCACACTATACCTATATAGTATTATTATTTATTTGAGAAATTTCTTTTTGACAGTAATTTAATTTATTGTGTTGTACTTTTATCGATCCATTGACACATCAAATTGATTTGTTGATCCTAAACAAAATTGAACCATTGTTCACTTTAAATTGATTCTGACCCGAATTAAATAATTCAAATAATATACTCCCGACTGATTGATTTCAAAATCAATCAATTGATTCTCATCCGAACAGATGACCTTATTTATAATTCCACCTTTGCACGACCAAAACTAAGTGCACTGAAATCACTTGCATTTTCGATCGATGGTCGTGATGTACTCCACTTTAAATTGCACTGCCCCTTTTTATTTGAGCATTTAATTATAGTATACTATATATATATATATATATAATTTTATCGCTTCAATGCGACCACTTCGATAACACAAAGTGTTAGAACTTCGATGCCTCTATGAAATCGAACTCTGACATTTACGATTATCGAAATTACACTTATAACCCTATTATATAATTATATTGGTGTATTATATAAATAAATATAAATATAAACATAATCCAAATCTAAGTGTAAATCGTTCTGTATGTGTGATGCTTTTGTATTTGCAACTTAATCAATTTATATGAGTTAGGGATATGTTAGATCATGAGTACGAGAGTGTATGAGATCATGTCTATGCTGGTGATTCATTTGAGATGGTATCGAGCGAAAATACACATCTTACAACTCATGGTGGAATGGGACCCATGACGAGTCGGGTGAGTGTGAATTCAATGTAATCGTATCTGAGGGCATATCGGCAATTCGATCACCCCGAGTTCAAATATGATAGTATGAGTTATGAGTTAAGTTATGAGGTTCAACCATAGGCTTTGGCTGTGGTGAAATTTCTTCTACGATCACGTGAAACTCGAAATATTGGCGTCCATGTACGGATGCAACGCCTCTATGATGGTATGAGCTGTCACACGAAGTACATCCAGGTTACTACGGAACCTTTTTCTTGGGAAGCGTAAATTAGAAAAGTTGCCTCACTATAGTTTGTCCTAGGATTAAGTATAAGAGTATGATAAGATATGAGTATGAAATAAGATAAGTTATGATACGAGTACGATAATAAGACATCGCTGTGTAGGCCAACAAAAGATAAAGAACTTAAGTCTCTGTACGTGCCGTTCCCTACGTAGCCACCGTAAGGGAAATAACGTCTTTCAGTCAAGACGGATCTCTAGGAGAGATTATGAGTATGAGTATGTTATGAGTGAGTTTGGCCATTATGTCTCCCCATTGGCTGGATGGTGGAGTATGAGTATGACACGAGGGCGTTATGATATGGTGGTATGATACTATGTTGACCCTCCCATGGTAGCTCGAGCAAATGACTGCACGTGTCGTTTAGGATTTCACGATGTTAGATTACGCCATGTCACGACGTATGTGCGAGAATGATAATAAGACATGGTAGGATATGTTATGAGATATGGTAAGGTACGTTAAGATATGAGTGTCTAGATCATTGTCTTGCATTTATGATATGAGCTTTACGATATGCATGTAATTTTGTTATTCTTTTGCTATCTGCTTTGAGATATTCTGTTTATCACTCACAAGATGCACCCACAATGCACCTGAGTAGTATGGGGTGGATTGGTGGTGTATCCCATTGAGTTTACGTGACTGAGTAAACTCATCCCACGATAATTTAACATTGCGGTGACTATCTACCGGCGGTGTGGGCGTGACGGTTTCTCGATCGATTAGCCTTTGAACGTCGACCCGGTGGGACGTTGATTACCAAGAGCCTTTGGAGGTGACATTCTGTTATCAGGAGGACTACAGTGTTGATTTTGATACGAGCACCGGATATTGATTTAGTAGACTCGGTATTGGATTTTGCCTTATATCATTATCATTGACTCTATGCTTTCATTTTTATCGGATTTGTCTCCGATTTGACTTACATGTTACCTGTGGATTAATAGCATTTTATCGCATTTTATCAGATTTATTCAACATTTATGATTATTTTATATTCCACTATGGTATGTTGGCTTTCACGGATTTCGTGGAACCATTATTGCGTGAGAACTCTGATTAGGTGTATGTCCGCTTAGCATATCCAGGATATGTGCGGGTCATAACTCAGAATTCTAAGCCCTCGGGATGGGGTAGAATTTCGGGTCGTGACAGCATGTGTCATTTTAACTCCTTTATAATAAAAAACAAAAGTAATTTGTGGGAAAAGTTTAAAATCATGTGAAGAGGGCCAAGTGGCCTTAGGTAATTTGAATTGGCCAAAACTTTCTCATGTGTACCAAAAAGCGGGGTGGTAACGTTATATCATATGCCTACGATGATCTCTAATTACAATCTATTTTATTTTTCTATTTTCATACATATATTTTAAAATATAACTTTTAATAATTTCTAAAATGAATTTCATATATGTATCACTCCTAATTACATGATTCATGATACCTTCAATTAAGGTATAAAAAATCGGCTGATAACGATAGGTATCAGTTTTTTGTCAAACCGATACGTATCGGTTCTCCTACTCGGTATCGGTATCAGTCGATACGGGCCCGTATTGGCCGATACATATCGGGTATTGGCTGATACGTATCGGTTTGAGCCTGAGAAATGTAAATTTTTTTTTTAAGTTACTGAGTTGTATCAGTATCAGCCGAGTCGTATTGGTCCTCCATGCACCGATACCCGATACCGTGTTAGATACCTTGTGTTCAATTCACGTATCATATGATGGATCAAAATCGCGAAAATCCATCATGTGATACGACTCAGCCGAAATGACTGAAATTATCGATTTTGGTCCCTATCGAAACCGAAATTTCGATCAATTTTGTTTGGGGATCAAATTTTCGGCCGAAATTCAAAATTTCAGTTTCAATCCCCTCCAAAACCAAAATTTTGATCCTTCGTGCTAATTAACCTTTAAACAAAGAAAAAAAATTCCCAAATAGAATAGGAAAAAAAATAAAGAAAAATATGGCACTTCACGTAGTTAAAAAAATATTTTGGGGATATATGCCAAGTCAAAATACCATCTAAGGTTATGATCTGAAGGCTATGATAAAAAGATCTTAGTCATAAGAGATGGAAATGAAACTCAATCTTTAATTATTGTATGATTTAATACTATCAAAGGCTATTATTTGATTAAACAGTTGACTATCACTACAAAAAATAAGACTGTTAACGGTAGTTTTTGACTGAAAATGCCGCTATTAACCAAAAAATTATTAAGACTATTAGCGGCAAGAGTATTAGCGGTAATTTTTTTATTAATAGCAGCAGTTTATGACTGCCGCTAATGGTCTTATTTTTTTGTAATATGTTGAATCATATGATAAAAGATTGAGTTTTTTTCTTATCTTTTATAATAAAAATAATTAAATCATACCTTCAAATCAAATCGGCTTACATGTTGTTAAAAATAATGACTGTAATTTTTGGGATTTGTGTCACGGAGCACTATCTAATCCATCCGATTTGGATATCATGATAAAATATCTTGGAGGCTAAGGATTGACACAAAACACGATCTCGATCATCCTATCCCTATTACATAATCATAAAAAACTAGTCTGACTTATGATTAAAACATATTTGATGGATTGAGATTAGTTGTTGGTGTACTGTTCTGGGTACACAACTCATATACCTAATACAAACTCCTAGCATAAATTGATAACCCTCAGCGCAAGCAGATTTAGATTGATTGACCCTTGAGCCACGTGTAGCATAAAGACGATTACAACGCTATCCTTGTGGGTCCTGGAGTAGATAAAATATCAAAGCCCCGCCCCCACGACTCCTTAATAGTCAACTTTTGACCAAACTTAGTGGTTAGGATGCTTCCATTATCCAAGTTTTAACTTCTTTTATCAAAAATCCGGACACTTCTTCCGCGTAATGTCAAAAATCCATACACCTCTATCATTTGTAATTGTGTATGCTAAAATTACTAAAATACCCTCACTTAAAAAATTGACAAAATCCTCATTACAATAGTAACTTACTTGAGGCTGTATGTGGATTAGCTTTTATAAGAGCAGAAGTAGCTCTTTGTCTGTCTTTATCAACTTTTATGAAAAACAAAAAAATAACATTTTTATCACTTAAAACAACCCTCCGTTAGAACAAATGAGGTGAGGAGCTACGTTACAAAACATGAATTGATAACCCACAGCGCAAGCAGATTTAGATTAATTGACCCTTAAGCCACATCTAACATAAAGACGATTACAACGCTATCGTTGTGGGTCCTGGAGTTGATAAAATATTAAAGCCACACCCCCACGACTCCTTAATAGTCAATTTTTGACCAAACTTAGTGGTTACGATGCTTCCATTATCCAAGTTTTAACTTCTTTTATCAAAAATCCAGACACTTCTTCCGTGTAATTTCAAAAACCCAGACACTTCTATCATTTGTAACTGTGTATGCTAAAATTAATAAAATACCCTCACTTTAAAAAATGACTGTGTGATAGGTGCATCAAGATCTCAAGGAAGGAGGCTGCAACTGACAAATTTCAAAATACAAGGTCATTGTAGTCATATTTGCTTACATTAGTAAAGGGGGAACAAGACTTGGGCTGCAAATGAATCGGGTCTACCTCATGGGTCAATCGACCCGACCAGCTATGAACCAGGTTTGGGTTCAGGTTCAGGTTCTAAACCCATCACAGCGGATCGGCTAAAAAATATTGTCCCGTTTAATTAATCCGGCTGGTGGGTCAGGTTACCTATTTGTTGATTCAGGTTCAGTCCGATTGAAAATCTCCACCTCTTAAATAATCAGGTCGGGTTCAAAATCAAATCATTGTGATACGATGGCCCAAATCGATGGTTGTGCCTATTCTCTAGGCTACCTTAACTACTTTAGGTTTGAGTTGTGTTTTATGATCAATGGTGGTCAAACTTGTTGGATCTGATTTCGTGTGCAATCAGACTTGCAATCATTGGATATGAGAGAATTTTGACTACATATCATCTTATACATTTGGAGATAATGAAAGTTTGAGTTTTTCTTTTATCCGATAGCTGCAAATCTAGTTGAACACGAAATCAAGTTCAACAATTAGACCTGGGCATTGTCGTGAGTTTAATAACTTGAAAATGGATGCTATTTGTCTTTTAACTAATTCGCTTCGATTTCGATCAAGGGATGTGCAACGGATCAGGTTCTTGTAGGAGTAAAGGGTTTGTTTTACCCCTACCTTACAATAAGCAACTTGAAGGATCAAAATTTTGGATTGAATTTTGGTTTCGGGCATGACTGAAATTGAAATTCGAAATTTTAGCACTCATACATTGAATACCGAAATTTTGGATTTCAATTTCGATTTTGGGCATGCCTGAAACCAAAATATTTCGACCGAAATTTTGAAGTTAAGGCAGGGTTAACATGTGTGGAGACTATTGATTGTTTTGAATCAGATGATAGAGATAATTGTTCATATCAATCTTCCACACAATAGGTCTTAAGATTATAGACTTACTATTGAACGATTAGATATTGATTTCATGTAGTACACATTTCAAAAGATGATTGAAAATAGTGTTGGATGGTATAGTCATATTACTTCTATAATCCCAAGATCTGTTGTATGGAAGGCGTTAGATGATATGCTCATCCAACGTCTATAATCCCAACATCTCTTGTATGGAAGGTTGAGACACAGAAACTATCTCCTCGTCTGATTTAAATCATTTACCAACATTCGCACAAACAATACCAATTCGAGGGGTCAATAATTGAGTACAAAGAACTTGATATAAAGATTTAGTAGCTAATAGAACACATCCAAAGAAAACTTGTATAATTTGATTCAAAGGGTCAAGTGCCTATAAACCTTTTCAACTGTTACTATCCAAAATCCTACCTCATTTCAAGGACTTAGGTTTTACGTGTTATTATCCCCTCACATCTCAAAATATTAATTAAAAAGTAAAAATCTTACAAGTTTCACGTAAATCGAAGTCCTTAAAAGACAAATCGTGACATTGACTCAAAAGAAAGAGATGCTTTTTTTATACAATTTTCGACCATCTTTACATCGGTTGGTTCACATCAAGGGATCAAGGGATACACTTGATTAGAAATAGTGCTACATGTACCCATTAGTGACCCGTTCCAATGGTAAAAAAAAAAAAAGACCCGTTCCAATTTCAGTTCTTAAACAAAGCACACAAGGGCATGAAAGTAATTTCTGATAACAAGAAGGGTATTAAATAGCAATGTGAGTGCCCTAATTTAACTTGAAATAGGGTTTCTTCACCTTGCGTCTTATATAAAAACCTTCCTTTCCCTTTGCAATTTCATCTGCAGAAAAGCAAGCAGAGACGCTAAATAGCTAAGGTTTCTTCGCAAATCTCATCAAGGCAAGCATCTCTTCTTCTGCAGATTTCCAATTTTGGTTTTTTTCATTGATTTTTATGATGATTTCTGTTTCGGTTTATACATCTGATGGACTTTTATCACTTTTGGGTTAATTTTCTATGAATCTCTGATCTGATCGGTTCTGATCGGTTCTGATCGTCCTTATCTATTTTATTGATGCGGTTTTAGCAGATCGGAGTTTTGATTGTATTTTTTTTTGTATTTTTGTAAGCATCGATCGATCTGTTGTTATTTATTTCTCCTGGCTTCAAAGACTTCGATTGTGTTCTGGCTTCAAAGACTTAGTTTTTCTGGATTCAAAGGTTTTGATTTTTTCCGGCTTTGATGGTTTCTGGCTTCACAGACTTTGATGTTTTAGGCTTCACAGACTTTGATGTTTTAGGCTTCAATGTCTTCGTTTTGAATTTGAGATCTGATGTTCAATGCTCTCTATAGTTTTTGTATCTGATTTGATCTGTTGTGCCTGTAATGATTCTATACCTTTTTATGAAGAATTTTACTTTATATATCCTTTAGGTAGCTGTATTTTTTAGTATGGATGAGGAAGCATGGGGGTTCGAAAATTAAATTGAAGTTATTGAAAACAGGGAAAAAGCCATTAAGGTTTTAATTTTTTGTTTTGATTGGGAACAAATATGATTCTTGCATCTTTCATTGGATACATTTGAACTTTATTCTTCATCCAATTGATATTTTCTTTCGAGCAATAGTAGTCTGTGTTTTGGATTATAATGAGTGAGTTGATTTTCCTTTTTTGTACTTCCAAAAATTAGTATGTTATCCCACAGAAACGTGCCCCCTTTCTATTTGGTTTTCTTAAACCTGTCTCAATGAATGAGGCGGGCCTAGGGAGATTTCACCTATTAATTACACACATCATTAACAGTGAATTATTTTTGTACTCCTTTTGATTGAATAGTTTCACAATTGTTCTTCTCCTGTGTCTCTCTTGTTAATGATTTGTGAATGCTTTAACTTTAGAGTGATTCGTCTGAAGCTGCCGTAATTAATTATTTTACAAAATTGCGTAATGTCAAAGATGAAAAAAAAGTATAGGCTATAAAAACTGTGTGATACTTGAAATAATTGATGATGTTGAACTGTTTGGACCGGAAATTGGTGATACACCAAAGAAAAATCAAGGGCTATGAAATAAACAAGCTATCTACAACCCGTGGTCAGATTGAACATGAATGTGGATATGGTAGATGGTGGAATTGTAGATGGTCATAAGGGGAAGAGATTCGAGATGGTGGTTCAGGCGGAGAGGCACCGGTGGTGATGGGGCCATTTGATGAAGGCCAGGGTTTGTACTGATTGGCTTTGTTCAGAGCCAGTTTTCCTGCGACGGAAAATGCTGATTGGTGTGGGTCTTGATCAGAGATCCAAGAGGGGTGCATGGGAAGAGGGTGGTGGTTGAATGGTCGGCAGCTAGGTGGCCGGTAGAAGGGGCTGAAATCAGGATCTTGAGTGGGTGCACTGTTGAATTTTTTTTCCACTGCAAAACAAATAAATTATGTATTTTTCTTCACATGAGGGTACATGGGGTTTTTTAGAGTTTTGGTTGGTGCAAATAGAGGTACTCTATATAATAAGTTCTCAATGTACTGGACCTTTGTGCTTCCAGTTCTTACCCCTTGAGGAGACCATCAAGGATAGCACAGTATGCCCCATAATCAAATATAAGCTTCTTAAGATTGCCTACTGAGAATTTTTAGTTCCATTTTCAACATCTGTAGAATGCGGTTGGTACATTGTTTGCTAGGTAGCTCTTACTGGTGCTTTATGGCTACAACTTCTGTCAATTATCTCCTGCTAGTGCATAGAAAGTTTCTAAGAAAAAGCACCTAAAATACTTTTTGCATGTCAGTTGTTTCAACGATTCTATATCGTATTTGTTTTTAATATGTTGTATTTATTTTTTAGTGGTTGTGGAAAACATCATTTGATTTGTTAGAATGCTTTTCTGAAGATTTTTCCAACATTAATACCTTCAGGCATAAATTGCATATCACATTTATAGCAAAAATCTCTCAATTGATATAAGAGGAATAACCAAACTCAAGAACATTTCTATAGGAACTGGACAATGATGACCTACATGGTGGAGTGACAATTGCATTAGCTCAGTAGTATAAAAAATACTCGGGCCTAGTAGTACAACATCCTTTGACAATAATGCATGCTGTATTTTCCTATAACATTGCTGTTTTGGTGTATGAAGATATTGTCATCGATGCATGATTCATGTCGTCACTAGAAGTCCTTCAAGGTAGTTGAAATTACTCAATATTTCAAAAAACATTAGGAATATATTGAGGAATTACTTCATGGAGGGGTGTGTTTTGAAGTTGCAACTTTCCTTCTTGAAAAAAATTTATTCTCAAAAGTTGTGAAGAAAAATGAAATTGCAAACTTTATATATATATATAATGTATGTGTATGTATATAGGGAAATGATCTCCTCACTTGAGTCACGCGTGACTCAAGCGGTGAGACCGTTCACGTCATGCGTGGTCAACGTTGACCACGACGTGTTTGCTCTCACAGCTCATGTCACACCGTGACTTGAGTGAGAGGATTATTGCCCATATATATATATATATATATATATATATATATATATATATATATCATTTTTTATTGTCATTATCTTCCCTACAAATTTATTTTAATAATTTAGAGGCAACATTGATAAACAGCGTTTAAATGCACCTAGCTCTACCTTGCACTTTGAGCTGAGTTAAATTAGGTATATGAATGGATTCGTTTATACCTTCCACTATTCGTTTGTGTATCTTCTCCCCCAAACTTATACTCTTGCAGTTAAATATTTGTAAATAATAACTTTTTTTTATGGTTTAATCAGGAAATCTGCGATACATCTGCAATATTTCAAACCTTCAAAGTGGAGGGTGTCAAGTTAGAAGCTTCTTTTATGTCTGAACAGTTCTCTTTCCATTTGGGATTGATTGGTTTGCTTGGGGAATATTGTCCTACGTCAAGGAAAAAGTACGGGCACTCTTTGAAGAGAGTTAGCTGTATGCATCTCTGGCTGTTACAGGAATTCAAGCGTTTTTTTGGTTGCGAGTTGATGCAACCTTTTCAAATTACAAGAGACCCTCACGATATTCAAGAAGGAAACCGCCTCGTAGACAATAATTCCGTTTCTTTGCTACCCTTGATATTACCATTTTAGTTGTCCCGTACTTTGAGGACTCTGAGTAAAGATGGCTTTACAGAACATAGGTGCTGGAAATAGCGATGATGCCTTTTATAGGTATAAGATGCCCAGAATGATAACAAAAATAGAAGGTCGTGGGAACGGCATCAAGACCAATGTTGTGAACATGGTAGATATTGCAAAGGCGTTGGCTAGGCCGCCCTCGTACACCACCAAATACTTTGGCTGCGAGCTCGGTGCTCAGTCGAAATTTGACGAAAAGACTGGTATTTCACTTGTTAACGGGGCTCACGAGACTGCCAAACTAGCTGGTCTTCTGGAAAATTTTATTAAGAAGTATGTCCAATGTTATGGCTGCGGGAATCCAGAGACTGAGATAGTCATCACTAAGACCCAGTTGTTAACCCTAAAATGTGCAGCCTGTGGCTTTTTATCGGATGTTGATATGAGGGATAAGCTCACAACCTTCATTCTGAAGAACCCGCCAGAGCAGAAAAAGGGATCGAAAGACAAGAAGGCAATGAGGCGAGCTGAGAAGGAGCGACTGAAGGAAGGGGAGGCTGCTGATGAAGAGATGAAGAAGGTAAAGAAAGAGGTGAAGAAGAAGGTCCCTTCCAAGGATGGAGGTGCTTCAAAGACTGTTCCGGCAGCAAAGAAGAAGTCCGGTGGCTCTGATGAGGATCATTCATCACCAGCTGGCAGCCAGGCTGATGAAAACGAAGTGGACGATGAGGATGATGTTCAATGGCAGACAGACACCTCAGTGGAAGCAGCTCGCTTGCGCATCCAAGAACAGCTGAGTGCCGTGACAGCTGAGATGGTTGTTTTATCCACTATTGAGCAGGAACAGGAGAAACCAAAACAGACAAAGAAGTCAGGCGGAGTCAGTAATGGAAAAACTGCGGAACTTGACAAAAATTCGGGAAATAGTAGAAGCACTCATGAAACGCTTGTGCTGCAGATAAAAGATAGTCTGACGAAGGGATCCACTCCGAGCCAGCTGAATTCCTTGTTAGGGTCACTGACTGGATCACCACAGGAGATCATGACCGCCTTGTTTGATTCCCTCTTTGATGGTGTGGAGAAAGGGTTTGCGAGGGAGGTGGGCAAGAAGAAGACCTACCTTGCAGCTGCGGCTTCTCGAACTGATGGTTCACAGATGCTTCTGCTGCGGGCAATCGAGGCATTCTGCGAGAAGTCTAGTGGGGATGCGGTTAAGGAAGTTGCCCTGGTTATGAAAACTCTTTACGACGAGGATGTGCTGGAGGAAGAGTATATAGTGAAGTGGTACGAGGAAGGGCTGGCAGGGAGCAGCAAGAAGTCTCAGGTATGGAAGAACATGAAGCCATTTATTGAGTGGCTCCAGAGTGCTGAATCTGAAACCGAGGAAGAGTGATGAGATGATATACAGATATGGTAAGCTCTGTTGGTCGAGTTAGTGTTTTGTTTCCTGTCATTATGGTGATTGGTTCAAGGGTTGTTGATTTGCTTTGTTTGTTCCAAGTGTGCTGGGTATATGAGACAGATGTCATGAAATAAAAACTTTGTTTGTCTTGCTTTAGATATATAATTTTGATAGGCGTTCTGTGATCCATGATCCATCTTAGTTGTTATGAATCTCTGAGTTTCATAACAGCAACATCTGAATCTTTATTTGTTTTCTTTGATAGATTTTATTTTCTGTAAATTGTTAGGGCAATGATCAGGTCCAAATGGTTGAACCTGATATCATGTTCAACCGATTTAGAACCCTTCAATAGAAGGGAATGCTGAATGCATATCTTCTTATGGAAATGGAAACTGTGGATGTCAAGATTGCCATTCCATTCAATGGTTGTAAAAGTGGTTGAATACCATATCAAGTTCCATCGGTTGGACCAGATCATCGCCCAAATTGTTATAAGGCTCTATTTGTATGTCCAACTGGGTGAAAAATATTGTGGGATCACTTGTTTGTAACCAGACCATTGCCCAAATTGTTATAAGGCTCTATTTTTATGTCCAACTGGGTGAAAAATATTGTGGGATCACTTGTTTTTAACATCCATGGTTGCAAGGGATTATTCTATTAAAATTTTCTTAGCTGCAGAATACCGGCTGAAAAATATCAATTTCTGAGCCTCTAGAAATTGATATTTTTCTTTGCATTATTTATCTACTTTTAACATAATCGTTTGACAACATTTTTCTTTGCCCTGTTTTTTTTATTAGGGCACTGGTATTTGCAACTAAACATTCGGTCTCTGCAGCTTGGGACCTTACCATAAACGGCGTTGAAAACTTTGAATCAAATGTAGACATTTTTCATCCCAATCTTCCATGCAGTAGGTCTTGAGATCATGGTGCACTCATTAGATGGTCATGTGTTGATTCCATGTGGCACTCCATTATAATGGTTCTTGGTTCACTTTTGGGGATGTGTTCTACATGAAATCAATATATGATATTTTGATAGCTGGGGCATGATCTCAAGATATGTAGTGTGGAAGATTGAGATGACAAATGATTTAAGGCACTCATAGGGTTATAACAGTGGAAACTCCAGGTTGTTGAACCGAATCTTCAGTTGCAAATATCGGTACCTTGTTAATTATTGGTGGCATACTAGCATTGGCTTCTATTAACTTCTCATGGAATGGAAGATTATGGAAGGCAGCGAATGTAATTCAGTAATTAATTTATAGGCTTTACCAAAATTTATCCCAAATAGCTATGTTTGGAGCCGCGATAATAGTGCAACTCGCATTTTGGGAGTGACAATGTTTTACGATGGACAGAAAATGGCAGATCATTCAAAGGACTGTTGATATGGCACAATGCAAGCATAATAAGGTGCCACTTAAGCATTCGCTGAATGGTCTAACATCTCTTCATTATAATTTTTCTTTTGGAGGCCATCTACCAAGTTGGAATTTTTGGATTAAGGGAAAGAATGATTAAAAAAACTCCAATAATAATAAGCGGAAACGATATCTAAAGTAGTTCCAAAGGCAAAATCACAAAGAATATATAGGTGCCGTTATTCTAAAGGTTGAAGGGTGTCTTTGATTTCGTTCTCTCGAGGTATAAAGGTTGAAGGGTGTCTCAAGACCTATGAGGGTCGCGGAGAAGGGCAATGGTCAGGTCCAACTGAATAGGATTTGGTCCAACCACATCTGCAACCTTTGGAAATGGGAGAATTTTGATTGTTATAGTTTTTGCTTTTTATAGAATGATGTACACTCAAGATTCTCCTATTTCCATGAGATGCAGACGTGGTTGAGCTTGAAATGCAGTTCAACTTGGTTGACCATTGCTCGGTCGTCAATTACTGCTTGGACTTGTGATCAGTCTATCTGATTTCGATCATTTATTTCGTAGATGTATGACCTGAGGGACAACATAGTCGTCAAAGTTCTGATGGGCAAATCGGTGAAATGGATGGAATTTTGACTTTTGGAGGCCATATTTATGGTGGGCATCGGATGAGGTTGGCAATAGTGATGACTAAGGCTGCATATGGTATAGCTCTTTGGTAGTCCCTACTACAACAGAGTTATCTGCTTTAATTGATTCCCATTCTCTTTTCTAACTCCCTGCAAAAGAGGATTTCCTTACTCTAATAGCAACCTCCTAGCTTTCTACTAGCTCCCTACCAGAGCAAATAAAAAAAAAATGTTGTAGGTTTTCTATTGTCAGGTTAGGCAGGGCTTAGGTTTGATTAGGGGTGGAAAAAAAATTGAAAAAACAAAGATTAACAGAACATAATTGATAAAATTCGAGACGATAGTGAACCGAAACCGATTTGGGTTCAATTCGGTATCGGTTTTGGGTGCCGAAAACTGATATAGCAGGAACATAAAACCAATATGAAAATCGAAAAAACCCGATAAAAACCTTTAAAAAATAAAAAATAGAAAAATCGAAAAACCAACCGAACCGAATTGACCGAAGTCGATATGGATTAGTTTGGTTGATGTCGATCATGGATTTTTTATTGTCGCCATCGCCGAAAGTTTCATTCGGTATCGATTTTCGATATTTGGTTTTTTCTTTTGTTCAATAAGATTATATTTTCATTCAAAAATAAAAATACAACCATAAATCAAGAATGAGGGAGAGGCTCGAGAGAGAAACAAAACAACACTAAAAAAAAAAAAGAACAAAAGGAAAAAAAAAATGGGGGTCTGATCCATTTTTAGTTTCGTTTTGTTTCGGGTTAGGGTTTTAGATGTAGTGGATGTTTGAGTAGTTGTTTTGTTTCGGTGTTTGGTTATTTTGATGGCTTTGGGTGTTCACGATGTTTGCAAGTTCGAGGTTTTGATTCTTCTCATTTCCGTTCTTGTTAGTTATGTTGTTGGAAATCTTTGGTCAGGAAAGTTTGGCAAATTACTAACTAGTTCGTTAATTCACTCGATTCGAATTTGAAATTCGCAATTTGCTATTTGCTATTATTAAGCAAACTCGATTCACTCGGGTTACGATATATTCTAATTTTTTTATTATTTATAATATATAAATTATATTTTTTGATAGAAAGAAGCGCAAATAACCATTTGATTAGTTATAAAATTTAAAAATCGTAAGGTCCTAGATTCAAATCCTCTCTCTATTTTATTAAAATTTTGTTTTAATTAGCAATTCGCTTGTTGTACTGAATTAGATGGTATTGAGCTCCGAATTGATTCGCTGTACCTAATTCGCGATTCGGTAGGTGAATGGGCAGGTTAAGTAACGTAGGCCTCCTTGCATGCTTCTCTTGGAGAAAATTTGTTAGTCACCTAGACTGATTGCCGATTTGAGCGTCAAGTTATTGTAATCATGTGGACTGCATCACTTTCGGAAATCACGAATGGAAGATAAAAAGTCTAATTTTAATGGTGTAAGATTGAGTAACCATCACTTTGGTGTTTAAATGACGGCCATGAGAGTGATAATTTAAACCTGTCTTTAAATGATCTTATAGAATCAATGATTTAAGATGTGGGCAATCTTTATTATCAAAGTCAAAGTGATAGCTCATAAATTAAAGTGTAAGAGGCCCAAAAACGTGTTGTAGGGACATTTAAATCACCCCATCTATGGAGTATAGACTATAATATCAACTGTTGCATTTAGCTTCAATGGCTGATGTAAAGTTCATCAATGGGACGGATCACATCTAGTTATTTGCATATTTGTTTGGGCTGTAATACGTTCCAATGATGGATTACTAGTTAGACAATTTAGATTGATCACAAATGTGTGCCAAATGACATAATGATAAATCACACTTCAATGGTGTGAGATCATTTATATATTATTTGTGTTTAAATGTCGGTCAAGGGTAATGGGTCTCAATGGAATGGGCCAGGCTGGGTTTGGGCCTGGCCTTTTAATAGTTTGATTATAATTAAGCTTCTTGAAGCCAGCCCATATCAGGCCTCATTACAAATATGCCCGGGACGGGCCAGGCTATTTATGAATCGGGCTTACTTTATCTTAACCCATATCTATCCCATCTCGAGTCCGTCTGGGCCATCCGAAATTAGCCCAATTCTGGGCCGACTTACTAATTAAGCCATGCGGGGGCCAACCCATTAATAGCTCATATCCGCCCATTATAGGATAAGTCGGGCCAGACAGGCTCAAACTTGGCCCATTGGGGCTTTGCATGATATAACTCTCTCTGCTAGCCTATGTCATAGCAAAGTTCACAATTTTACCCTCCTCTCTCTCTCTCTCTCTACTTGCCTTGCCAGATAAGATTTTATAATTAGCTATTATACCTTAGAAAAGAGAATGAAAACCAAACTATAAGGCAGATTACCAGCAGGTAGCTATACCTTACGGAGCCCGAGACTCGCCATAATCCCATCCTCTTTTTACTCGTTTCAAATGTAAGTTGGATTTTAGTTAGCGTTTCCGCGTTTGAAGTTCGAACTTGCTCACATTTGAAAGGGCTTCTTCTCCTCTTCCGACTACTCTTCCACTTTCTCTATAACCGGGTTGTGGTTAGGGTTTCTTTTATTTCCTCCTCCTCTTCCACCTCAACTTGATTGATGATCTGAAAAAAACGAAGATGATAAAAGGATCGAACGCAGCAGCGAAGCCAATAACCAAAGGAACGAGCGCAGATCTCTTTGATCCTCGAACGATCATGGATTCTGAATCTTCTGATACCTCTCCCTTACTACCCAAAACCGCTGGAGACGTCTCCTCTGATCGAGGCTTCGCTTTCGCTTTCAACGACAGCAATTTCTCCGATCGCGTTCTCCGTATCGAAATCATGATGGAAACTGCGGAGAACAAATCAGACGGCGACGGATGCACCAGCATCGCTGATTGGGTGCGGAATCGGAAGCGGAGGAGAGAAGATATCAAGAAAGAAAACAGTGAGGACCCATCTTCTCTTTCTTTGTTTATTAATGATGAATTGTTCGGGATAGGGTTTGGATCGATTTTGTTTCTGTGAATTGTTTCAAATCTGATCTTAACGGGACAATGAAGGATAAAACACTAATTACATAAAAAATAATATAAAAAGATTGTAAATTAAGAAATAAATAGCTGATTAAAAAATTAAATACGCTGAGGTCCGTTGGAGTGGATCAAGCTTTGTTACGATCCTACAGATGAAGATTGAATATATGTTTGTATTTGTATATGCGTTGTGCACTGCATTATTTTATGGATAGGATGTAGTAGTGTTTTTTTTTGTTTTGATGAAAGGATAGGATGTAGTAGTTGGGTAGTTATCAAGTGGGTCATTTAACTATTTGGGTAGTTATATTGTAATGGGGTATACGCTTCAAGTATGAAAGGACACAGTTAAGGAAGGCCGGAAGGATTGTTGAAAGAAAAGGAGCTTTGATCTACACGATAAGATCACTAAGAGTTTGGTCCACTCAAAAGAATCGCGGCATATTCATTCTTTTAATCAATTGCTCAAATTTTAATTTCCAATCTCTTTATTGTTATTTTTTATGTAATTAGTGTTTTATCTTTATTGTAATTAGCGTTTTATTTCTTATGTAATTGGGGTTTGTATCAATTTTGTTTTTGTGAATTGTTTCAGATATATAATTGTATGATCCTGCTTGATCGCAACGCGACAATGATGGATAAAATACTAATTACGTGAAAATAACAATAAAGAGTAGTGTTCTTAAAGGCGTTCGGGGCGGCCGCTCTAGCAGTTTGGGCCCCCGGGTGCCTCGTTTTAGCCCTGGGCGTCTTCATGGGTGGATCGGCTCTGTGGCGCTCACCTGGGCGTTTCAAAGTTTGGGCGGGACGTGCTGATTTATAAATTAATGGGTATCGGGTCGGGTCACGTTATCAGAGTCGGCCATTGCCATTTTTTTAATTGGACACTTTTAAAATTATAAAATACAAAAGGAAAGAAGAAGAAGATGATAGAAAGAAGGAGAAGAAAAATGGCCACAATTAATTACATTGTTTACGGTATTGTTCCATTGTTCCAATACGAAAGTGTATAAATAAGATTACAAATACAACCGTCAGAGGTTATCTAGAAGTGGGAATGAACATGGGTAAGTGGATAGTTACCTAGAAGTGAGAATGATACGGTGTTGAGCGTTATTATCTAATATTCCACTTCAAGTTGGAATGAGATTACAAATACAACGCTCACGGTTACAATTGTGGTAGTTATCAAATAAGGTATATTCTAATACTCCCCCTCAAGTTGGAATGTGAACAACATCCAACTTGGAAGATTATGTAACAACCACATAGATTCACGATATATCTCCCAAACTCAATCTTGCTTGTTGGTGGTCACCGCTTATCTATGAAGTCAATTACTATCGCATCTTGCTCATCTTAGAGTCTATCGGAGCCGGTGGCTAGATCAAGTATGTCATGATCTCTCCAAACTATGAATCATATGACAAGTCTCTTTAAAGAGATTTTGAAAAAATAAAGAGTAAAAGAAAATGTGGGCAAAGACATCTACATAAATATAGAAGGTCAGAGAAAATGTGGGAAAAGACAAAGACATCCACGTAGAAGATATAAGGCCAGAGAAAATGTAGGAAAAGACATCCATATAGAATATAAAAGGCCATTAAAACCAAAGTAAAAAATACGCATCCATTAAGCAAATCAATGTGAAAACTTTGTGGAATAGTTTTCAGCAATAAGAGAAGTTGAAACGAGGGTAGCACCCGGATGATCGGATGGATGAAGATAATAGGGAGACGCCACATCATTAATCAAATTTTGACGCAATAGATGAACGACCGTCCACCATTTGATGAGCCAAAAATTCAAAGAGAAAAAAAATTCAGGAGCCGAGTGGCTCTGATACCATGTTAAAATTATAAAATAAAGAAGAACAGAAAAAGATGAACGATAGAAAGAAGAAGACATATTCCCACAATCGATTACATTGTTTACGACTTGTTTTTGTTCTCAGAGAAGAAAGTGTATAAATAAGATTACAAATACAACCGTCAGAGGTTATCTAGAAGTGGGAATGAACATGGGTAAGTGGATAGTTATCTAGAAGTGAGAATGATACGGTGTTGAGCGTTATTATCTAATATTCCACTTCAAGTTGGAATGACATTACAAATACAACGCTCACGGTTACAATTGTGGTAGTTATCAAATAAGGTATATTCTAATAGACACCACCCAACTAGACCCGTTGACAATTCTTAAACTTTAAAGCCCTTATTGCCTAGGGATAATGGTTCCTGACCGACACTTTAACACCAGAATGATGTTTAAATGATCTTATACCACTAAAGTTAAGACTTTAAATCTCACTCTGTTGAAGTGTGATAATCATTATGCGACGTGGTGAACATTTGTGATCAATCTAAATTGTCCAAGTCACAATCTATCATTGAAACATGTCTTAGCCCAAAGAGACATGTCTATAAGTGGATTTGAACCATCTGATTGATGACCCTATAAGTGAATCTGAATGCATGTATACATTTATGTTGAAATAAAGTATGTATATCACTGTATGTATGTTTATATATATATATATATATATATATATATATATATATATATATATATATACATATAATCGTATATATACTTCGGGGCCGCTTGGATCATGAAGCGTCTGCCTGGGCACTGCTCGGCGACTTCTGCCTGAACATCCACCCAACCGCTCGAACCTGCCCAACGACTTTAAGAACATTGATAAGTAGATTGGAAATTAGGAAATAAACAATTGATTACAAAATTTAATAGGCCGCGATCCTTTTCGAGTGGATCAAACTCGTAGTGATAATTTCGAGTAGATCGAACTCCTTTTCTTTCAACAAACATCCTCCCTTCCCTAATTACATCCTTCATACTTATAGCCATACTTACAACCTACAACCCATTACAAAATAACCACCCAAGTAGTTACATAACCCACTTCATAACTATCGAACTTCTACATTCTATTCATAAAATGGCACGGTGTATAACACATGTACACATAGAAACATGTATATCGATCTACAATCGTAGGATCGTAGCATGCGATACCTTGATTTTGATCTTCTTATTTTTGTGGATAAAACCTGTTGTCATTTGTAGATCTAGGACTAAGGAAGCAATCAAATGTGTTTTCGTGCAAGAGAACTTTATTCATTCATACCTCTTGGATCTTCCTTGATTCTTTAACTTTAAATCGTGAACCTGACATCCAAAAGTCCTCCTTAATCGAATGCACTACCTCAACATTGAAGGAGGGGATGTCTACCCTATCTATAAAGCCTTCCTTAGGATTTACAAGCCGTTCCTATCATGGAAATTTAAGTTTTAAGGGTGACATCACTTCCTTATTTGGATGGGAAACCTCTAACCATTTATTATTAGGAGTCCTATTAGATTGTTTATAGGGTCATCCTAATTACACTGGAAACAAGTCTAACCCAATTTTTATTGAAAATCTGTGCAAGACAATAAAATAATTAAATTATTCAATAATCTCTCATTGGGTCCACACATATATACATATTGATAAGTTTGACGAAACGACTTTCTGGGTTGACACCTTTTGAAAGGGTGTGACCACTCTTTTCTTTTGAAAACCTAATGATTAAATGATTTTGATGTTACCTTAACTTTCACCCAAATTCAAGGATACCGCTAAAAGCGAATCATGAGTGCTCATCTGATACTAGGACAATTCAAAGAGTGTAACTTTATGTTGTGTTACTTAAGTGGCATAACGACAATGCCACATATATGCATTTCTATGGTCATCCTACTTCATACGCCAAGATATGTCATCTTGATATATTAGGACAAACCGCCATGTGAAAACCATCACCTATCTATTAGGATGAAAGTTTAGTGATGTGGTGCCAAATCATATCTATCCCAAGCAAACTATATAGAGTGTAAATACTAATAAAATTTTAATTTAGTTGCAAATGCCTAAGAACAATCATTGATGAGAAAAAATGCATCATCAATCATATTATAGGCAAAGCATAAATAACAATAGCAAGAATATGACAAAAAATTGTGAGAACTCTCACGCAGATAGCATAGTCAAGAGAATATTACTTCCATGAGAGTCACATGCTTCTTAAGGCTCTCGGCAGAAGGCCTTTAGTGAGCAAATCAACTATTATGCTATTAGTATCCACATGAGGGATGTCAATCATCCCTTCACGAATTTTTTTCGCACACTAGACAATACTATATCTCTATGTGCTTATTGCTTATGGTCACCCCCTTTTGTTCTTTACATGCTTGCTAATAGTTTCGTTATCACAATAGATTACTATAGATTTCTGGATGGAATCTGCCAGTAGATATGTTAGTCATATTGGTGTGCGTGTGTGGCACTCTTGGGTGTGCCGTTGTAATATTTACCACTTAATATAATTGCTAGTGAGGGACTCCTATCTCACTAAGCTTTCTCATTATTTATCTCTCTCTCTCTCTCGCTCTCCCTTTTGTTCTCTAACCCTAAATCTAATACGATTCACCTAATCCTAATACCCCTCACAAAACCATAATGCCACCATACCATTAATAACATCTTGGTATTAGAGCCTAGCTAAACTTGCGGCACCTTGTCCTTGGCTGACATCAGCTGGCCAAATCAGTTGACCCGAAACCACTTGAAATCAATACATTGGGATCGAAATTTCAAGTGGAGCTTTTTTTTCTTCTTCATGGAGTTGTTTTAGCAGCGGAAACTAGGGTTTCAAACAAAAATTTTCATGGAAAATTTTGAACCCCAATTTCAATTTTTTGATTACACAGATCCCCAAGGCAGATTGATGTAGGTTTTTTCTGTTCGATGGTAGCTCGAAATTCTTTTTGGAGTTGATTGACACCAACGACAGGTATTTCTGTGGCGGATTTGAAGGTTTTCCGATTTTTTTCCAACGGATCCACTTGTTGAATCTCATCCCAATTCATGGATTTCTTCTCTACTGGTTAATTTACATCTATTGCACCATGAATCATAAATCCCTGGTGTTCTCTGCAATTCATATTTGAACCTTACATCTGTTGCACCATGAATCATAAATCCCTGGTGTTCTCTGCAATTCATATTTGAACCTTACAGCTGTTGCACCATGAATCGTAAATCCCTGGTGTTCTCTGCAATTCATATTTGGTTCAATTTGGATTAAACGTTCGGAGTAATTTTTTCTGTTTTTTTTTTTTTTTTTTTGTTTCTCTTTGGTTTTGCAGACATGCTCAGTAGAGGATTCAAAATTCAAACCTACCAATGATACAACTTAAAATAAAATAAAAAAAGAGTTGTCTAAGAGGTGAAGGAATCAAATCTTCTCAAACTAAAATAAGTATTTTCTTTTACACCTATTCCTTTAGAAGCCTTATGCCTATCTAGTTGTACAGGCCAAACACCCTATCAAAACTCTAGAAGAAGAAAAAGAAATCTCAAAACTCTTGTGTGCACAAAATTTAAGAATCAATCCTAAACTCTCTCCTCCACAACTACATGCAAAAAACACTCAATTTCTCATGCGTTTTGGCTTTAAAAGTAAATTAAGAGTTCAATAAGGCTAAACAACTAAAAATGGCAATTGTCTAAAGCCAAAATCCTCCTTAAATTCATTTCCGTTTCTTAATTTTAATGTTCTCTCTCTACATAAATGTCACATGTATCCCCTATTATTCCTCTAACCGATCCAAAATTTTATACTCTCATTGAAAAATCTCTGTAATTCATTTTTGGTTCAATTTGGATTAAATGTTCGAAGTAATTTTTTTTGTTTCTCTTTGGTTTTCGCTTTTTCGGATGTAAGTGCATATTGCCGGAGCAGTTTCGGCCCAATAACTGAGAATTGATTATTTTTACAACTTCTATGCTGTAAATGGAACTGTTGATTTCTTGTGTATTGTCCCCTTATTGTCTGCTATCTGTTTTTCAATGATGGAGAGTTATAAGAATGAGCGGTGAGAATCTACCCACTAGTATTACTTTCGTAAAACTGAATTCCAACAACTATTTAGAGTGGAAGATTGTTATTACCCTCTATGTTCAAGGACGAATGAGGATGGGTTTGTTAACCGGGCCCACCCATAGGCCTCTAACCAATGCTTGTCATGCTGAAAAGTGGGATGTTGACAATGTTATCATCCTTGGATGGCTGTTGAACTCTATGGATCTCTTTATTTACCAAACCATTATGTTCTATGATTTCGTGGCCAACCTTTGGAGCAAGTTGGCAGATACGTTTGCACCTTCTGATCATGACACCTGCATCTATTAACTCAAGCAAATGATTGCTGAACGTAAGAAATGAGATCCTTCTATGGGGGAGCACTATATCTCGTTCAGAGTAAGTGGGAAGAGGTCAGTCATTATGTGTAGTGACCCTGGTTTTCATCGCTTTGACCTGTTGACTTTTGAGGAGAAGAGTGAACTAGGGATTCTGGTTCAATCTGAGTCAAACGATGGACTGATGACGATGTGGTCTCAGGTCCATCTATTCTTTTGTAAGACTTAATTTTATTTATGAGATAAATAAAGTATATAGGTGAATTTCATGGAAATATCTTTATAATATATGTATTATAAATTGTTATTTATTTTAAGAAACCTTCGATGGCTTAGTAGTATAAGTTTAAAGAGTTGTTTAAGAGTTCAAGAAATCAAATCTTCTCAAACTATAATAAGTATTTTCTTTTACACTTATTCTTCTAGAACCCTTATACCCATCTAGTTGTACATGCCTAACACCCTATCAAAACTCTAGAAGAAAAAAAAAAAATCTCAAAACTCTTGTGTGCACAAAATTTTGGAATCAATTCCTAAAATCTCTCCTCCACAAATACATGCAAAAAACACTCAATTTCTCATGCATTTTGGCTTTAAAAGTAAATTAAGAGTCCAATAAGACTCAAACAACTAAAATGACAACTCTCTCAAACCAAAATCCTCCTTAAATTCGTTTCCATTTCTTAATTTTAATCTTCTCTCTCTACATAAATGTCACATGGAGTCCTTATTATTCCTTAACCGACCCAAAATTTTATAATCTCATTGAAAAATCATGCATGGCAACCGTTTACTTTCTCTCTCTTTCTCTTCGAGTTACCACACAAAGAAATAACCTCCTAATGGATTTATTTTTCATTAATTAAATATTAATACTTATAAAAACACCTATCCAATCCCTACAACTTCTCTCCCTCTATTCTATTCCATTTAAAGGGAAGACTAACAAAAAATCATCAACATACTCTCTGTATTCTTTTTTGAGCCGACACTGTTTTTCTCTCTCAACCTACATAGAGTTTACACACATTCTTTCTCTAATATTTTTTTCATCACTAAGATCTCATCCACGTTGCTAGCCAACTTCCTAAAACCCAGCCACTGTTTCATTTAGGCGCCAAGTGTCCCTTCTCTTTGAGTCCAAGACTAGATTTGGAACTCTGTATAATATAGGAGAGATCCATTAAACCATCTCTCTCTCTCTCTCTCTCTATGAGTCCACCTAAGACTCCATCCTTTGCCATTCACATATCATTCACTTAGGATCCCTATGGATGCTTAATACCACAAATCCTAATCTCTAACCAATTAGTAATCAACCTTTCCTCACTCCTTCCACACATTCAAGCCCCTCTCTTGCTTGGAAACCCACGAGGAGAACCAACTCGTCACTTTCTTCCTCTCGTTTATATAGACCATAGAGGACCACCACAGCCACAAACGCCACCTCCATTGCTTACCATCACACCACCATTTCCATCTCAGCCATACGTTCACCATCACCGAGCATCCACAGTCACAATTGTCCACCTCCATTGTCGATCGCCACACAATTGGATGACCACCACCACCACTGCCAACCTTAACCATTAACATGGCTTGCACAACATTTCCAAAACCCGAACCATTTCATTAGCAACCCAAGTAACCGGGCCATTCAACCATTATCACCGTGGCACTCCTCTCACTCACCCCTTATCTCTCACACACACACTAATACTCTCCTCGGGTAAAGTTATATATAGATTTATTTATATGTTATTAGTTATAAACATTTATATTATCATTTTGTTACATGTTATTATTTTGATATTAACATATTTCATGATATTATAATTACTACTTTCATTCTCTGACCTCCGTTCATATTTTATATACTATATATCATGTCCCTGACACTTGTGTTGCTACTATTATTATTAATAATAATGTTGTTGTTAGTAAGTATTAATAATTAATGTTACCTTCATTATTATTATTTTAAAATTAATATCAGTAACTAATTAGTAATGTTATCATTTATTATTAGTATTATTTTATATGTATTATTATTAATTTTAATACGTAAATCATTTGAAAATATTTTGTTTATCGCCTTTTTATCATGATTGATATCACTAGGCCACTTTATTATTATTGTTATTATCAAAAGTTGTAATTTTAATATAATTTTATGTCATACATTAATCTTCATTATTTTTTAATTATTTTTATCAAATGTTATTATGATCATCATTATAATCATTTGGCACTATGATGTTAGAACCCTCGCAACCTGATCACCGAATCACTAACTTAACCTAATTCCGTCAATACCATCACCCAAATAGATGACGACCTATCCCTCGATAGACCTGACCAAACCCATCTCTTCATCGCTCTGCGAGACTAGTAGTATATCCGAAAAAGGATACAACGGAGGCTGACCGCCAAAAGCTGAAATTTATGCCGATCCAATCAATCAAAGGCTCGTGTTAGGTTGGTGCTCTTCAATCGATCCTAGGGTATTCAGTTATTAATAAAACTTATTATTTATGTGTTAGTATTTAAATCTTTTGAATTGTGCAGGTGCCTTCTAACCCCCTTTTTTAGTTGTTTGGTCTTCTAAAAAACTTAGTTTAATATTGTCTTGTGTTTAATTGTGATTATCATTTTGGATAACATGCATAGGATATTCTTTACATATCGTGCCATGCCATATGTTTATATTTCAAAATTTATATGCCCTGCTTAGAATAGAATTGCTATGACTCTAGTTTAACTGTCATTTTAGATTACTTGTGTTTCTTTATGATCACCGTCGTTGTGCAATTCATATAATGTAGAAATTCTTTATTTAGGTTCACTTCTGATGAGTTAAGTAAATAAGACTTAAGCTCCGTAAGCCTTTGCCCTGGTGCGGGTTATTCACGATCTCATCAAGCGCTAGAATATGGAAGTGAAGTGTATGACGCGAACCCTATGGTGGTATGGGACACCATAACTATACGTCTAGGTTATGCGGAACACCATTCCTCTGGTACGACTTGAATGTAAGCCTAACTTCACTATGGCCCATTCTCAATCCAAGAGTATGTAAGATATTGGTAAGCTCTAAGGATGAAAATCTATGTCTTATGATTAAGTAAAAGGAACTCTCGACCTAAGGGACTTCTAAAATAAAGATGTTAAAGAAATGTCTTGAATTAAGGGGACCTGACAAATACTAAGGCTTCTCGACTTAAAGTGACACAAGTAAAACTTGATTAACTGTAAGAAATCAATGTTGTGAAAGTCAGCCATAGAAAAGTAAGTAAGCATCTATACATGTAATACCGTACGTTAGCCACCGCAAGGGTTCAATGCCTGAAGCTAAGGCGGGTCCGACCTAAGGGACATTATAAGTTGTAAGACAATGTCTCGACTAAAGGGCACATTGGGAGCTTTGACTTAAGGGAAACCCTTTTATATAAGTTCGCGCAACCTCATGGTGCTGAATGAGGCATAAACTCTAGAGGGGATTATGGATTATGGTCATTGGTTCAGCAATTGTGGTAATCTAGTACATTACACTTCATGTGTTAGGCTCGAGTAGTGCCTCTGGCACAAGTCGTTTATGTTATAAGATAAGCCACGACTGTATGATTTATAGACATGCGAAAACTATAAGAAAAATGTCTAAAATTGTAAGTTGATGATATCTTTTAAGTTTAAGAAGTGGTAAGTTAGAGATGAGTTTCATCATATTCACATTTCATGTAAGCATAATATTTGTACTATTTATTTTTTCGCTTGATATCCACTACTCTTTTACTATCGTTGACATGTTCTTTATAGCTATTGTGGTTATTTCTAAAACTCGCTGGTTGCACACACCGTCCACCTTCGTACATTAGGGTGGATTGATTGTGCATCCCATTGGGTCACATGTTGTTCAGTGACTCTGCCCACGTTGGGCAATTACATTTTAGGTGATCACGGTGCAGACCCAAATATTGAGAGATAAGATGCTTTGTATGATGGTGCTTATGATGATGGTACCACAGAGGCGACTCCAGAGGAGTTTGTAGATATTATTGAGTACTATGAGACTTGAGGTTGACCTTGGGATTTGGAATAGTATGATTTTATTAGAGGGTAGATCTGTTATCTTTTGCTCTATTTAATTTGTAATGTAGTTTATTAATTATCAATGCATATGTGACTTTTAACCCATCTTTAAATTCCTTAAACATACATTTATGTTACCGTTGCATTGTAAGTTGTAAAAAAATAAAATTGGTTCACAATTTTTTAGGACTCTAATTTATGTGAAATTTGTAAGAATTTTATATTCTGCTTAAAATAGGGGTATGTGTGGATCACAACACGAAATTCATTGCCCTCGTGAAACGGTAGGATTTTGGGTCGTGATGGAATGGTATCAGAGCATCAGGCTTGAGTTCACCCGAGGACTATATGGTCCAGTTTAGTAAGATCTTACCGTGGACTGTAGAGTATGATTAAGAAGAGTTGATAGGGAAGTGGAACATATGTGCTATAATAGAAATATCGGTTGGGGATCATAGAGCAGTATGAGGTTTAAAATAATATTAATAAATAATAACATTATTAATTAGTGCGTTGACATTAACTTAAAATAATAATAATAATAATTAAGGTACCATTAATTGGTAATAGTTACTAACAATAATATTATTAATAATAGTAGCAACACAGGTGTCAGGGACAGGATTTATTGTATATAAAATATAAAAGGAGGTCAGAGAAAGGGAGTAGTAATTTATAATATAATGAAATATATTAATATAAAAACAATAAAAACATGTAATAAAATGATAATAAAAATGTTTATTATTAGTGACATACAAATAATTATATATATATATATATATATATATATATATATATATATATATATATATATATATATCTTTACCGGAGGAGAGTAGTAGTGTGTGTGTGAGAGGAGTGCCACAGTGATAATATGGTTGAATGGGCTGTGACTTGGGTTGTTAATGAAATGGTGGTAATGTCGGGATTTGGACTTGGAAATATTGTGCTAGCCATATTAATGGTTAAGGTTGGAAGTGGTGGTTGCCCAATCGTGTGACGATCGACAATGGAGGTGGACAATGGTGATCGTGGATGGCCAGTGATGGTGAACATATGGCTGAGATGGAAATGTTGGGGTGATGGTAAGCAATGGAGGTGGCGTTTGCGGTTTTGGTGGTACTCTATATAAACGAGACAAAGAAAGTGACGAGTTGGTTCTCCTCCAAGCAAGAGAGGGAATTAAGCCTGTGGAAGGAGCGAGGAAAGGTTGATTTCTAATTGGTTAGAGATTATGATTGGGTATATTGAGCATCCTTAGGATCCTAAGTGAATGATGGGTGAATGGCAAAGGATGGAGTCTTAGATGGACTCATAGAGAGGGAGATAGTTTAATGGATCTCCTATTATAGACAGTCCAAAATCTTGGACTCTAAAAGATAAGAAAGAGACACTTGGCGCCTAAATGAAACCGTGGCTAGTTATTGGGAAGTTGCCTTGCAACGTGGGCGAGATTTTAGTGATGAAGAAAATCTTAGAGAGAGAATGGGTGTAAGTTCTATATAGGTTGAGAGAGAGAAACAATGTCGGCTCACAAAAGAATAGAGTATATTGATGATTTTGTGTTAGTCTTCTTTTAGAATTCCCTTTAAATAGAATAAAATAGAGGGAGAGAGGTTATAGGGATTGAATAGGTATTTTTATGAATTATGAGTATTAATATTTTAATTAATGAAAAATCAATCCATTAGGAGGTTATTTCTTTGTGTGGTAACTCGAAGAGAAAGAGAGATAAAGTAAACAGTTATGCATGATTTTTCAATGAGATTATAAAAATTTGGGTCGGTTAGAGATATAATAAGGGCTCCATGTGACATTTATACAGAGAGAACATTAAGATTAAGAAACGTGAAATGAATTTAAGGAGGATTTCGGTTAGAGAGAGTAGCCATTTTTAGTTGATTGAGTCTTATTGGACTCTTAATTTACTTTTAAAGCTAAATCACATGAGAAATCGAGTGTTTTTTGCATGTATTTGTGGAGGAGAGATTTTAGGAATTGATTCCTAACTCTTGTGCGCACAAGAGTTTTGAGATCTTTCTTCTTTTAGAGTTTTGATAGGGTGTTAGACATGTGCAACTAGATTGGTATAAGGGTTCTAGAAGAATAGGTGTAAAAGAAAATACTTATTTTTGTTTGAGAAGATTTGATTCCTACACCTCTTAGACAACTCTTTAAACTTAATACGACTAAGCCATCCAAGGCTTCTTAAAATAAGTACCGATTTATAATAATATATCATAAAGATATTTCATGAAATTCACGTATATACTTTATTTATCTTATAAATAAAATTAAGTCTTACAAAAGAATAGATGGACCTGAGACCACATCATAGCCAGTTCAACGTTTGACTAAAATTTAACCAGACATCCTTGTTCACTTTTCTCCTTAAAAGTCAGTAGGTTAAGGCGATGAAAACCAGAGTCGCTACATTCTCTCATAAAATTTTTGTCCTCGAAAATTTACGTAGCTGGCTAATTGAAGAGTTTAGGGTATTTCGAACCGACACGTCAATTATAAATCTTTGGCTACCATTGCTGAGCTTAATCATTATTTGACTTGGGGCTTTAAGGTGAGTATAAATTAGTTAATAATGAGATATCAAAGGGTAATACCAGTTTTAATGTTCAAATTCTTAAGTTTGACCATGTCAAACCCCTCAAATGCCAACTAATCATTCTATGAAAATGTGGGTTGCTACAATCTCCCTCTCTTATAAATTTGTCCTCGAAAATGTCGTATGTACTCAAACTCAAGTTATTCTTAAAAATGTCATGCTCGAGTCTTTAATTTCGTACTATTCTATGATCACTGACTGATATTTTTATTATAGCATATAGGTTCCCCTTCCCTATCAACTCTTCTTAATCATACGCTATAGTCCTCACAGTAAGATCTTACTAAAGTGAACCGCAAAGTTCTCAGGTGAACTCTAGCCTGAGGCTCTGATACTATTCCGTCATGGCTTGAAATCGTACCCTTTTACGAGGGCAATGAATTTCGTGTTGTGATCCACACATACCCCTATGTGTTAAGCGAAACATAAAATTTCACATAAATCAGAGTCCAAAAAAATTGTGAACAATTTTTTTTTTGTTAAAAACTTACAATGACGCAACGGGTACATAAATGTATGTTTAAGGAATTTAAAGATGAGCCAAAAGTCTCATATGCATTCATAATCAATAAACTACATTACAAATTAAATAGAACAAAAGATTACAGATCTACCGTCTAATAAAATCATACTATTCTAAAGCCCAAGCTCAACCTCAGGTCTCATAGGACTCAATAATATCTACAAATTCCTCTGGAGTCACCTATGTGGTACCATCATCATAAGCATCATTATACGAATCCTCTTATCTCTCAATATCTGAGTCTCCATTGTAATCATCTCAAATATAATTGACAAATGTGGGTTGAGTCACGGAACATGTGACCCAGTGGGATGCACAATCAATCCACCCTAACCTACCCAGGTGGAAAGTGTGTGCAACCAGTGAGTTTAGAAATAACTATAAAAAACATGTCAACGATAGTAAAAGAATAGTGGATATCAAGTGAAACAATAAACAATATAAATACCATTCTTACATGAAATGTGACTATGATGAGACTCATCTCTAACTTACCATTTCTTAAACTTCAAAGATATTATCTACTTACAATTTTATACAATTTTCTTATAGCTTCCACATGTCTATACATCATATGGTCGCGATTTATCTTATAACGTAAACGACTTGTGCCAGAGGCGCTGCTCGAGCATAACACATGAAGGGTAATGTGCTAGATTACCATCATTGCTGAAGCAATGACCATAACCTAATCCCCTCTGGAGCTTATGCCTCATTCAACCTCATGAGGTTGCGCGCACTTACATAAAAGGGGTTCCCTTAAGTCGAAACTCTCAATGTCCCCTTTAGTCGAGACATTGTCTTACAACTTATAATGGCTTCAGGTGTTGGACCTTTGCGGTGGCTAACATGTATAGATGCGTAACTTACTTTTCTATGGTCGATTTTTACAACATTGATTTCTTACAGCTTATCAAACTTTACTTATGTCCCTTTAGGTCAAGACGCCTAGTATTTGTCAGGTCCCCTTAGTTCGAGACATTTCTTTTAACATTTTTATTTTAGAAGTCCCTTAGGTCGAGACTTCCTTTTACTTAATCATATGACTTAGATTTTTATCCTTAGAGCTTACCAATATCTTACGTGTTCTTGGATTGGGAATGGGCCATAGTGAAGTAGGCTCACAGGTCATGTCGTACAAGAGGATTGGTGTTCCGCATAACCTAGACGTACTGCTATGGTGTTGGATACCACCGTAGTGTTCGCACCCGTACACTTCACTTCCATATTCTAGTGCTGAATGAGATCGTGAATAACCCGCACCAGGGCAAAGGCTTACGGAGCTTAAGTTTTGTTTACTTTAACTTATCAGAAGTGAACCTAAATAAAGAATTTCTACATGATATGAATTGCACGACGACGGTGATTATAAAGAAACACAAGTTATCTAAAATGACAGTTAAACTAGAATCATAGCAGTTCTATTCTAAGCATGACATAAATTTTGAAATATAAACATATGGCATGACACGATATGTAAGGATTATCCTATGCATGTTATCCAAAATGGTAAACACAAGACAATATTAAACCAATTTTTTTAGAAGACCGGATAGCTAAAAAGGGGTTAGAAGGTACTCGCATAGTTCAAAAGATTTAAATTCTAACTCATAAATAATATATTTTATTAATAACATAATACCCTAGGATCGATTGAAGAGCACCAACCTAACATGAGCCTTTGATCGGTTGGATTGGCATAAATTTGAGCTTTTGGCGGTCAGCCTCCGTTGTATCTTTTTTCTGATATACTACTAGTCTCGCAAAGTGATGGGGAGATGGGTTTAGTCGGGTCTGTCGAGGAATAGGTCGTCATCTGTTTCAGTGATGGTATTGACGGTGTTAGGTTAAGTTTGTGGATTCGGTGATCAGGTTGTGAGGGTTGTAACATCATAGTGTCAAATGATTGTAATGATGGTACTAATAACATTTGATAAAAATAATGAAGATTAAAGTATGACATAAAATTATGTTAAAATTACAACTATTGATAATAATAATAATAAAGTGGCCTAGTGATATCAATCATGATAAAAAGGAGATAAACAAAATATTTTCAAATGATTTACATATTAAAATTAATAATAATACATATAAAATATTACTAATAATAAATAATAACATTACTAATTAGTTATTGATTTTAATTTAAAAATAATAATAATGAAGGTACCATTAATTATTAATACTTACTAACAATAATAATATTAATAATAATAATAGTAGCAACACAAGTGTCAGGGACATGATATATAGTATATAAAATATGAACGGAGGTCAGAGAAAGAAAGTAGTAATTTATAATATCATGAAATATGTTAATATAAAAATAATAACCTATAATAAAATGATAATATAAATGTTTATAATTAGTAATGTGCAAATAAATCTATATATAACTTTCCCGAGGAGAGTATTAGTGTGTGAGAGGACTCTTAGGTGATAATGGTTGAATGGCCCGGTTACTTGGGTTGCGAATGAAATGGTGGTGATGTCAGGTTTTGGAAATGTTGTGCAAGCCATGTTAATGGTTACGGTTTGGCAATGGTGGTGGTGGTGGTGGTCGTCTAATCGTATGACGATCAGCAATGGAGGTGGACAATTGTGACTGTGGATGCTCGGTGATGGTGAACATATGGCTAAAATGGAAATGGTGGTGTGATGCTAAGCGATGACGGTGGCCTTTGTCGTTTTGGTGGTACTCTATAGTCGTCTATATAAAAAAGAGGAAGAAAGTGACGAGTTGGTTCTTCTCATGGGTTTCCAAGCAAGAGAGGGTTTCATGGAAGGAGTGTGGAAAAGTTGATTTCTAATTGGTTAGAAATTACCATTGGCTATTAAGCATCCATAGGGATCCTAAGTGAATGATGGTGAATGGCAAAGGATGGAGTCTTAGGTTGATAAATGAGATAAAATTTGGGGATAAATGAGATAATATTAATTTTAAAAAAAAAATTGAGACAGTTTTTTGTAAGCATCCATAGGGATTACCATTGGCTATTAAGCATCCATAGGGATCCCTCCCAATTACTTTTGTGCATGATTTTCATTAGTTTATTATTTAAAAATTGGTTAGAGATTACCATTGGCTAGTAGGCATCCATAGGGATCCCCTCCCAATTACTTTTGTGCATGATTTTCATTAGTTTATTATTATTATCATTGACGACTGCACTAGACTACTTGGCTATATTTGTAGAAACATAAAAGTTAAGTTTTTCCAAGTTTCAAGAGTAATTGGGAGGGCATCCATAAGGATTCCCTATGGATGAAAATCATGCACAAAAGTTAAGTAATTGGGAGGGCATCCATAGAGATCCCCTCCCAATTACTTTTGTGCATGATTTTCATTAGTTTATTATTATCATTGACGACTGCACTAGACTACTTGGCTATATTTGTAGAAACATAAAAGTTAAGTTTTTCCAAGTTTCAAGAGTTTCAAACTTTCATCAGTACCCAGTATGGTTGATGGGGACATCAGATTCAAGTAGCCGCCATTGACGTACCGAAGGCGGAAAAGAACATCAGAGGCGAAAGAAAGAAAAACAGCTCAAAATAGGACTAAAAAGTACTCAGTCAATCGATCGACTCCAGTCATAGATCGATCGAGAATGGACAGTGGGCAAATATTCTAAGGCGAAATTATATTTCTCAGTCGATCGATCGGGCAGGAATTTTTGATCGATCGATTTAAATTTGTAACTTCAGGCAATTTAATTATTTCCTCAGTCGATCGATCGACTCCAGAAGTGATTGATTGACCAATTGCGCGAATTTTGATTGCAGTTTATTATTTTGGTCAAAAGTTTCCACTTTTGTGTTTTATTTTCAGTAGGACTATTCTAATTTCGTATTAGCGTTTGGTTAGCCTATTTAAAGGCTTGTCAACAACTTTAATATTAGTTCTTGGTGAATTAAAAATGACTTTTGCAAACTTGAGAGTTCTAAACTTTCGTGAGGATGTGATTCTCTCAAAATGGAGAGCGATTCTTCGATCCTGTATGCGGTTTGGTGCGAGGCCTGCTTTTCTTCCATCTCTCTCTTTTTTTGATCTACGATTTGCGTAAGTAGCGTAACCCTAGTTTATTTATTTCTCAATTAAATCCCAAATTTAGCCTATTTATCTCATAAAATCCAAAAATCAACCAACCTATCTTCGTTAAATTATTGATTAGCCTTTTATTTTCGTACGGTATCTAGAGAACCAGTTTGCGAGTTCATTCAACGCCCTAAAACTATCGGAGATCTAGCCGTTTGTAAGGACCCTAGTCTTTTAGATCCGATAGGGAGTGTACACAAAAAGTAACGCTATTTTGGGTCGTAATGAAATTATCCAATTAAATTTCTAGAATATTTCCGTGATAATTTATTGAGAAAAAATTGTTATTTTAATTGTTTAAATTAATTTTAATTTTAATCTCAGCCCTAGCATTGCATGTGTTAGTTCCCGCATTAAATTGGCATCAAAGCTCAGTTTTAGTTTAGGGTTTAAGTGTTCATATAGGTTGTAGGGTTTATTTTTTATTTGTCTTGCATCATAGAAATTTTGTCTTGCATTATCGTAGATTCCCTTAAGATGGAAGCCCTAATTAGAGACCTTACGTCTAAGTTGACCACGAGTCAAGCCGCCCTTCAAGCCCAAATGAAGGAACACCACAATCAATTGCAACAACAGTTATGTGGCATGAGGTTTTGGACCCGTGTTGAAGAGATCAATGAGTTTATCACCGAAAACCACAATAGAGTCAACACAAATGATCATAGAAGGGAAGGTCCGCATTGTCGTGAGGTCCAAGACGATAAAGTCATGAAATTTCTGAAATTGGGTGCCCCTACTTTTGACGGGAAAAGACAAACTAAAGTCTTTCTTGAGTGAGTCACCAGCATGGACAACTACTTCGAGTGGTACGCCATGTTCGAGTAGCGAAAAGTCCGATTTGCTAAGGTCAAGTTAGACTTTATTAGTTGGGATTAGAGAGTCGTAGGCAAGCCCAGGGTCTTCGCCCCATTTCTACTTGGAGAGAGATGAAGACCCAATTGAATGAGAAATATGTTCCTCTATCCTACGATGAATGTATTCTCGATCAGTGGCAATCATTGCGCCAATGGAGTTCACCAGTCACAGAGTACATCGATAGCTTTGAAGACCTGATGACCCAGGCCGATGTGGATGAGCCGGAAAGAGTTACCCTATCCCGATTTCGAATGGGCCTTCGTCCAGAATTGCAAAGGGAATTCATTCCATACCCTGTTCCCGATCTAGAAGAATGTTTCTCTAGAATCGAGGAGTTAGAGCGATATCTCAAGACCCCCCAAACCAAACATTTCGATACTAGTGGGTCTAGTTATAGGTCTAACTTTCCTGAGTCCAAGCACAATTTTAGTGTCCCGTCAGCTAGGTCCAACCCAGTTACCACACCAATAACCATAATCGGCAAGGGTAAAGACCCAATGCTTGAAGTCCCCATTAGTGGTGGTCAGAACAAGTGTTATAAGTGTCACGACATCGGGCATTTTGCAGAACAATGCCCATCTCTAAACCTGTTTATAGCCGAGGACACTGAAAATGAACACGATGAGGGTACAGTTGAAGTTTACGAGCCTGAGCCATTCCCTAGTGATGAAGAATATTGTGCATGGGAACGAACAATGGCTTCTCTTATGGAGATTTCCTACCCCGTTGAGGAGGATAATACCTCGCGGGCTCTTGTGGTTAGGTGTGCTCTAGCCTAGTCAAAGGAGAGTGAAGATTGGCGATGGGATAATATCTTCTATACCGTAGCCAAGTATTGTGAGAAAGCCTGTCGAGTCATCGTTGACAGTAGAAGTTGTACCAATGTGGTTTCCAAGAGTACAATTTCTCTTTTGGGGCTTGCGCCCCTAGCTCACCCACGACCCTATAAAATCGCTTGGGTCGATTCGTCATCCATTCCTGTTTCACGAAGGTGTCAGGTTCCTATACAATTCGGCTCGTATAAGGACACCTTGTGGTGCGATGTTGTGCCTATGGATGTAGAGCATATCATCCTAGGGAGGTCGTGGTTGTATGACATGGATGTTACACTGTTCGGGAGATCGAACGCGTTCATTCACTCACAACGGAAATAAAATCAAGATTAATCCTTTACCTCCTAAAGCACCCATTGTGAAATCAACCAAGTCAAGTGACAAAGGCCTGATAGAGAGAGAGAAAAGACATCTAAGGTCGTTCACATCGTTAGCCCTCTAGAGTTTGAACGAGGCGTAAAACAGAGGATATTGTCTAATGTCCTTGTCACAGTTGAAAAGCCCAAAGAGTCAGGTGTTGAGATTCCAAAAGAGGATGAACCAATAATGAGTGAGTTTCGGGATGTCTTTCCTGTAGACCTTTTGAATGAGCTACTGCCTCTACGAGACATCCAACACGCCATTGATCTGGTCCCCGGTGCTACCTTATCTAACTTGCACCACTATCATATGAATCCATCCGAACACTCGGAGTTAAAGAGGCAAGTTGATGAACTTCTTCAAAAGGGGTTCATAAAGGAAAGTTTGAGTCCCTGTGTCATGCTAGCGTTGCTCACACTCAAGAAAGATGGAACTTATAAGATGTGTTGAAAGCCGGGCTATTAACATGATCATGGTCAAGTATCGGTTCCCAATACTGAGACTGGACGATATGTTGGACATGATGGTCGGTGTCACAAAATTTTCGAAGATCGATTTAAAGAGTGGGTACCATCAGATTCGAGTTCGTCCCGGGGACGAGTGGAAAACTACCTTCAAAACCAAGGATGGTTTGTATGAGTGGGGTTTGTCATGACTTTCGGGTTCTAAATACCCCGAGTATATTTATGCGTATCATGACGCAGGTGTTGAGGCCCTTCATAGGCAAGTTTCTTGTGGTCTATTTCGACAATATCCTTATTTATAGCCACAACAAAGATCAACATCTTAACCACTTAAGGCAAGTTTGTATGACTCTTGGAGGAGAGAAATTGTACGCGAACCTGAAGAAGTGTACTTTCATGTCACAAAGTGTTGTCTTCTTAGGGTTTGTCGTGACCTTTGAAGGAAGATTGTGAACTTCGAAAAGGTCAAAGCTATCGTGGAATGACCTGAACCTCAGAACATTCACAAGGTCCGTAGCTTCCATGGGTTAGCCACTTTTTACAGGCGGTTCATCCGTTACTTCAGTACAGTAACTTCCTCTATCACTAATTGCATCACAAAGGGGGAGTTTAAATGAACACCTGTTGCGGCTAAAGCCTTTAAGGGGATCAAGTCCCGAATGACTGAAGCTTCTGTCATGCACCTTCCCGACTTTTCTATGGTCTTTGAGGTAGCGTGTGACACATCAGGTGTAGGTATTGGAGTATTGATCCCAGAGGGCCATCCGATAGCTTATTTCAGTTAAAAATTGAATGAGGCCAGGTAGAAGTACCCTCCCTACTACCACATAAATTCATCTTGTTCTCTGATCACGAAACCCTGTGATTTTTGAGTTCCCAAAAGAAGTTAAATCCACGACATGCGAAATGGGTTGAACAACTTCAAGGATTCACTTTTGTGCTGAAACATAGGGCTGGTGTAGAGAATCGAGCTCCTGACGTGTTTAGCCGTAGAGTGACAATGTTGCACTCATTAAGCATTGAGATAACCGTATTCGATCGCCTCGTGGAGGATTATCCCACATGTCCGGATTTTGGAGAAGAGTACACCTCACTTATAAGTGGACAACCTGTCAGAGAAAGTAAGTACACCCTACAGGAAGAGTACTTGTTTTTAAAACACCGATTCTGTATTCTCCGCACTTCTTTGCGAGACTTTTTGTTTGAGAATTACGCGCTGGAGGGTTTGTCGGTCACTTCGCATTGGTTGAAGACCGATTCTATTGGCCCAATCTCACTCGAGATGTTGCCAAAATCATCAGCTAGTGTCGTGTTTGCCAATTGGCAAAATAAAAGAGGCAAAACACTATACTATACACGCCTTTACCGGTGCTACATATCCCGTGGCAAGACCTGGCAATGGATTTCGTGTTAGGCCTCCCCAAAACCCTTCGAAACCATGACTTGGTGTTCGTCGTTGTAGACCGTTTCACAAAAATGGCCCACTTCAGTGCGTGTTTGAAGACCTCCGATGCAAGTAACATTGTTACCCTTTTCTTTAACGAGGTCATTCGTCTGTACGGTCTGCCTAAGACTATAGTGTCTGATTGTGAAGTCAAATTTGTCAGTTACTTTTGGAAGACACTGTGGCACAAAATAGGGACTCGACTTCAATTTTCATCTACATATCATCCCCAAACTTATGGGCGAACCGAGGTTGTCAATAGGAGTCTAGGTAATTTGTTACAGTGTCTAGTAGGTTTAGGAGTTGGGATTCCATCTTACTTGTCGCTGAGTTTGCATATAACAATTTTGTTAATAGAACCACAGGCATGAGTCCGTTGGAAATTGTGCATGGGTATAAACCTAGGACACCCGTAGACCTTATTCCAATGTCCATTCATCAAAGGTCATCAGAGTTTGTATCTACATCTGCACAACGCATTCATGAGTTGCATGTTGAGATTAAGAAAATAATTAATGCGAACAATGAAAACACAAGTTTTCTGCAGATTCTCATAGACGGTTCAAAGAATTCAAAGAGCGTGATTTTGTGATGGTTGGGAATAAACCTGGGCAATTCCCGCAAGGAGTTGTAAAGAAGTTACAAGCTCGTGATGCTAGATTCTCTAAGATCTTGAAGCGTGCCGGTTCTTACATCTTAGATCTCTCGTTAGAATTAGGGATTAGCACGACTTTCAATGTGGAGGATCTCGTTTCGTTCCATGGTCACTCAACCATCCCCGCCAACCCCTTTGAGGCTTCTACATCCGATACCCTAATTATTCCCCTACCCATTCCATTACCTCCACCTCCTCGTCAATCTCGTGAGATCATTGAAGATGTTTTGGAGGATCAAATTGTGTCCACCAACCAAGAGAGACTTCATAAGTATTTGGTCAAGTGGAAGAACAAAATCGATTCAGAGAATAGATGGATTACAAAGGAAGAGTTTCAGCAGATTGATCCGGATCTCTTGAACTTCTATCACAACCAGTATTCATCGGGGATGAATCCTTCTAACCCGGGGAGAATTGATGGGGACATCAGATTCAAGCAGCCGCTAGTCACATACTGAAGGCGGAAGAAGAACATCAAAGGTGAAAGAAAGATAAACAACTCAAATTCGAAGGACTAAAAAGTACTCAGTTGATTGATCAACTTCAGTCATCGATCGATCGAGAATGGACAATGGGCAAATATTCTAAGACGAAATTATATTTCTCAGTCGATCGATCGAGCAGGAATTTTGATCGATCGATTTAAATCTGTGGCTTTAGGCGATTTAATTATTTCCTCAGTTGATCGATCGACTCCAGAATCATTCGATCTACCAATTGCGCGAATTTTGAAGGCAGTTTATTATTTTGGTTAAAAGTTTTTATTTTTGTGTTTTATTTGTATTAAGTCTTTTAATTTCATAAAAGGCTTGTAAACAACTTCATTATTAGTTATTGGTGAATTAAAATTTGCTTTTGCAAACTTGAGAGTTCTAAACTTTCGTGAGGGGGTGATTCTATCAAAACAGAGAGTGATTATTCGATCCTATGTGCGGTTTGGTGCGAGGCCAACTCTTCTTCCATTTCTATCTTCTTTTGATCTACAATTTGCGTAAGTAGCGTAAACCTAGTTTATTTATTTCTCAATTAAATCCCAGATCTAGCCTATTTATCTCATAAAATTCAAACATCAACCTACCTATCTTCGTTAAATCATTGTTTAGCCTTTTATTTTCGTACGGTATTGAGAAAACCCGCTTACGAGTTTGTTCGACGCCCTAAAACTATCGGAGATCTAGCCATTCGTAAGAACCCTAGTCTTCTAGATCTGATAGGGAACCTACATGAAAAGTAACGCTATTTTGGGTTGTAATTAAATTATCCAATTGAATTTCTTGAATATTTCCTTGATAATTTGTTGATAAAATTGTTATTTCAATTGTTTAAATTAACTTTAATTTTAATCTCAACCCTAGCGTTGCATGCGTTAGTTCTTGCATCAATGGTGCTACTGTGAAAATCCTAAGGTCTGATAATGAGGTGGGGGGAGTATATACGCCACAATATTTTGATGATTACTTGAAAATGTCATCAATTCTCCTGTCCTCATTCTCTCAAACGAAATGGAGTTGCAGAGTGTAAGGACAAACATCTTCTTGGATTCACTCGATGTCTACTTCGCGATATGTATGTGCCAAAACCTAATTGGTCTTTCCCACTATTAACTGTTTGCTTTCTTACGAATCGTACTCCCTCTTGTGCCTTAGCTGGTCGTACGCCTTATTATTCCCTCCGGGCCTTCTGACCTTCTTTTTATAGTTGAGCTTCGTGTATTTTGGTGTACCTACTTTGTCTAGGGTATCTGTCCTGCTCGTCAAAAGCTAGATGATAAGGCAATCCGGTGTGTGTTTGTCGGGTACTCCAATGTTTTCTAATGGTACTGCTGTTATGATCCCCAAACTTGTCAGTTTTATAAATCCATGGATGCCGCTTTCTTTGAGGATATGCGTAATTTTTTGAGGACCGTGTTACTCCCACTCCGACACCTCCTATTCCGTTACCGGCTTTGCAAGATTTATCTCTCCAACAACAACACAAAGAGGTGCTTACTTATGGGGGAGGGACCTCATTGATTGGTGGGTAGCTGATGTTGCTTGGAGATCCTCCTAGACATGGTTTCTTCGTCTCTGGGCTCTCATGTCTCTATGTTTTGGGTTTTGGACTGTTCTCTTTTATCTGTTTTAGTTCTTTTTAAAAGTTTTTTTTGTTTTGTTTCAGGGAGTGCTTTTGTTACTTGCCTTTTTGTTTTTGTTCTGTCTTGTTGCTTTAGTTACTTGCTATGGCAAAGGTTAGTGTCCTTTTTCCCTTTTAATATATTAATTGCTTTATTGATAAAAACAATCTAGGGATAAAGCATCAACCAAATGTGCTTTATATTCAAGCCAAAGAACTTAATTCATATGTACGTCATAGAGCTTTCCTTATTTGATCTTTAGCTTTAAATTGTGATCTCGACCTCCAAAAGTCCTCCTTAATGGCGACTAGTGAGTGCAGTACCTCAAGCTCTTTTTTTTAATCGATATAAAGTTACAATTCATTAATGAAAGGAGTTCCTAGGGGATCAAAGGATCAAGAGATGCTCAATCGAAAAAGGAAAATAAAACACAATACGAATCAAATAAAAATAGACGAATGGGAGGATAGAGAAAAATAGCCTCAGATCCCCCTCCTGCATCATAGATAGATAATAGCTATCCGCACTAGGATAGGAACCGCACAACTATCATCACAGTTTGGAAAAGTGGATCGTATGGCGGTCGAATCTACTCCAATTTTTGGAGGATCTGCTCAATTGTTGAGCCAGAGCCTCCTGGTGAGCCCAGACACCACCAAGAGAGATCCTCGAGGATCGAGATGATCGTTGCTTTGCAAGTCTCAGTCAAAAACGCTGATGACCGCACTCCCCGGATAGGAAATTCAATACAGCCGGTTATTAATGAGACTCAAAAGTGCGATTTACAGCAAGGATGGTCTATTGCCGAGAAAATATACAACCGGGTGAACGTGGCAATCCTGGCTACTCGGCGTAACGGGGTGTGTTACGCCGAGATGGCAGGGAGAAGGGGGAGAGAGCCTGGTATATCTGGCAACCACTCAAGCACCCCTAGAGGGGGTGGCCCCTTCCAATTGGAAGTGGGACACACAACGGGGCAGCTCCGTTTCGATTGCTCTCAGTTTCTCTCTCTCGATAGAAACCTACGTCAGTACTGGGTGGTGTTATACACTATCAGAGACTCATTCACATTGTTTCATATTCACAGATGGATACAAAATACATGAGAATATTGAGAAAGGCCTACAATATCTACTATCACCAAAACAAAGTTTCTACTGCGTTTTTGGTCGGAGAAGGCAGCCACCAATATCTACCTCAAAAAAGCTTTTCATATTGAAGACATCCTGGTGGAATGCGGGTCTTGGAATCCCAATGTAGGAAATCTTCAGATACAAAGAGAGGGGAGGGGTCTGGATTTGGAAACTCGGATTACCGCTCCATGCATGGCTCCCGGAGGTGCTCAAAGGGATCGGAGACCGATGTGGCAGATTCATTCTGCTCGACCGATGCACCGACGATCTCTGGGAGACTGATTCCGCCCGGATACTCGTTGTCGTCGACACGCTGGAGAGCATTCCTAGAAGTTGTGAAGTCTGCGTCGGCGGACAAATATTCAGGGTCTTCATAGAAATGGCGTTGGAACGGGTGCTCGTTCCGCATCAATCAAGTGAAGAATCCGAGGGGTACCGGCACACCGACGTAGACATACTTCGTCGTCCCACTAAAAAAGTCGAGCCGATCACCGAGCCAGTCAGGGGCACGGTGGAAAGAGCCGATTTGAGTTGCTCGGAGGGGTGCCCGGCCGCGAACCCGCCGTTTTGTCTGAGGCCACAGAGGTGGGCGGCCACGCAGATGAGGGGTTATTGTTCCTCGGGAGCCTACGGGGTGACTCATTGTTCTCTTGCGAATACAGAGGAAGGGGAAATAGCTACTACTATCTCCGACGGTGCTGAACTAGAGGAGGGAGAAATTGCAGAAGACTTCCCTGGCGGAACACGAATCTCTGATGGCCTTCGACACCGAAATATGCAGTTCGTAACTCCGACGAAGCGATCGCCGACGACGTTACCAATGGATGTGATCGCGTCGTACTCTAACAACGTTAACCTGTAGGATAAAAAAGCAGTGGTAGGTGAGCCGTAGTGGAAGTCGACAGTCAAGGACGAAAGCATGGACCATACCTGGGATCCGATGGCGATGGAGGCTACGGGTCCCTTCTAGGGAGAAACCCAGAGGAAGCAAGAAAGCCTTTAGGGTTTACCTGCGTAGCAGGAAGGGTTTTAACAGATGTCGCAGGAAGGGTTTTAACAGATGTCGTATCCCGAGAGTGTCTGGATCGCTGACACGTATGACTCCTCGAGTTGCGAGCATGCGAGAGATGACGACAAGTCAACCAAGAGATCCTTCTCGAACTCGATCTTTGCTTTTGACGCGAGAAGAGCACAAAGGCTGGGTTTTAAGTGACTTGAATTCGAGAGAGGGCGACCGTCACTTGAGGAGGGCGACACGTGCCAATTCCCTGGTTAGGGGAGAACAACGAGCTTGGAAGACTAACTGGATTTTTAGTTGTGTCGACACAACACTACACTTAAGCAATTCGATTCTAGAGATCACTCCCCTTATGATCCGGCTCCGGGTAGGCCCAACTAATATGGGATGGCAGATTCGAGGTTCTAGGGGCCTGGAACATAACAACTGGGCCCGGAAGGAGGGCGATGTCTTTCGCGGAATCGCTGAGTTTACCCGTATCGGCCATTCTCTCTCTGAGATCTTGACGAAGCTATTGGAACCACCGGCTGAAGACTCTGTTCCCCCTCTCCACGGGATGCCAGACCAGACCTTGGGCATGTCCTATAGCATTCATCCGTCTCTTCCGACATTCGCGAAGGAGGACCTATTGGGAACATCCGAGGCTCTCGGTAATCCCGCCTACTTGACCGAGATCGATCGACTAATCTTGGTGACCCGCGACTTCGGTATGACGTTCAAAGGGTCAGAGGAGTCATTGCCGGAGGTATTCGATCAATACTGGTTATTCGTCAGAATAACAGGAAAAATCGTCGGGCGGGTTCACGAGAGCTCACTCGATTACAATGGGGGATGGGGGATGGAAGGGGGCGTGGGGGTGCATGACTCCTAACCTCTGCTGGTGGGCGGGCAAAAGTGGAGCTTTAATTATGAAGATGCTTTCTTGGAACGTGAGGGGCATATGTGACGGAGCGAAGCATGCCGGGGTCAGAGGAGTGATAGTGTCGTTAAAGCCGGCTGTAATTATGCTTCAAGAGACTAAATGGGTAGCTGCGACAGAGGTAAAGTTGCGTCCGTGCTTAGTGGAAAAAACTGGGAATGGGTAGCTGTCGACTCCTCGCGGTCATCGAGCGGTATCCTAGTGGCATGGAAATTCGAGCTTTTCGACAAGATAGATGAAGAAGTGGGGCTTTTCTCGGCCTTGGTGGTCCTATGGAATAAAAATAATGCCAAATTATGGTTGTTTTTCGGTATTTATGGCCCTTTTGACGATAGACAACGGGGCGATTTCTGGTTTGAGTTGGCTACCGCCACGGCTAGATGGGACTATCCGCTATGAATAGGGGGTGATTTCAATGCCATAAGATGGGGGTATGAAAAACAAGGGGGGGGGGGACGCCAGATGTAGCAGTGATGAGAGACTTCAATTCCTGGATATATCGGACTGGGGACTGATGGATGTACCTTTATCAAGATCTAGGTTCACATGGTTCAATCTACAATATATTCCTTCATTGAGTAGGTTGGACCATTTCCTTTGCAACATGCAATGGTTGGAGATGTTTCCGGCTTCCAGACTGGAATGCTTAGCAAGGGCTGTCTCTGACCATCGCCCACTGGTGCTCACGTGTGAATCGAGGGGGAAAGGGCCGACACCGTTCAGGTTCGAAAACATGTGGTTACTTAATGAGCGATTCTGAGCGGTAGTGCCATATTGGTGGAGAGAGCATAAGCCATTGGGTACGACGGCAAATCGATTTATCTCTAAGCTACAATGGATCAAGAAGTGCAACAACGAGTGGAACACGGAGGTCTTCGGGCTGGTACACCTCAACAAGGATGCGTTGCTCACAAGGCTGAATTAGCTCGACAATCTGGAGGAAAGTAGGGCTCTTCCTGATGGAGAACGCGAAGAATGAGTTAAAACGAAACAGTAATTCAGTAACTTGTGCAGGGCCGAGGAGGTATCATGGAAGCAAAAGGTGAAGTGGCTGAAGGAGAGAGACGTAAATACTAAATATTTCCATACGGTTGCCAACGCGTGAAACAAAACAAATTATTTGGGTAGTGTTGGGGTCGAGGGAGTTACTTATGTTGGGTACGACCAGATCTGCGACCAGGTTGTCGACTTTTACGCCAAACTATATGCTGATGACGGGCTGATTCGCCCTGATCTGAACTGGTTGCCCTTTCAAGCCATCACGCCTGAGGAATGCGAGGGTATGGACACCCTTTTAAGGAAGAGGAGGTATGGAGAGCCATAAAGAGGGGGGGCAAGAATAAATCGCCGGGTCCCTACGGATTCACCATAGAATTTTATTGTGTAGTCTGGTCGATGCTGAAGGAGGACTTGATGGAAGTGTTCCATGAGTTCCATAGCACAGGTGTTATTGGGCGCAACCCTAATTCTACATTCATTACTCTTATCCCCAAAAGAGTTGGGGCCCAGGACATCGCAGAGTTTCGTCTGATCTGCCTCATCAATTGCCTAAACAAGATCATAGCTAAGGTGCTAGCCAACAGACTCAAGCTTTTAATGGATATGATCATCTCAGCCAGTCAGGGGGACTTTTGTGCAGGGGAGACAATTAGTGGACCAGGTGGCTGTGGCCCATGAAGTCATCCATTCCGCTCATCAGGGACGTATTCCTGCAGCCTTGTGGAAGGTGGACATGAAAAAGGCGTATGATCGTATTAGTTGGAGCGGTTTGGACTATATGCTTTGCAGGTTTGGGTTTAGAGCTAAGTGGAGGAGATGGATGTGGGACAGCTATGCAACACCATGACTCTCGGTGTTGGTTAATGGCACGCCAACTGGGTATTTCAAGTGCTCCCGGGGTATCCGCCAGGGCGACCCACTTTCCCCATTCTTATTTAACATGATGGGGGAAGCACTTTCGGGCCTCATTGAGCATGCGAGATAGCTGAATCATATTTCGGGGATTAGAGTGGGGGCCATGGCAGGTACATCTCGATCCTCCAGTACGTTGATGACACTATTCTATTCGGTAAGGCCGACGTGGAGGAGTTCAGGTCTTTAACAGAGGCCTTATTCGTTTATGAGGCAATATCAGGGCAACGTATTAACTTTCACAAATCAAAGATCACGGGTATTGGGATCGATAACACACTCTTACAGGATCTATCTGATACGGTTAATTGTGAGAGTGACGAACTTCCCATCAAGTACTTGGGGCTGCCGTTGGGATTGAGGCAACCTTTGGCGAGGGCATGGGAGCCGGTGATTTAACGCTTCGAACAACGACTGTCCATATAGAAAGGAAAATTACTAAGCAGTGGCGGCCGACTCGTCTTGCTGAAAGCTGTCCTAGCAAGCCTACCTATTTTTTACATGTCTATGTTCAAATGTCCGATCGGAGTAATCAATCGGATTGAGCAAATACAACGAAATTTCTTGTGGGAGGGGTCGAGCTTGGAAAAAAGATACTATATGATTAATTGGGATACATGCCAACTTCTGATGAACTGCGGCGGGCTGGGAATCCGCAGTTTAAGGTGAACCAACATTGCACTTCTAGATAAATGGTTATGGCGAGCGGGGAACGAGGAGGAAATGGAGAGCCTATGGCGTAATGTGTTAATTGAAAAGTATTGGCAATCCAACTGTAACTGGGGTATCAATACCTCAATTAATAGAGAGGCATTTCTGCCTGGTGGAAAAATATCTGTGGCACATGGCCTCTTTACGTTGAGAGGATTTGGTTCAGCTGGGGTTGTGGCACTCGAATTCAGTTCTAGGAGGACAACTGGGTTGAGGGGGGGCCTCTCAAACTGACGTTCCCGTCAATATACTCCATATCGCTGAACCCTAGAGTGCTGATCGACGATTTTGTATTAGAAACTAGTGGAGGAAGACTGTGGGAAGTTAGTACTCGTAGAAATCTGAGAAGCGATGAGGAGGAAGCTTTCTCGAAGCTATTACAATCTCTCTATGTGATGCAGCGAAACCCACATATTTAGGACCGAAGGGTGTGATCCCCTAACAAAAATGGCACTTTCAGTGTCAAGTCATACTACCGGATGCTGTCACGTCGTCCGCTTATCAGATTTCAAGGAGAAGTGTTATAGAAGGCTACCATTCCACTCAAGATTAAATTCTTCTCGTGGACGTTGTTTAAAGAGAGTTCTAACGATGGATCAACTCATTCGGAGAGGGAAGGATATCACCAATCGTTGCGTCATGTGCTCCTAGGGGGAAGAGTTTGCCGCACACCTTTTCCTCCACTGTGCTGTGGCATGCGAGATTTGGAGTATTGTTCTGAACCTGTTTGGTATGAACTGGGTCTTTTCAGCCACGCCCTATGTTCATTTTTTGGTGTGGGATGCGGTTAGACTGGAGGCCAAATAGGGAAGAAATGGACGATGCCTTTCTTTGCAGTCATATGGTGTATCTGGCAAGAGATGAATAGAACGATCTTTGATCAGAAAACTAAACCGGTGGAGATCATTGTGAAAGCTATCTATGACCTAGTATGCCTATGGGACTCAACGGACAACGATAGTATCAGAGAAGAATTGAGCCCCTGGGACCCGGGTTAATGAGGGAGCAGGTGGGGGGGGGGGGGGTTGTGCCATGTTTAGGGGTTTTCATGTTTTTTCTGTTGTTGCCTTCCTTTTGGTTGATTTTTGTATTGTTCCTTCAACACCTTGCTGATCATCAATATAATCTCAAATTACTGATAATTTTTTTTTTTTTTTCACTTTGGTCGCGCAAATTGATATGATAGGTACATATGCTCCACTGTCTCATCTGCTTCTCCATAGAACACGTATGATTTAGGAACCGGTTTGCGTCTTTTGCACAGTTGGACATGTCAAAATTCTTCCCCATGCTGCTTCCCATGCAGAGAATTTAGCTTTAACCAGGGCAGCTGTTTTCCACAAGGAAAGTCCATAAGACGCCTATTCACTTCTCCACACTTGTTTATCAGGCCTTTTCCTATCTGCCTCAACCTTACTAAGCTCTAATAGGATTAGAAATTCTTCCTCTTCTTCCTCCTTTAAATTGCACTGGAGTTGCACATTCCATGACGATTCCTTGCAATCTCTTTCCCACGCATTCATCCCCATCGTGCTCTTACTTACATCTAAGCTAAAGATCTTAGGGAATCTCCTCAACAAAGGTTGGTATCCACACTGTCGATCTCTCCAGAAGCTAACCATACCCCCTTCTCCTAGACTGAAACTGATGCCTTCCTAAAACTAAATCCTGATCCTATTTACACCTTCCCACCGCCCTCAAACCAATTCTTCCTCTAGGCCTCTAACCCCAACCCCGGCCTGTCTCTATCGTACTTATCTATTATGCCCATTTCCCACCAAAGGGAAAGCTTAAAAAGACGTCAGTGGGATTAAAAGGAAGAGGAGGGAATGTGCAACCTATTTATAGAAGCCATAGGAGTCCTTCCTATCATGAAAACTTAAGTTTTAGGGTGACACCACTTCCTTATTTGGTTTAGAATCCACAAACCATCTGTTATTAGGAGTCCTATTAGGTTGCTTTTAGGATCATGCTATTCAAACTGAAATTCGTGTCAGTCAACAAGTCTAAACCATTTTCTTATGAAAAATGTATGTGCAGGACCATAGAATAATTAATTTATTCATTTGTACAGGAAAATATATATTTATATATTAATAATTCTTAGTGTAATCTTGACAATTAACTCCTAAGTCACGCCTAGGCCCCAAGGACCCTTGGCAGCTCAGGTGTGCCTTTGACTACACTGTATTCGGCTTTCTATTTTCTGACATGCTGCCACTTCCCGTCTTTTGGATTTATGTGTCCTTTTTTTTTCTTTTTTCTAAAGTTTCCATATTATGCTGTAAGCCATGTTACGAAGATTCCTCAAAAATGGGTGCCTTAACTTTGTCCAGGCATTTAAACCATATCTGCAACTTGGTGGCAGAGGTTCTTAGTGGCTGTCATATCAGTGGCTTGTGCAACATATTCTGTGCAATTAGGCAAGATGATTTTTTCTAGATTGGGGAAGCTGTAATGGTGAAATCTCACGTTACACTGGCTCACTAGCACTGGGTTATAAGATTCTTGCTCTTCTTCTCTAGTTCTTATGATATAGGGTGATTTCCATCCCCGAGAATAGATAGCATGGTATTTAATTATTGCACTGTAAACAAGTTCAAGGGCTGTTTATTTGGTAAAGTGATATTGCGTGGATTAATGTAGCAGGCATCAATATGCATCCATTTAGAAATGCGTATCTACTATGCCCTTATTCAAGAAGCTGCATGCATTTTATTATGTAATGTTCTAACCGTGTAGTCAACCATAACAAAACTTTTTGCTGTGTTAGCTTTCTTCTAGTTTATGCAAAATTAATTTAATTAAAAGAAATACTACTAATATCTAATTGAGGATGTCACATATCGAGATTTTCAACTTCTCCTTATGTCTACATTATATATAAGGGAAAAGGGATGGTACCTATGAGGGTAGCGCCAAAGCGCTACCAACGAGGGCTAGATCACATGCCATGTGCATGTGATCACAAAAAAATCGTTTTGGGTAGTACATCCTTTCACCCTTCAAATCATGGGTCAAGCATAGGGTAACTCCCACCTACGACATGCATTGATATTTTCCCAACTTTGACATGTTCAACGGTGGATAAGCAGCGGATTCTGCCCAATTTTTTTGGATGGGACCGGATCGATCTTGTGCAAGTTGCCGTGTTACCCAATCTTCCGGTTCGGTGCCACATGGCGCCTAGCTGGCTCGTGGGTAGCATCCTGGCCCTTTACACATCAGTACATCGTTGTCTAATATCAATCATTTAATGTTCGCATATCAGTACTTTATAGATTCAGATTAACCTTTGTAATAATGAATGACTTATTTTTAGAGATAATAACCAACCGAGGTCCCAACTATCCCCTATTTATCATATTTATAGGGGATACATATAAGATCATTTCCGTCTCATATAAGATCATTTCAGTCTCATATAAGACCATTTCCGTCTCATATAAGACCATTTCCGTCCTATACTTTGTCACTCACGACAAACTGTTAATGCCATTAATTTTTGAAAAAATGACAGTTAATATTAGGAAAATTTGTTTATTATTGTAAATATATTTATTAATTTTTTGTGTGAAATATGTTAGGTCTGTTATGAGACTGTCGTAGTCTTTAAATGTACATCGTTGTTTTTTTAAAACTATTTGAAGGGGGATTTTGATGTTTGATAAATTGAATGGTTTTCACTTCAGTCTGCCTGCTTATGCACCCCAATGTTTATTACTGCTAGACCCAAGTGAGAATGGTCACCGTAACTGTCATATTTTCCTATATTCTTGTAGATGCAGAGTTCTCAGAGTACCGTGAGGAACAAATTATGACCTGCAACCAGCTTGACTTGGAAGATGGTGTATCATTTGAAAACCAAGACGAGGAAGCCATGGCAATGGTCGAAGAATCGCCTTTACATGTTGGAATGTTTTCCAGTCGAGTTGGTACATTTGATCTCTTTCTTTTTTCCCTTCAGAATCTAGTTAACAAGATGATGGAATTCTTCTTATGGAAGTTATTTGTGCTTCGGAGTGCAGTTAGTTCTAATTTATTTCTAAAAGTTCCTCAATTTATCTGTTGTTTTAGTGCTTCTTCCAATTTCTATGCTGGAAACCATAGTCACAAAGTCGGGAGTCGGCAATAAATCGGCAAGGGTCTAAGTCGGAAAAAATCGGTCAAAGTCGAAAAAGTTGGGGAAAATTAAAAAATTTAAAAGAGATAAAAAGTATATCGTAATACATTTCAAGTTAAGAATATTGATATTAATGAACAATAAAATAGGCCCAACCCAAAAAGGGTTTTTATGAGCAAATTGAATAAAATAGTACACAACCTAAATATTTTTTTCCCCTCAAGTATAAGTGAAAAAAAAGAACAAAAAATCAGACCACATCACAAACATTGCCAATTAATCATCCAAGACGCGACTTGGCCGATTAATCAACAATAAAATCAGGATGACTTCAAGTCGCTGATTTTTTCTAATTTTTTGAAAAAGTTGGAGACTTTCTGACTTTTTTTAGTTTTAACAGTTTTATGTATGCGTTTACAGATATTGCTTTTGCTGTTTTATGTATACTGCATTTATTTTTCAGCATGTTAACTTTTTTATTGCATTGAATTTGCTTGTACATATAATTGGCAAAGCATGTTTGATACAAATTTCTTGCCACTATTCATTATTCATCTGGGAAGTTAAAGTAGAATTGAGATACAAACAAGGATGTGAAAGGGGTAATTTACCATGGTTTCCATTGGGAAACTGTGATTCGCAGATATAATCATTGTGGAAAACTAAAACCTAACACTTTACTTAGCACGTCATGCAAAAAATCTTTCCTAAGAAAGTAATCTCCGTGTTTCCTAAGAAAGTGTACCAGAGATGCAAGAAGAGATTGAAAAGATATGTGCATCGACAACACTTTGAATGAGTAGTTGAAGGCCTCATGTGTGCGTATGCAACATTATAGAAGATCCCACTTTGGTAAGATGTGCACATGGGATGGTTCGGATCATTAGAGTATTAATTTCAGCTGTAGGATCTTCTTCACTCATAATTCTAGCCGTTAGATCTTCGCCAATCAACATTTCAACCATTCGATCGCGATTGGATGTCATAAGAGACATATTGATTGTCGGATATGATGACAGCATGAGGACCAATGATACATAAGGCCTACATGATAGAGGCGTGCATCACATGACACACTTAAGTGCCACATGAAGAATAAGTGTCACATGAGCCCTTAAATTTGTCACTCTCTATTAATATTTTTTTTTGTCAGTTTCTGTGCTGCCTCCGAAAATTGATGATAACTTCCTCAATACTTAATAGAATTGCACGTTTCTTACCTCGTTGGAAACATAGATCAAAATACCGATTTTCCAATACGTATCGGCCGATACATTCAATGTTTCGGTCTGGTACAATTTTTTTTTAATTAAATCCCAAAAAATACCCCAAAATTTTGAAAAAATATATTAATGGTTTTCTAATTTTTAAAATTTTTTTAAAAATTATTTAAGGCTTCTTTGAGGCATCTTTGGGAATGTTATCGCATTGTATATGAATCTAACATTGAAGACGCCATATTAGACTATTGATCATATTGTACACGAAAAACTTACATTAAAGTCACATTGAATTCCTTGGTGGTTCTTCGTCGTTGTCATCATCATCATGAGTGTGCCGGCTTTGCCTTTAGTGTTGGTCATATTGATACTCATGTTCATATGTTCCCTTTTCAAACTGAGGCATTAGCATAGGGTATGAGTTATTGTAATACGGAAATATCGGTCCTCCAAAAATTTGACCAATGAAGTCTTCATGTTGGGGGTTGGTTGGTTGAGGGATTGGATATAGGTTACTGGTTGTTGAATCTTCGGTGTTTTGCAAACTAAATCCCCCAAAGGTAGATATAGTATAACCCATATCATCTTGTGGGATTGGTAAGATTATGAAGCTCCTCTTCCTTCAACCCCTCCACCTCTAAATGTAGGGTGTCAAACATTGTTAACGGTTCATCATCCCATTCGGCAATACCTCCATAAGAGGGACTAACATCATCGCCTCCACCACTAGTGCTAATGTGGATTTTTTTGTCTCGACCATCACCACCACCCCCATCATCATCATTATTATCATTACAAGGCTGTGTATCTTCATCAGATCCAACCACTGATTTGCGATGAAGTCTTCTTTTTCGCCTAGGTTGTTGAGAAGCCTGACTCTTCGCAATTCCTTCTACATTGTCTAACCATGCAGTGCTCTCACTATCCAACACTGGAGCTTCTCTCTCTCTTCAATCCACTGATTCAAAGGATCATCCTCTACGGATATATAATTCAATTCAATAGGGTTAAAATATTCACTATTTGTAGAGTAGAATATAATTGGTTAATTAGTATATACCTCATCAATTAGATAACATAAAAAATGTATGAACTAAGAAGCTAAATAATTGCTTACCACGGTTGGTCCTCTCCATATTCCTAACTCTTAACTGCATATTATAACGGCAGTAGACTAACTTTTCCAATCGACGCATAGTTAGCCTATTCTTTGTCTTCGTGTGGATAAGAGAAAATGTACTCCAATTCCTCTCACAATTGGATGAGGAATATGTTTGGGATAAAATTCGCATGACAATCTGCCTTAGTATTGGTCTATCATATTCGTAGTGCATTTACCAATCTGCTGATTTATCATGTTGAATATGAGATTGCGCTAACCTCGTTTCAAACTACCAATGTTTCTTCTGGAACATATCAATTTACAAAGACAGAATATGATAACCACATATCAATCAACAAATAAAACATATTGATCTACAAAATAGAAAATAGAAATGATATTATGACAACTCACATCTCTTATGGCTTGACCTTGGCCCGCCAACTCAGGCTCCATTTGTTGGATGACATTGAGCAAACCATTATACACTTCATCAAATTCTCTCAACTCAAAAGTGTCTCGTATGTTGGAAGGCGAGATTCAGGTAATGTGCTATACATAAAATATGAGCAACGTAATTAATATATAAAAACAATGAGCACTATGAAAAATAATAAATAAATAAAAATCATTAAATAAATAGTTAAGTATGAATTACTTGCGGCTTGCAAGTATTGGTGGAATTATTTATCCCACCTCTTGTCGATAATCGACTAATATCGCTTATATTTTGCAAGGCATCTTATTTTGATGGCCAATTTCGCCTTGTCTATTGACTCATAAATATACTCCATGGTTGGTTTGCCATCACCATCGGCCAACTTCAGCACCCCGCTCAAGGGCTCAATGTGTGTCCAAAACGGGGTGCTGTAGATCAAGTTAGCCACTTCAGTGCAAGCGGGTCTCTTTGACCGGGGCAGTTTTGATTCATATTTTACCCATTCTTCGGACGACACCATAGTTTTTAGCTTATGCCTATATCTTGCTAAGCTCTGTAGGGCTAGAAATTGTGTGGCAAATCGTGTAATCTCAGGCCGGAGAAGCTCATTCCTAGTAACCTCATCAAATTCACCAACTTGTCACTATTGTATAAAAAAGTGGTAATCATTCTTTCCTTTTGAATAATTGTCTGTGCCTTGCTCCTCTTTCGCAAGTCCTCAAGAATGAAGTATACAATGAGCGGCACACAGAGTTCTCTTTAACATTCCAGCCGCTTTATAATTGACGACATTGACTGTTACCACCTGCACAACCTACTTCTCTCTATCCCCTTCAACTACCTTTTTCACTAATTGAAAGAGGTAATCAGCCGTCTTTTCATGTTTATAAGCATCCACCGATTTCAAGAATATTGCCCCAACATCGCTATATATAAAAAAATTGATCAAACTCTTTCTTGTAGGACCGGTCCACCCATCGCACATAATTGTGCAACCTCTCTCATCCTACACTTCCTCAAAGCTTTTTACGTAAGCACCAATCTCCGCGTACTCCTCATCCAGTAGGGGCCCAGTTACCTCGTATACAGAAGGCTTTTTAACTCTTGGCCTAACTTCTACACTAGTATCGATCATACATTGAAAGTATGACGACTCTACAACCTGACTTGGAATGTGGTTGAATACCACGAACTTCGTAAATGCCTTTCCAAGCTTCTTCCCCCATGTTTTCCGTAAAATTGCGCTCAATTTTGTTTGTTTTGAACTTTCTGTCCTATACATGAACGCATCCATAGGACCTGTACTATATCTCCTGGTCTTCTTCATGGTTGCTGACCTACGCAACCCACCCCGTAGTCCCCTCATCATCTCCAACATCATGTGGCCTTTGACTAGGCCCACCAGCACGCATAAATGGGCCCCTCAAGTTGGGCCTAAACCGATAATCTACCTCTTCCTGATCTTGTTGGAATGTTGCTTCTCTAGCACTCTCCCTCATCACTCTCGCTGTCGCCGCATCGACATCCTCATCAATCTCTTCATCATCTCCTAATCCCTCAGGTCAAGGTGCAGGAAACTTTGGATCTCCCCTCTTTACTTTCTCATACATGTTCCTATCTCTGTCGGCATCTGTTTCTTTTTCCCCGTAGCTACCTCCATTGTGGCTCTCATAGCTAACATCACCTCTTTCGGAACATTCTCACAGCCTTTAATCTCTCCCTTGATGTGAGCCAAATGCTCCTTTAATTGTGTTATGCCCCCGCCCAATATTTTCTTCCCACACAACTTACATTCAGCTCGGAGCCTATTGCCATCTGTAACTTTGTTGTATTGTCTGGCCGGAACCTGCCCACGTACCATATTTTATTTATTTCACTTGCAATTAGAGACCATTGGATGTTAATTAGAAGCAATAAACAAATTAATGTGTAATATGTCACACATCATTAATAATATGTGACATATTGTTAATTATATTTCTCATATTATTAATTATATATGTGACCTTTAATGTGTAATATGTCACATATCATTAATAATATGTGAATATATGATTACATGATTACACATATCATTGATTATACGTGACATATTGTTAATTATAGTCACATCATATTGTTAATTATATTTCTCATATTATTAATTATATGTGACCTTTGATGTGTAATATGTGACATATCATTAATAATATGTGAATATATGATTACATGATTACACATGTCATTAATTATATGTGACATATTGTTAATTATATGTCACAGATCATTAATAATATGTGACATATTAAGCATATTATTAATGATATGATTACATGATTGCACATTTAAGGTAAATTGATATAATTTTTCATATCATTATAAATTAATATATTATTATAAATTTTCATATAATAATTAAAATATGATTATATTATTAAAAAAATAACAAAATATTTTGATCTAGGTTAGGAAATAAATGAACCTAGGTTAGTAGATCTAGGCTATGTTCCGCAAAGGAGAAGGCCACAGAGCTTGGAGGACTGACCTCCTTGGACGCTACCTGCTGGCAGCTTTCATCCCTTGCACGAAACTTACCGTATTTCTGGGTTGTGATGCTCATCTTCAAAGGCTCTTTACATATTTCTAATATTCACAAATGGTTACATCAGAGATGGGGCGCTATAGATTGGCCTTCCATTTCGACATTATCGGACACAAAATTTCTCCTAAGGTTCCTAGTAGAAGAAACAACGCTGCAGCTTTGCAAAACCAAAAATTTGACCATCGCCGGTAAGCCTGTCAGATGCAATCGCTGGGAGACGGACTTTGGTAACCTCACTATCCACAAGTGGAACGATGGGGTCTCGCTGAGACTATTTGACCTCCCCATCCACGCATGGACCCCGAAAGTCTTGAGGGGCATCGGGGCCTGTTGTGGGACCTACGTCTGGACGAACCGGGGTATCGTGGACCTGTGGGAGATCAGATATGCTCGGATTTTGGTCTCTACCGATAGGTGGGAAGACATCCCTAGGAGCATTGTTGTCTGCATCAGCGGCGAGGAATTCAGGGTCTTCGTAGAAGTGGAAATGGAGCGGGTGCTCTTCTCGCAGCAGTTGAACTATGAAACCTTGGGTTCCAGGGGAACCGACAAATTCTTATTCACGAGTGCCGCAGAAAAAATCCCATCGAAGATCTATCCATTAGGGGACGGGGTACACTTGCCCTCGGACTCTGTAGGGCAAGGCCCTAAGGGGTGTGCGATCCCAAATTCGGCACTCCATTGGCGGACGACCTCGCCGTCTAGTGGTGGTGGTGCCTCGTGTGGCCATCCCTCTTCTGTCGACCGTCGGGAGGTTCTTGAGGAAGGTGAAATTGAGGGCTCGGCCGGGGGGAGGGGGGGGGGGGTGGGGAGGAGTTGCTTTTGCCTGAGTTTATCTCAGCGGGATGCGAGGAGGGGGCTCTATCGGAGAGTCTTTCAACGACAACGGGCCCTCGGAATACGTCGGACGCCCTTCGACCGTTAGATCCCCCTTCGGCCACTTGACCGACGCTGATCTCTTCTACGGTCGAGATGGCTGCCGTACAAGACCTTTCTTTCTTTAGGGATTTGCCTTTTATCCCTCAGAGAACCTGCGCTAGGACATCAACCGAGGTAGCCGGTCATTTGTAGTCGCTTACAGTTGGGCAAGAGGACCCGATGGCGTGGGAGGTGACGTGTGTCCCTTTTTGACACGTGCCAGCCCCTTAGCGGTGGAAGTCTCAGGGGGTACCTCGGTCATTTCACAACCACACCGAATAGCCAATGCGGGTGCTCTGACTCCTCTAGCGACACGTGGAGGACAATAGTTATAGTTTGATGAGACTGTCGGTTTTTCACCCACAGTTTCCCAAAACCGGGGTGGTTTCTGGGTTTCGAGATATGGTCCTCGTACACGTGTTGAAGTTTCTCTGTGTCCCTCTAACGACATGAGGATGGGAGATTGGATATGCTCTTTTGGGTCCTAGTTAAATCAGTGATGAATTGAATCGTCTAACGCTACGTGGATACCGGGAACGGGCTCGAATACGACCCATTGGTGCTCGGACCGAGCCTAATTCTTGAGGCTCCTCACCCATCAGCCCATGTTGAGGGCGACCTGAAGGGAATACTTCTTTTGCCTCGACCTTTTCTCACCGATGTCTCTTATCGTGCTCCTACAACCCTTGAAAGCTCGTCTGAGGGGGGCTTCGCCGCAATGAGAATGGAAGATGGGTGGAGTGCTCCGTTGGGGTGGTCGAATTTGGGTCTGAGTTTTAGTCTCCCCGCCGGAAGGAGATCGACGACTTTGCTAGTATCATCTCCTTTGGACGAGACCTTGGAATGTCGTTCCATGGATCCGATGAGGCCTTGCGAGAAGCCTTCAAATCTACCTCCCTATTTAGAAGGAAAGGATCCGCCTCCAGGATTAAGAGCTCCAAATCTAGAGAACTTGCAAGGCTAGCCTGGGGTTTGTTGGATGGTAAGGGAGGGGGAGACCTTTAAGGTCTCCTCTTCGAGCAGGCGGTCTTCTTAGTGGGCTGTCATGAAGCTGATGTCTTGGAATGTTAGGGGTGCCTGTGACCCTAAAAAAAGGCGGGGGTGAGGCAAATTATTTCCACTCATAAACCATTTGTGGTTACGATTCAAGAGACTAAATGGGGGCAATGCGACGCCGGACAAGTGTCGTTCATGTTGGGGGGTAACCGATGGGATTGGATCGGCATGGATTCAGAGGGCACCTCGGGCAACATCCTGGTCGGGTGGAACTCGATGCTTTTCAATAAAGTTGATGAGGAAGTGGGCTTTTTCTCGGCTTCGGTGGTGTTGGAGAATAAGGATAACGGTAAGAGGGTGGCATTCACGGGGGTTTACGGTCCGTCTACTTGCCACCGTTGTGAGGACTTTTGGTTCCAGTTGGCTGTAGTTGCTGCCTGGTGGGAGGTTCCGTGGTGTGTGGGAGGTGGCTTTAATGCGGTGCATTTTCAACATGAGAAGTCCCGGGGAGAGGGGGGCTTATCGAGGTTCGATGGGGGCCATTAGCAATTTTATTCATAACTGGGCTATGCTTGACTTTCCGTTGACGGGTGCTCGCTTCTCATGGTCCAATCTCCAGGACTCGGCTTCTCTTAGTAGGATTAATCGGTTCATGGCGGATACTGAGTGGTTGAACTTATTTCCGAAAGCGATCCTCCAGGGCTTTGTGAGCCTTTTCGGACCATAGGCCCTTAATCCTACAATGCGACTCGGGGGGTAGAGGGTCATCCCCTTTCCGCTTCGAGAACATGTGGTTAGAAAGAGAGGATTTTAAGAACCTGGTCCCCAAATGGTGGCTTGAGCATAACCCGCAAGGATCGACAACTTTCAAATTGACTACTAGACTAAATCATGTGAAGGAGTGCATTAAGCGGTGGAATAGGGAGTCCTTTGGCCTGGTTCACATGTGGAAAAGAAGTGCCTGGGCCGACTTAGTGAGCTGGACCTGATTGAAGAGAATTAGAGTCTCTCTCAACCTGAAAGCGAGGAAAGATTAAAGCTTAAGATGGATTTCAGCGATCGATGCTTGCAGGAGGAAATCTGCTGGAAACAGAAGTCAAAAGTCCATTGGCCGTAGGTGGGCGATAACAATACCAAGTTCTTCCATGTCGTTGCTAATGCGAGGAGGAAAAACAACTCTTTGAGTTGGATAGGGATGGACGGGGTGGTATATGTGGATTAGACGACGATAATCAGGTCCAAGGAGGTTGAGTTTTATAAGGATTTGTATACTGATGAGGGATGGGAGAGGCCTCAGCTTGACGAAGTTCCATTCCCGTCCTTGATCCCAGAAGAGGCTACCGATATCGAAAGACAGTTCCAAGGAAAGGATGTGTGGGAAGTGATCAGGCACAACGGGAGAAACAAGTCGCCAGACCTTGACGGCTTTACGATGGAGTTTTTCCAGTGCTCCTGGGCTACTCTCAAGGATGGGATTGTGGACTTTTTTAATGAGTTTTTTAATAGTGCCTCTACAAGAAGGGGGCTAAACTCCACCTTCATAGCGCTGGTGCTGAAGAAAGAGGAGGCTGAGGAGATCAAGGACTGTCGTCCAATCAGCCTCCTTAATTGCCTCGTGAAGATCCTCTCCAAGGTCCTCGCTAATCGGATTAATCCCTTGATGGAGAAACTTAATTCCCATAATCAAGGGGCCTTTGTTAGCAATCGCTAGCTCCTAGATACCTTCGTGGTGGCCCAGGAGGTTATCCACTCAGCTCATCGCACCCACTTCCTGGAGATGATGTGGAAAATCGACATGGAGAAAGCCTATGACCGGGTCAACTGGGGATTCCTTGATTATATGTTGCGTTGGTTTGGTTTTAGAAAGCGGTGGAGGAGGTGGGTGGTTGCGTGTCTCTCCTCGACTTGGTTCTCAGTATTGGTCAACAGCTCCCCCGCTGGTTATTTCAAGAGTTCGAGGGGGCTGAGGCAGGGGGACCCGCTATCCCCATTTCTGTTCAACATGGTGGGCTGGTAAACCAAGCACTCCTCCTTAACCGCATTTATGGAATCCCTATTACTAAAGGTGGCAGTAGACTCTCTCACCTCCAATTCGCAGACGATGCCGTCCCTTTTTGCAAGGCTGTTCCCAGGGAGATCCAATCCCCGTCTAAGGTGGTCGCAGTCTACGAGGCTGCCTCGGGCCAGCGGGTAAATCTGTCTAAATCCAGGGTGTTCGGTGTGGGATTGGACGGGGCGAAGGTCGATGCCCTTGCTCGTGAGGTCGAAAAGTGTGCTGCTTCTTCCGACTACTTATCTGGCTTCTCGCTTATCAATGCAAGCTTAGGATCCAATTGTCCAACGGTTTGCAAAAAGGCTTGCTACTTGGAAAGGGAAGATAGCAGGGCGGTTGGTGTTGGTCAGATCGGCCATCTCTAGTCTCCCGGTGTTCTATATGTCTATTTTCCTGTGCCTGATGGATGTGATACACAAGCTGGAAAAGATTGAGCGGGATTTCCTCTGGCAGGGACCAGTCTGGAGAAGAAGTACCATTTCATCAGTTGGGAGGTCTGCCAACTTACTAGATGCTTCGGCAGCTTGGGCATCCGTAATCTCCACCTCACCAATATTGCGCTGCTTGGGAAGTGGTTGTGGAGGGCGAGCCTAGAGGGAGAGAGGCATAGCCTATGGGCCTCTGTGTTAGGTGAGAAATATGGCTGGATGTGAGGAGCTTGGGGGTTCAAGATTGAGGTTAATAGAAGGTCTTTAGCTTGGTGGAAAGGTGTTTTTGGGATTTGGCCTATGTTCTCTAGGCAATCCGTTTTAGCTGGGGTGACCAGTCCCGAATCTAGTTTTGGGACGATCCCTAGGTGGCTCTTCATCCTCTGACATGCCTGTTTCCCAACATCTTTAGACTGGTGTCCTTCCCCCAGGCGTCGGTAAATAAGGTCTACTATGAGGTCGGGAGGCCCCCCTCTTGGGTCCTGGTTATTAGGAGAGCGTTCAAGGAAGAGGAGATGGAGGCTTTTCTTTCCCTTCTGAGGGCCATTTATAAGGCGTCTTAGAACCGGTATGGGACTAAGGCTATGACTGGGGAGAACTGATGGGAAATTTGATGTGTGGTCCTTCTACTTTTGTGTCTCCGCTAGGCCTATGATTAGGATGGAATGGTCTTTCATCTGGTAGGCCCCCATTCCGTCTAAAGTCAGATTCTTTTGTTGGATGGGATCCTGGGGAGGGTTCTCACCATCCATCAACTTATTATCCGAGGCAAGGCCTTGTGCAACATGTGTCCTATGTGCTTGGGCTCGGAGGAATCCATCTCCCACCTCTTCATCCATTGTGGGTGGCGACTGAGATCTGGTGCACCATCCTAAAATCGTTTGAGATATCGTGGGTCATGCCTGAGTCTCTCCCTCATCTTGTCTTGTTGTGGCAATGCCCTCGCTTTCAAGGCCAGGAGGCCAGGAGGGCGCTTTCTGGGGAGTGGCTATTTACGCCACTCTTTGGGGGATTTGGCTCGAAAGGAATGCGCAGGTATTCAACCGAAACGTAGGCCCATTGGGGTCACTCTGAAATCCATTAGAGATCTTATGTGTCTGTGGGTGCCGGCTGCTTCCGCGATGGACTCGAATAGAGATCGTGGCCCGCTATAGCAGCTTGTGGTTGTTTTTCTTTTGTTTTCTCTTTTTGCTTGTTCTTGTAGGCTTCGGCCCCTTGGTTTTCATCTCCTCGCTGGTTTTTTATGGAATTTCTCTTATCGATAAAATAAAAAGATCTAGGCTATCTTAGATTTAGGTTACAAACCCTAAAAATAAATCAAATTGGGACACATTAGAGACATCTAGGGCCTCAAATTTGGGGTTTTAACACAAAATCTCCAAATTTGGGCCAAAAATTTCAAGATTTACCATATTTATGGGTAAATCTATTATAAATAAAGTTAAAAATATAAGAAAATGGGAAAAAATAATCCTAAATGATGGAACACATACCTTTTCTATGATCTCTGGCGAGACCACGGCGATCTTAAGCGTTTCCGGGGGTGGTTTTGAGTCTCCGATGCTTAGGATGGAAGAGGAGGAAGAATGAGAAGAGAAAAAAAAGAGAGAACTAGTGGATAAAAACGGACTATAATTTGAAATTATCGTCGAATAGGCCCAAACCCTTGCTTGCAAGTGGCTGGGGTACATTTTTTTTTTTTCAAATTATCGGACGATAATTTCAAATTATCACTCGATACAGACGATATGAGTGGTAATTTGCCGGTATCGGGTGATAATTTGATTCTTTTTTGGGGTGCTTGAGAAATAGCCTATTTATCATCTCGGGCATCCCAGAAGCCGATACATATCGGTTTCGTCTGAGATTTTGATCTATGGTTGGAAAGCTACCTCAATAAGTTTTCAAATAAGACCATTTTCGCATCAATCTGACGTCGTTTGACTCTTGAAAATAGGCCATACATAAAATGGCAGGATTGAAATTTGAGCACTCTGTGACCGTCTGATCAGAGGCTCTTCATCATTAGAAGGGAGGTAATCTAGGTGTTTTACTTTTTAATTATTAGGGTTTTCTTAGAGTTGGCTTTAAATGTTCGTATGTGAATGAGACATCTGTCATTATGTTATTCATATGTACATGAGACTTCTATTATTATGTAACGATGCTTTATGAATATTGAAAGAAAGAAAGTTTTGTCTTTCTCTTCCCCGAGATGGTTTGGTGTGAGCCCAATGGTATGTCTTGCTATGTTCTTGATATACATGCAAGATGATTTCCTTAATCTTTCTTGAATTTTTGATCCTGATCAAAATCTTAATTTGACTTTGGATTTATCTCCTTTTGAATCCTCCTTGATTCAATGGGGTCTATATCTTAAGAAAAATTAATTTACATCTAATTTCTCAAATTTTTAAAAACTTGAATCTATCCATTTACAGGCTTTTAAATAACAATTAAACCTATTACTCTTTGAATTCCTAGAAGGAAATCTGAAGACGCTATCATGAGTCGTTTGGTGCCCTGAACTAGTTGAAATCAAGATCTGTCACTAGAATCCTTGTTTCCAAATTTAGGGGGCATAGCCATGCGGGATTGGAACACTAACCGAATTTGGGCATAATTATGGGATGGAATTCTTTGAATATTTTTTTTAATGAAATTCAGCACCTTATTCATGTATTTCATTGTTCATAATTATAACTTTAATCTCAGCCATCAAAATTAGGGTTTAATATTTGGTCCTGCATCAGTCATCTTGTATGGAGACTTCTTGCCAGTTTTAGAAGGTTTTAAAATTAGTCTACTCAGCAAGTTTGTTTTTAGATGCTCATCCTAATGGTTTGGGTACAATCTGTTGTTTACTCGAAGGGTTGTAGTTTCATCCTTAATTGCCAGGAATCGATATGATATACTAGTACCATGGATTGAAATCTCGTTTTCTTGAGAAGTCTTGAGCATGTGTGAGTTTGAGACAGTTTGACAAGATGTCACTATACAATTTGTTTGTTTAAAAAATTATTAAAACAAACTATAAATTATAAAAATAAATTTGAAACATAAAAAATTAGAAATAATGTAAGATGGTTTTACAACGGTTTAGCCTGAAGCCAATGTTTTTTTAGGAAAAAGCATAATTTAATGACATTAACACCAGAATATTGATAAAATGGTCATTTTTAGTAACCTTTCGAAAGTACCATACTTCAGGTTCTAATTCTACTGGTTTAAGAACCATTGAATTTGAGTATGAAAATTTTGCGAAACGAATGTTTAAAACTTAAACCACACGATCCCTACAGGTATTACCAGCCGAGCCACCACAGTTTAATTGTTGAAAGGCACGGCTAGCGATCCCATCAGAGGTGGGTTAGTATTCTGTGTTCAGGCATGAGAACCAATAACACGATCATTTGCTCAATATTCTGTAGGAGCCTCGAACGGGCTGTAACGATTTGTGTGGGCGATGCTTCACATTAATGTAGAAAATTTTCTTTTATTAAATGGCTGGAATCCTGTTATTGGATTTGTTATTTGATGGATTGCCATTTGGGCTTCTTGGATTGATGAACATATGTGTTGCGTGTACCAGACACAACCAGAGCATCATAGGAGCCAGTGCTCTTGCTGAGAACTCAATAGGTAATCCTTAAAAGTTTTCTAACCTAATTGGACAAGTATCGTCCTCTGGAAAAGCGGTTGTTTGTTATCTGAGTATGGAGCATTGATCACCGATCAGTGATAAGAGATCACAGATTGGTGATCTAGGTTCAAAAAAAAAAAACCTTAAAGAGCTTTCTCTGTGGTTGATGATCAGTCATTGGTGATCATCAACCAGATACGCACATCCCTGCAGCCAGATCGGTGAAGAGATAGCTATGGAATCAGTGACAAGGAGAGAAGAGTGCCCCCAAAAAAACCTTTTTAACACTTCAATCATATGCAAGAAGATCACGTGCGTCTCTCCTGAGACGTCACATATCTTGGACATGCCTTACCTTCTGTATCTAGTCTACGAACAATCTAAACTGTCCAAGTGCCAATCCACCATGTCTTTCACAAAAATATGCTTACAAATGAAATCTAACCATCTGTTTGGTGAACTTTAATATCAACCTTTAAAAATACGAACAATGGCCGGTATTAGAGTGCACAGATCGGATAGTTAAAGTCCTCAATGAGTATGATTTTTGGGCCGATTTCCCTCTAGTCTATGATCTATCACTTTGACGGTATTAATTATCCATGTCTTAAACTATTAATGGTGTAAGGTCGTTCGTACAGAGCTAATACTATGGTGGATGGGTAATTAAATTTTGGATATATATTGAACGCTTACTACATCAATTGAGATGCCCAGGTGGCAGCTAATATATAAATGAGAGTCAATCCATTATATGTGCTACTGCCATATGTCTCAAATTAATGAAACAGTGCAATGCATTATTTTAAACAATGACTTATAATTGTTCAGAAGTGACTATAAAAGAAGAAGCCCCGTTATGACAATTTATGAAAATTTCAGAAACGATGGAACGTGGGGTGGTAATTGTAGTATTCGTTGCAAACTGTGCAATGCATTATTTAAAGGAAATTATTATCGAATAAAAGGGCATTTGTTATTAATTCCCAGTCATGGGTTAGGCTATGTTCTGTCATCGATGATGAAATGTTAGCTAAATTTTAGACAATGGATGATATGGCAGAAACAAAAAAATACTTAAAGAAGTAGGGAGTGAGTCAAGTGTTAATATACCGTTACAAAGTTTGAAATTATGGAAAAAATGAAAGGAGATAGCAACATATCTAAATCTTTTAATACAGTAGCACGAGATGAGCTTGATCACTTGATAGCTCGTACTTTTTTTAGCAAGTGGTCTATCTTTCAACTTGATTAGATACCGTATTTCTGACAAATGATCAAACATGCATGTAATAGTCAGTTGAAAGGATATTTGTTGCCAACATATGATAGAGTACGAACTACTCTTCTACAAACCGAGAAAGCAAATATTGAATTGCACTTGAAATCGATTCAACAACCATGCTTTTGTAAAGGGGTGTCAATCGTTAGTGATGGATGAACCGATTCCAATAGAAAGAGAAGGATGATCAATTTTTTGGTAGCATTAGAGAATGACTGTTTTTCTGAAAGCCATAGATGCAACAGAGGATGTTAAATCTGCAGAATATTTGGGAAGTTAATTCAGAAGTTGGACATTCAAATGTCGTCCAAGTAATCACTGACAATGCCGCAGTATGTAGGGCAGCAGGCTTAAAATTCGAATCAAAGAACCCATCTATTTTTTGGACTTCATGTTTAGTTCACACATTATACTTGGCATTGAAGAACATTTGTACTCTCGAAGTAGATGTGTTAGAAAAATATGAACAATTTAGACAAATAGATAGCGAAGTCAAGTAAAATTAGAAATTTCATTGTGAATCGTAGTTCAACAAGTACGATTTACAACAAATATTCTAAGTTAAAGCTTCTTGGAGTGACCGAGACAGGATTTTGCTTCTACACTGATTTTGGTGAAGAGAATTTTCCGAGTAAAATCCGCTCTACAACGTATGGTGATAGATGAGAGTTGGAGATTTTATAGAGAAGACGACAATCAAAAGGCATACAAGATCAAAAATATCTTAGTTAGCGACTTATGGTGGGATCAAATTGAGTACTAGTTGGATTTTACTGAACCAATTATTTCCATGCTTTGAGTCACTGATACCATGGTTTAAAAACGTGTCCGAGTCACCCGAAAGTCAGCCGAGTCGACTCGACCAAGTAGGATTTCGGGTGTACTCCTGTAAGACTTAACCAAGTTAACTTGTGATACTTCGATATTTTTAAAGAGGGAACAAACGGGTAAATATTCATTTCTTAAAGGGCAAACTAGTCTTGTCAAAAAAGTGATATAAATACCAAATTTAAAACTCTAGCATTCTATTCAACCGGACCAAGCTCCTCTTTTCTCTTTAACTTCCTTTCTTCACCCACAAAACCCTGATATATGCCGGTTTAACTCAGGAAAAAAGAAGAAACTCTGATATCAACCCTAATATGGGGTGGAGAAACCCTGATGTCGGCCCTATTATGGGAGTGGTTTCACGCTATACAGTCCTTTTAATCTAATTAAAGACCAACCATCAAGTTAGAGATTTTCTTTTGTTTCAAATTTGAGCGAGAAGTCTAGAATTTCTGAGTTTTACTCGTGAGTTATTAGTTTGTCTTCTTATTCTTCCTTGAATTTCTGTTTCTCTACCTCAAATATGTGCATGCCTAAGCAATGACAAATTCCATAGACTGTGTTTGGGTGAGCTCTTTTGGGCCAAAGAGCAGCTCTTTGGCTCCAGTGGGGAATTGCTTTCACGTTTGGAAACACATCTCTTTGCCACATTTACTCTAGCAGGGAGTTGTTTTAAGTGATAAAATGGCTCTCTGCTAGAGCAGATTTTATCTGCTCTGATGGAGAGCAGGTAGAGAGTTGCTTCTGCTCTTATAAGAGCTAACCCAAACGCAGCCATAGTTTTGTAATTTTTTTCTTTTGAATTTTATTTTATTTAATGTTTAAATTTTTTATTTTTATTGATTTTCTCATTTTGTAAGAATAATATTTTTAGTAAACATATATATATATATATATATATAGAGAGAGAGAGAGAGAGAGAGAGAGAGAGAGAGAGAGAGAGAGTTGGGGAAATGCAACAAGTTATAGCAAACAATGCTACAGCCAGATGTCAGGTCACATGCCACAGGGCATGATCAACCCAAAACAACATCTGTTTTAGGCTGATCAGCCAAGGGGCATGTGATTTAAAAAAAATAATAGTTTTTTGACTTCTTTACCCTCCGTTTGATGGGTCAAAGATAAGGTAACGCCCAACCAACTTGGTGTATTGATTTTAGGCATTTTTTACCACATGTTTAACAGTGGATATGCATCGGATAGATCCCAAATTTTTTGGGTGATACCTGATTGTTATTATCCAAGTTGCCGTCGCACTCGATCCTTGTGATTGATGCCACGTGGTGTCCAAATGGTTTGGTTTTAGCATTTTATGCTACAACTGGTTGTATAATCGTAGGCCTCATATATGTGTATATATACATATCAAGTAAATCCGAGTGAAATTTTTTTCCAGTATTTGAGTATACTCGACCCGGCTGATCATCAAGTCAAGTCGAGTTTTCGGGTTTTTGAACCATGACTGATACAGATGCTCCTATGCTTCACTTATTATGATAAGTGGTCTCGATGATTGAAGAAATTCGGAAAAGGATATTTAAGCATGAAAAATTTATATATATGTTGACAGATGGAAGCAAATTTTATGATGAAATGCCTGAAGTCCTAGTTCGAAGGAAGAACAAGAGTAGGACACCACTTAACTGTTTGGTGCGTTCTCTAAATCTCAAATATTATATTTATGAATGGTTAGCTGAAAGCATTGGTTGAGTTCCACCAGACCTTGATGATGAGATTTCAGAAGGTAGAAATGCATGTCTTGAGAGATTATTTTCAAGTGTAGCGATGCTCCACAAGGTTATAGATGAATAAGAAAAATTTGCTACACCCACTCGATATTTTAGATGATGGGAGGCCTTTGTAAGCGATACTTTGTAGATCCTTTGGCATGGTGGGGCAATCATGGATCCGGTGCACCCACACTTGCTAGCGTTGCATTAAGGTAAAGTGTTTTTGTTTATGAAGTTTTAAAACATCTACATATGTAAGTTTTATTTTTTATTCGAAAATAATATATATATATATATATGTTTACCATGTAGGGTATTGGGACAGCCAAAATTTTCATGTTGTGAAAGAAATTGGAGCACATTTGGAATGATAACAAGTGTCAAAAGAAACAGATTGACATTACAACGCATGAAGACCTTGCTTGTGTTCACTCAAATTTGCATCTCTTATCAAGAAGAGAAGAACAATATGTTGAAGTCCCTAGCAAATATTGGGATGTGGTTTAGAAGGGCCGACAAAATTTATATTTGCAAATTTATCCCTTGATGACCCGGTACTAGAGACAATGTACTTCAATTCCGATGAGGTTGTCGAGCTTCAATCCATTGATGAAGAAAACCAAGGCTATGGTGCTAATTGGTTTTATAATTTTTTGAAAGCATTAAGAGTGTTCAACAATTTTTTGAAGTACTTCAAACGTTTATCTTTGCATTTATGTTTAAACTTTAAATTTCAATTTCATGTATATGGATATTTGAATGAGATGATAATGATTAATGAAATCATGGAATTGATGCTTATTTGTTGACCATTATGACAATGTTGAGTTTATTGATTAATATAGATATATTTTAATTTTTACATATTTTAAATATTTTTTGTATGGCCGTGCCACCATATTGGAAATTTTAAAAGTTGTCGTGCCAACACTTTAAGGATACCTTGGCACTTTGCACCCATGCCACCGCCTACCTAGCTAATCCTGTGTAGGAGGCTTTAACCTAAAAGTACTATTGCCTACAAAAATAGACTTTTGACAATATTAAATGCTTAGACATTCACGTAAAAGAATCTAACGATGTCCATGCATACCTTCTCAGAGTCACTCTTCTTCCATACGTGATTTAATGTAGATTGCTTTCTTGCTTCCACCAACAGCATAATCATCCACCATTGCCTTTCTTTTCCCTTTTCAATCACATATTTCTTTTGTATCAACATCTACTACTATGTTACTTGCTTGATCCACATCTTCAAAGAAGTCAACACCTTGTTTTTGTTCATCGTTTCCCTTTTTCTCATCTTTTTGGCCATAAAATGTCGCAGCATGCACACAAAATCTGAATTACTTGGTTGATCCACATCTTCAAAGAAGTCAGCACCTTGTTTTTTTTCTTTCATCTTTTTGGCACCCTTTAAGAAATTTTTTTAACATGATTTAGACATAATCCGGATTTTATGTGCATGCTATGACATTTTTACGGCTTCGTGCCAAGTGATGCTTCATCCAAAAGACTCCTCTCCAATAATTGTTTCCACAACTATTTCAACTGAAGGGACGCTTTTATAAGATCGATGGTGCAAATTGTTAGGCCATGAGAAAGCGACAAGTAGATAGAATGCATGGGGCAGAGATGCATATGTTAAGATGGATGTGTGGAGAAACAAGAATGGATAAAATTAAGATTATGTAAGAGGGTAATTGAGAGTGACACTTACAAAGGAAACAATTATGGAATGTCACATGAGGTGGTTTGGTATGGCCTTCAAAGTTCAGAATCAAACCCTATAGGAAGGATTGTGATGCTACAAGCATAAGAAAGTAGGAGAAGAGGAAGATCATTGAAGACTTGGAGGGAAGCAGTGAGAAGTGGAATGAAGGATTGCAGAGTTATGAAGAGCTTAGCGTTGATAAAAACAAGTGGAGATAATGAGGTTCATGATGTCCATAATAGTTAAATCGTTACTTTTGTATATTATTTGGAAGGGCAGCAACATAATATAATGTCTCTTACCATTTTTTCTCAATGAAGATTGCAAACATGGAGAAATAAAGGTAAACGGAAGATGGTTACCTTTATAGGACTCGGCTTGTGCAAAAAATGATGGGTGCACATTGAAGTGAGGGAACCCAGAATTTTGTTATGCATTTAAGAGCCTTTGGAAAAATGAACACATCTAGAAACATGTTTAGACTCCAATAAATGAAGAGAGAGAGAGAGAGAGAGAGAGAGAGAGAGAGAGAATCGCAAGAAACTTAATTAGTGGTGTAAAATAGTTTAATCTTATAAGACTTCATTAATAAGAAAAAAAAAAGGAAAACCAATTTGATATGAATCGCATGAGCATACGATATATCATACTGTTCAATATTGGAATTGCATGGTATATGCTGTTTCAATTTTTTTAATGCAATTTAATCGTTCAGTCAATGATTCAAATCTTGTTGTACAATTCTTAGATCGGATTGTACGATATTGATACTCATTTGCATCTATTTGCAATATTCTGCACTATGGTCTGAAGTAATTCTGATGGTGCTTGATTAGTTGTTATTTTTTGGGATTTTGTTTTGTGATAAAAAAAAGTGACTTTTTTTACCGCATCAATTTTATTGTTTAGCCAAGTTTGTTCACAAAGTTCTAAATGCTAACTGCAATGTGCCCTCTTTTCCTTTCCAGGGGATGAGGATTCACACAGCAATGATTCATCTTGGAGTATGGATTGCTCAACTACTGTAAGGGTTAAAACCATACACATCAGTTCTCCAATTTTGGCTGCAAAAAGTCCATTCTTCTATAAGGTATAACTTTATAATCTGAATTTAGTTAAGAGTACCTTTAAATTTACCGACCGAATCTTTTAGTTTCCCCATGCTGAAACCCATTGACTGCTTTGAATAAGACAATGGAGATCGTTTTTCGTCCTAATCTTTCACCCGATGAATCTTGAGATCATGGGCATTCCATCAAACGGTCAGTTTTTTTTATTTCGCGTGGCACACATCCCAAAAAAGTGACCTTAAAATCAGGTTTGAGCGTGATGAGTTTCACGTGATGTTAAGGTTATTTTTCTGGGATGTGTGCCACGCATGGATCAAAATATCATCTGATACTGATACGTATTGGACGATACATATCGGTTTTGGACTTGAAAAATACGATACATTAGGTTTTTATCGCCCCCCCTTAAAAAACAGTCAAATTATCGTTCAATGTATCGTTCGTATCGGACAATAATTTGAAATTATCGTCCGATAATTTCTAAATATCGGTTTTGTTGTTTACTTTTTTTTTGTTTTTGGGAAAATATCGTCCGGTAAGTATCGGTTTTGGGGCTGGACGATACGTATCGAAAATCCGAGATTTTGATCTATGGTGCCACGAGAAATAAGAAATTGACTGTCTGATGGTATGCCCATTATCTGACGATCCATTGTGTGAAAGATTGGGACAAAAAATGATCTCTATCATCTGATTCAAAGCAGTCGATGGTTTTTCAAGTGGGTGAACTCAAAAGATTTGGTGGGCAAATTTAAAGGTGCCTTTAGTTTAGCTCAATTTCTTTTTTCTTGGCCTAATGACTCCGTGCTCTGCTAAATATATTTTGAAGCTTTTTTCTAATGGCATGCGAGAATCAGAGCAGCGCCATGTAACTCTACGTATTAATGCCTCAGGTAACTTGAAATAAATTGCAAGCTTTCTAGTTTCTTGTAGTGTTTGTCATTCAAATGTTGGTGGTTTATCTTTCATTATTTATGTAACAATATTTTAGATTTAGATCAAGTCTGTTATTTAGAAGAAGTAATCATGAGATTTTTTCTCTCATTTTTTATGTTCCTTTCTGGGGTATTCAAAGACCTTATTTGCATGCCTAAGTTCTTATCTTCAAAGATTTATGACTGGCTTCACTTGCAGGAAAGACTATTTGTCATTTCCATAACTTTTGTAACGCTTGTATATATTATAGCTTCCCGTGGTTTGACTTGTTACACTGAATCATGTTAAACCTATGTTACTTAATTTGAAATTCGGTCGATTCAATTTCGAATTCATAATTCGCTACTCTCATGCCAACCCAATTTGCTATTGGTAGGAAGAATTATATTTTTTTTCGATAAACCTATAAAATCTAGAATATAATAATTTATCATTAATTTCTTGTACAAAAAAGGCATTTAGTTTAGTTGTTTAAGTTTGGTCGTAAGTAGAAGAGGTCGTGCGTTCGATTCTCCCCGCCTCTAAGTTCCATTCAAAAGAATTTTTATATATTAATTACACCAATTGGCCCAGTTCGCCCCTTATGGCCCAATCGGAGTGAATCGAACGGCGAGTTGGAACCAATTCGCCGGTCGTAGCATGCCATAGCGAATCAAGTAACATAGTGTTAAACCCCCTGTTCTCGGTTCTTTTCATTCTACAGAAAACAATTGCATAGTGTTAAATTTGCTTTAAATGTTACCTGCTGTTATAAAAGTGTGTACATAATAAGTTAACGCCATACTAACCTAATTACCGTCTTTCATGTTGCAGAAGAAGCTGCCCTTATGGAGCTTCTAAATTTTATGTACAGTGATTCCTTATCAACAACTACAGCTCCTGCTTTGCTGGATGTGCTTATGGCGGCAGACAAGTTTCAGGTTGCTTCATGTATGAGGTACTGCAGCAGGTTGCTTCGGAATTTACCCATGACTCCAGAATCTGCATTACTCTATCTAGATCTCCCTTCTAGCGTCATAATGGGCGAAGCAGTCCAACCGTTAACAGATGCAGCCAAGGAATTCCTTGTCACTCGATATAAGGACATAACGAAGTGAGTCGCTATCTGAGTTCTTAAATCTCTTTCGAAGTATATTTCTGTTAATGACTGAAGGGAAGGAGTGACGGGCTCCTCTCTCAACTCAAACTACACCTTCGGCTCAAATCAAGGAAAGGGAGGGGATGGTTAGGAAAGGATAGGATCGGATCATTACCCCCCTCTATCCCCATCAGGGGGGAGTTCACTGCATTGGGTGAGGGAAAGACTGCTACTAGTAATTGAGACTTAGTGTATTAATATTAGAGGGCTGGGACTATGCATCCACACCATCTGGGCATCATGTGGCACCCATCACCAGGATCGGGTGCCAAGGCCACTTGAATAAGATCGATTAAGTGCCATCGAACAATTTGGGCACGATTCGATTTATATCCACCGTTGAAAATGTGGACAAAGGGGGTCCAAATTCAATGCACCAGTTTTCTGAGGCATCGTGATATCTTTGACCTGTCAAGTGAGGACCAAAAAGTCCAAAAGATAATATATTTTTTTTAAGCCCCATGGCTGATCAACCCAGAGCGGGTGTTGTTTTGGGTTGCTCATGCCACGTGGCACGTGAAAATACTCCCGGTTGCATACTCCATATTCTCTTAATATGATTCCCTGAGAAGCCAAGCCATTTTTCCCTGTGACTTTTATTTTTTTTATTTTTTTTATTTTATGCGCTACATTCTCTTTCATGTTGAAATTATTGTAGAACTATCCCTTTCATAACAGTTAAATCTTGGATTTTTGTAATTTAAGCCTCTTTGACATGCTTCCTCTTTTAACAACCTGAATGCGGATTAATATTTTCTGTGGAGGTGGATTTAGCATGTCAAAGAGGCTTAAATTACAGGTAAGTCAGGGATGGATTTAGCATGCTCTTATATCCTCATTACACATTTCCCTCTTTTTTTTTTTTTAGTTATTATGATTATTTATTTTATTTTATTTTTTTGAGCAACATTCTCTTCTAATGTTGAAATTATTGTAGAACTATTTGTTTTGGGAGCTACAACTTGCACACCAGATTTGTATTGTGATCATGGTCAAAAGGAAAGACTTGGTAATTTGGGACCTGTGCCAAGTGGAACACCTTCTAAGCCATTTGATTTGAAGGCCATGATGGAAAGATCTTTGATGTCAAAGATTGGCACGAAACACGATCTCTATCATCTGATTTAACACAGTCAGGCCCTAGCATCTGATTTTGTGGTGGACCGTGTTGAATCAGATAATAGAGATTGTGTTCGTGCCAATTTTTGGCTGCAAAGATCTTATATTATAGCCTTCAAATCAGACGGCTTAGATTGTATTCCACATGGCACAAAGTTCCAAAAATAGGAAGTCTCTTTTTAACCCATGTGCCACGGTACACATCTTGTGTGCAAGTTGTAGCTCCCATTCTTTTTATAACAGTTATATTTTGTCAGACTTTTTGTAGTGTAATCGTCTTTGATATGCTTCCTCCTTAAACACCTCAAATGTGGACTTCTATTTTCTGTGGATGTCAGTAAGGTGGGATGAATTTAGCATGCTCTTGTAACCTCAACAATTTACATTTTCTTTCATGATTCATCCACATTTTTCTTTGATTTTTCTATCCTAGTTGATTCAAATTTGTTTGAAAGTATAGTGACAAAATACGGCTTTTCTTGAAAAATAAGTGTATAATATGTGTCTTTTTGCCGCACCGTACTAAACCCGTATAATATCCATATTTTTGAAGAAAATGCATATTGTCATATAATATGCTCATTTCATGTGTTAAACGTGTATTTCACATATTAAACGTTTTACGCTTATGTATGGTCAATTTTTCTCTGTTCCGTTCTACTGCATATACGTGATCCATAGAAGATATTTAACAGGAGGAGCTGATATTAGCTGTACCTTATAATTTTTCTAATAATAATGGTGCTTGATCAAAGTAAAATATTTTAACGTAGAAGTGAACAAGAATTGATCTACTCAGACCCAATTTTTTCTTGATTTAAATATATGACATTTGAGTCAATGTTCGCTTTTTAATCTTACAAGGAAATGTGATGATTACAATCTCCACACTCCAGGTTACAAGATGAAGTGCTCAACTTGCCCTTAGCCGGTATCGAGGCAGTCCTAAGCAGTGACGATCTACAAGTCGCATCAGAAGACGCCGTGTACGATTTCGTTCTCAAGTGGGCCCGTACCCATTATCCGAAGCTAGAAGAGAGACGTGAGATCTTGAGCACCCGTCTGTTTCACCTTATACGCTTTCCGTACATGACGTGCCGGAAACTGAAGAAAGTCTTAGCATGCAGTGAAATGGATCACGACGGGGCCACCAAGGCTGTCCTCGATTCCCTCTTTTTCAAAACTGAGACCATGTTCCGGCAGCGAGCCCTCATCTCTGATGACCCGAACAATAAGCGCTTCGTAGAACGTGCATACAAGTACCGCCCAATTAAAGTTATGGAGTTTGAAATTCCACATAAGCAGTGCATTGTCTATCTTGACCTCAAACGCGAGGAGTGCATAAATTTATTCCCATCAGGACGAGTCTACTCTCAGGCATTTCATCTCGGGGGACAGGGTTTTTTCCTCTCAGCACATTGTAACATGGACCAACAAAGCACATTCCACTGTTTCGGGCTATTTTTGGGGATGCAAGAGAAGGGATCGCTAAGTTTTCCAGTGGATTACGAGTTTTCGGCAAGGACAAATCCCGAGGGTCATTTTGCAAGCAAGTACAAAGGGAATTATACGTTCACAGGAGGAAAGGCTGTTGGGTACCGTAACCTTTTCGGCATCCCATGGATGCCATTAATGGCTGATGATAGCTTATACTTCATCAATGGCGTGCTGTATCTGAGGGCAGAGCTCACTATTAGTAAGCAACACTAAGGTTTTGGGGAGCCATTTCTCAGTCTGTAAAAAATTTTGTAAGCTGATGAAGTCAAAAGTTGACCTCCACACAGTGGTGTTTGATACTCGGGTATTGTTGTCTATGGAAGAAATTTAAATTGGGTTTTGTAACGGTTAATGAGAGCATTTTGCTACATAGCATGTAACACCTGTTTGTAATGACTAGTAAATTTTTATGCAGTGTATAATTTTCCAATAATAGTGTTCAGATATTTGTTTATGTATTTATTTGCCATTAGCTTACGTTTATTTACAAGCCAAAAATCTTCCTTCTCAACCCAGTTTGTTGTGCTTAAACCATTGAATGCTTTGAATCAGACGCTGGACATCATTTCTCGCCCCAAAATCTTCAATACAATAGATCTTGAGATCCTGGGCCTACCATCCAACGGCCATAATTTAATTCCACATGGCACACATCTCAAAATATGATCATGGGAGTACATTGAATGTGATTCTCTGATCACTTTTTGAGGTGTGTACCATATGGAATTAAATTCTGACCGTCTTATAGTAAGACCACGATCTCAAGATCTCGTGTCGAAGATTGGGATGTGAAATGTCCTACAACTTCTGATTCAGAGCAGTCAACGGTTTATGTATGTGAAACCCAGGTTGAGAAGGAAGAGGCTGGAGTTAAAAATCAAGGTACCCTTATTATTATTATTATTATTTTATATTATTGGCAGAAAAATAAAATAAAATAACCCTGCGTCATAGAAATTGGAGTTTTTTGTTGTATTTTGCAAGTAAGAACATTAGTAGTTTAACAACTTTTTGGAGTTTGCTGGTTTAACATCCCAGTTTGGAGTCTGAAGGTATGGATTGACTACACAGCTGAGTAATTCATGGCGTTTCTTATTTTGACCAATGTAAATGAGTTGGTATTGGTGTTTCTATTTATGAGCATGCAAATCTTTGATACTTCACTTTTGACCTTATAACTTGGGTTCTCAAAAATGTCAGTGCATTTATGATTTACCAAGGTTGGTGGTCAGATTGGACTGAGTGCTACAAGTGCTGCTGCTTATTTCGGGTACTTTATGGTAAATTCATGAGTGTTTAGGGTCTCAGAGCCCGACCCAGCCCGAATTGCAATGGGCCAGGTGTGAGCTAATGTAAGCCAGATATATAAATGGGATGGCCTGGCCCGGTCTGATTAGTAAGCCAGTCCAGGTATGAGCTAGTTTCAAAGGCCGGATAAAGAATTGGCCTAGTATTTTGGCCAGGCGTGGCTATGGGCCGGGCTAGGGTATACCCAAGCCTGCTCGGCTAGGCCCATTTGTTCATAAATTATTTATAATTTACAAAAATTAACTCTATATTTAGAAAAATAAATAAAAACCAAATTACTAGTAAGAAGATAATATTTATTTCCAAGAAAGTCTAACGGAGCCATTACTTGCACACGTTTTTCAAGTGATTGCACCGAATTTAAAAGAAAGACTTGCAAGTTTGATGACCTCTATTATGTGAAAAAACCGTCTAAGTTGTTTGATTTAAAGGCCATGATTTAAAGATATCGATTGCAAAAGATTATAACAAAATATAATTTTCATCATTTGATTAAATGGAGTCAAAGGCTATTATATAATTCAACGTTTGACTACGGTAGATCATATGACAAGTGTCATGTTTTGCTCTAATTTTATGTACCAGAGATCTATTAATCATGAACTTCCAATCAGACGACCAATATTTCATTTTTACATATCACATATCCCTAAAATATCAAGTCTTTCTTTAAATTCGGTGCAATCACTTGAAAAACATGCGCAAGTAATGGCTTCCAAAGTCTAAAGCTTAGAAATAGAAAATGTATAGTTCGTTAAGTATACATGTTAAACATTACGAGTGAGACTCAATAGGCACACAATCTGTGAGCCTAACGGGCCTAAGAGCTTAAGCCCAAGACTGCCCCGTATAAATTTCAGGCTTAAAGTGCTAGCCCAATTTCGGTCCTTGGGTGTCATTTCAATCTCGAACCCTCCTTAAATCGGGTCAAGCCTATGGGCTGGCCTGCGCTACCCGGCCCATGCCACCATTAGCCCAACCTGAAATTGGACCGAATCGATCAAGTGAATTCTATTATATAGAAATGGTCTTGGCCGCGCCGCAGCTCGACCCCCAAATCGCAGAGTATGTGCTAAGGTAAGCAGGACTGATTCATAAATGGGTCAAGTTTGGGCTAACTCCAGGAAAACCCCGATTACAGTCGGTCCGCTTAAGGCCGGCCCGGCCCATTGAAACCTCTCAGTATGGCTCATTGTAGACAAATTCTCTCAATCCCTACTCCTTACGCGGCGATGATTTCGCGAGGAGTACGGCTTGGGGCAGAAGTGAGATTCTAGTGGTTCGTTGACCTAGTTAGAAGGGGATTTTATAAACTTAATTGCCCATCTGTCATCGGCCACGTGGAAAGTAGTGACTATGCCGGCCAGAAAACAACCGACTGCCCAACTTTTGCAGTCGCACTTGAGTTTTAATATATATATATATATATATAGATATATATAGGAAAAGGCCTCCGTCCTCCCATGGAGGACGGTCACCGTCCTCCAAGCTTCCACGTGGAGCTCCACGTGATACCCAAAATATATAATCAATGTATCACCCGGTCTGCTCCACACCAATTGTATCGGCTTTGTCTGAAATTTTGGCACACATTCCAAAACAATGACTCAAAAATCATATTTCAGCTTTTTATTTTACTTTTTGGATGTGTACCACCTGAAATAAAAAAAATTGATTGTCAAACCATAGCCTCCGATCTCTGTCTTTTTCCGAAACAATGCAGGTTATATAAAAGCCACACAGGAACCCAGCTTTATGTATTTATTTATCAAAGGCCAGCATATCCCTTTTCTCTGTCTTTTTTTGAAGCCACCCCTAGTCCTCGTTGGCATCGTTTATAATAGCATTTATCTTTTGACCACTCGAATCCACCGTTTCCAGATCATAACAAATTTAAATAATACCCATAAAAACCAACTAAAAGTTACCTTTTTCTCTTATTTCCTCCATTGGAACCAATGGAACATGGGTCTCCAATCTACATAGAACAGAATCCAAGTTCTCGGGTTTTCTCTCTGTTCATCTGAATCAGTTATATTTATAGCTTCGTCCACTCAATTTTCTCTTCAAATTTTCATTCTCATCCAATCCAAAGCTCCCTATGAATGCGAAAAGATCGAGGGACAAGGCACGGAGACGGGCAGTTCCTTTGCATTTTCGAAGCATTTGCCAATTCCATTTGATAAGGTGATTCAATTGACATCCGAAAAGAGCTCAATCTTGAAATTGGTTTTCTAGAAATTTTGATTTTTGTGCACCCCATGATTAAAATTTACAAATAGAATCTTCCGAGTATCGAGATCGCGTGCAATTGTTCATCAGAAGTACAAATGGTTTTTTATTTTAGATTCACATCCATAAAAGCAATGTGAGATGTAGAATGAAGAGAATGTAGCTACCCATGTATCGATTTGTTTCGAATGTGACATGAGTAAGGGAATTGAGTCCCCTGATTGATTTGAATGGAGCTTTGGAGAAGTCGGTTGGTCATCTTTTTGGCTATCTTCTTGTCTATGTTCCTCTCTTGTTGCAGCCAAATCTCAAAAAACAACTCGCGCGAGGCTTTAGATGATCTTCTCCGAGACTACGCTTTCGAAGCGTTACACGGACCTCACACGGGTATCGTACAGAGAGTGCCCTTACCTGCTAATTTATCAGGAATCGAAGCTTCGGTTGTAAGACTCCGGAGCGGGAGCTTCTGGATTCGGGGATCAAATTTTAGCGCCTTCAGCATCCCGCCGGGAATCATAGCAATACCATTTGTGAGGAGACTAGCTATAGTTTATCAGAACTTGAGCAATTGGTCGACTTCGTATTACAATGTGCCTGGCTATGATTTCATAACTCCTGTTCTTGGTTTCATGGCATATGATGCAACAAATATGAGTTCTGGGAAAAACACAAAAGTCGAATTCAGTGTAACAGAAGACCCAATTAGGGTTAATTTTTCGGGTGTCCCTCTTCCAGAACGATGGATTTCGATGGTAAAATGTGCCCGATTCGGATCAGGCGGGACACTGTACCTAACTGAGATGACACTACCTTATGTTTGCTCAACACTGAATCAAGGCCATTTTTCGCTGGTTATCCCAACATTGATTCCTGCCATAGAGCCCATTCCTGGTCCGGCTTTGCCTCCCGCTGGGTTACCGAAGCAAAACAGAAAATGGAAGGCGTGGGTTTTAGCATTTGGGTGTGGTGCTGTTGGGCTGGTTTTGGTGGGTTTGATTTTGCTGGGAATTGTTAGATTTACGACGAAGAAGAAGATGAAAAAAATGGAAATCCAAGCTGATCAAGGTGAAGCTTTAGGGAGTGTTTGGGTTAGTGGGAGCAGAATGCCTTCTGCAACTGCAATTAGAACTCAACCAGTCCTTGAGAATGAGAATGCACCATAAATTTTCTAATGTTTTCTTTGTTTATTATTCGAAGATTGGTGGTCACAGATTCAAATCTCGGGTCGATGATCAATTCATTCGACAAACAACAATGATATGTATCGGCAAACATGTATCATCAAAGCCAACTTTTCAAAGAATTTCCAGAACAAAATTCCGTCTTACTTTGTCCAAAGCCTTCCTGAGATCAATCTTTGCACAAATGGTTAACAAATCGGCGTAAACAGGTTGGAATGTATAAAAAGCTGTTTGGGTTTTTGATAGATGTCCATCACAAACAAAAATTTATTGAATTTAGAGGATTTGTGAGTTTAGTTGATGAGGGGTGAAAGCCCATTATAAATTGTCAACTTCATATCTGATTTTACATTTTTTTTCTTTGGTAACTGTTTTTTTTTGTTCTGTCAATAATGAATAGAGTTGCCTTTTAATTTTTTTGCTTCTTTTCTCTTCTGTATGTTGGCTTTAGATGATTACATTGATGGCATATCACTCTGGTTTGAGCATTGAGGGGACTCTTTTTCTTTATGTTTATGTTGATGGTTGCTTAGTCAACTCTTGACTGTTAATTTTGAATCTTGCACCATTGATTGAAAAGTCATGCATCATTTATCGTTTTGAAAACGAAAGGGTGTGTTGACACCTCTTCATTGTCCATTTAAGGAACTCAATTCTATCATTTTACTGCGAAAATCTCGCCCCCCTTTTAGTACCTGCCTTCATGGTTTATTTCGAAGTTATCTTGAAAATATTTTGGTGTTCTGAGAGCCAGAAAGGGTTCACCAAATCCTTGACAACAATACAAACCCAGCTAGCTAGTTACATCATTGAACTAGTTTATTTGTAACAGGTTAGTGATCACTTATTCAAAATGATGGGGGAAAAATATTGGTTTAAAGACAATGATATTTCTTGTATGGGATCACTATATTGTATTCTATTTTTTCTTTATTTTTATTTTCTTCCATTTTTCTCCAACAAGTACTCCATGCAGCCACATCCATGGCGCATTGCAGCACATGCTCATTGATTAGACATTCCAAAGAAACAAAATTGTCGCAAATTTTACGTAACTGGATTGGCCCACATGCCCATCAACCAAGATCATCTAAGGGCAAGTTTCAAAATCTTGCTGAAAAACAAGATCATCTAAGGTCAAATTTCAAAATCATGCTTCTTTTTCAGGGGAAAAAAGCATCCCCATTAAGAAGAAGATTAAGATAGCTCATTAGTTTAGTTCATTCTGTGGCCCATCAAAGAGCTGTCCTCAGGTGCCCATTGTCCATTGATCTGGTCGTCCAAGCTAGACAAGTGAGTTGCTAACACAAACAGCAACTCTTTTAACTTCTAATACAAGGCATTCTTGTTAAATTCCAATACCAAATATAGTGCAAAGCAGTTGGGAAATTATAATGTAATAGGCTTAGCTTGGAATCATTTTTGTTGGTTAGGTAGGGTTGTTCTCATTCTTTTGTCCTCAACTTGGTAATACTTCTTGAAGGAATAAAGGTTGCCGCCAGCCCATCTAGGGACTAGGGCTTGACTTGTGTTGCAGCTACATGCTGGGCTGCATTGGCCCACAAGCTTAGTAGGCTAGAGTGGTATCGGAGTCGAGGATGGCTCTTCTATAAGGTGAGGGGATTGTGATAGTCTCATATTGGATAGGAAAAAGTCCTTACCCTAGACTATATGTGATTGCAGGTGCTACATGTCATGACGCGTTCTGAGTGACGACTTAAACCCATGGTAGGAACAAAATCGGGGAGGGACTTAAGCCCAAAATTAGACAATATCTTCCGTTGTGTGCTCTGATACACGGATGGTGCATTTTCAGTGGAGAGTTAAACCCATGCTAGAAACAAAATTGGGGCGGGGACCTAAGCCCGGTTCATCAGGTCCAACTGGTTGAGCCTGACTTCGTGTTCAATCTATAGCCGCTAGATAAGAGAGAATCTTGAATTTTCACGATTTTCAATTATCTAGGATGACATGTAGTCAAGATTCTATCATATCCAATGTCTGCAGATCTTGAACGCAAAATCAGGTTCTACCAATTGGACCTAACTGTTGCCCTAGAATTCACCCAAATTTTGTGACCCAAAGCAGGTCACATGCTTGGGATTGGTGTTAGGTAAGTGGCCAGAGCCACCCCTCACTTGGTTCGTGGTTTGGGACTCGTGCCACAAGACCATGATCTAAACATTTATGGTGTGAAAGATTGTGATGGAAAAACTACTCTATCATGTGATTCAAGCAATCAACCTATTTTTAAATTAATGGTATACTATTAATTTAAAAAATATGTTGACTGTTTTGAATCACACAATAGAGATGTTTTTTGATCCAATATTGGACATTATAGATCTTTAGATCATAGTCTTCAAGCAACACGAAATTCATAATATCACATAGCATGTGTCCCAAAGAGCGTCCTGTGAACCAAGTGACTCGGCCGATTACATAATACCACTTACATTACAAACATGTAAAGAGAACATGGATGGAATGTATTGTGAAGCTATGTTACTTATTTCGCTCATTCAAATAACTTATTGCGAATTGTATATATCTAACCAGTTTGTAATTTAATTCAATTCAATTCGGTCAAATTACGTATAAAAAGCGAATTTATTGATTAATGCTAACTAATTTTTAAAAAAAAATTTATTTAACAATATAGCAAAAGGAGTTGATCCTAAGAACTTATAATTTTTAAGTTTTATAGATAACTAAATAGTTATTTGCATTTCTTTTATTATGTAACTTTGGCGTGGAGCACTATATACTTGCGTTTTCACATATGCTCCCAACATCAAATCCCCTGGCACTAAGGCTTAAAAAAGGAATCCAATAAAGACAATCCAAAAATATGTGGCATCATGAAGGGCAGATCCACTTGTCTAATGCATCTTTTGTTGGTGTCAGAGTAGATTTATCGGGAGAATCGGAGGTTTCAGCCCTTCCTTTTATCCCTTCCAAATCCACTTCAAAGCTAGTTGCAAATTGTTGAGGCCTTGAAATCTGTGGAAAGAAGCATTTGGAGGTATAGAAAACTTAAAAGGCATGTTTTTTGGGTCTTTCTATTCGCACACCTATTTTTTCTGTTACACATACCACTTAAAACCACTTAATGGATAGAGTTCGCATTTTGGGGATATGTGTCATGTGAAAATACTATCTTAATCGTCTGATTTAAAAGTCATATTCATAAGATCGTTAATGCAAAAGATCGGCATAAAACACGACCTTTATCATCTGATTCAATGTAGTCATTTGTTGAATCGGACATTAGCCAATGACTACATAAAATCGTATGATAGAGATCATATTTTGTGCCAATTTTTTGTGTTAAAGATCTTTAACACATTCCTTCAAGTCATACGGCTTAATTGATGTTTTCACATGACAAAGGTTCTCAAATGCAAAGTCTCTCTATTTATGATGTGCACAAAGAAATAATTAGTGTCTGCGTAATAATTTTCATCACTGCAAAAAAATAGAATATTAGCGAGCAAAAGCTGCCGCTATTAATAAAAAGCTATTAAAGACTATTAGCGACAATTTTTTATTAATAGCGACAGTTTTTGGCTCTCACTGATAATATTATTTTTTGTGGTGCATTTTTTAGGATGCCTAAATGGCATAGATAATCCAGATATAGTGCATGTGTAAACTTGCATGCTAAGAGGATTTGTATTTTAGGGCAACACACTGATAGAAGGCCCGCACAAAGAAGAGATCGAGCGTGGGAATTAGAATAACCTAAAGCGATTAAGGTCTCATTCCTTTCTAGGTAGGGAATTTCACCCAACAATGCCTAGACACAAGAGAGCTTACCTCATATCCTACAAAAGAATTTTATTTTTTTAGGTTTTATTTAGAGTAAATAGGACCAAAGATATTTTTATCCTTCAAAAATATAGGCCAGAGTCTTAGTTACCAAATTCTCCGACTTTTTTAAAAAATTGCGAATAAAACACGACCTTTTTTATTTTATGAATTAATCATGTTTTTTAATTGCTTTTTAAAGAATATATATATTTAAAAAGACACAAATTTTGTGATTAAATTATGATTAATCTGCAAATTTTTTAATAAATTATGGCTTTTAAAATATTTTTTATATTTTTCATACTTTGTAATCTTATTTTTGTAAATTTTTTTATATTATCTTTTTTTTGGAGTTTTCTTCCAATTTTTTCAAATTTTTACAATTTTTTTCAAATTTTCTTCTTCCAAACTTATTTCTGAATCCCGACTTGGTAACTATAGTCAAAAGTATTGTGCGCCTAATACCCAAGGTATAAAAAATCAGCCGATTTCGAGATGTATCGGCGATAAATATGTATCGGCAGGGGCGGAGCCAGGATTTTTTCATAGGGTGGTCATCTATTCAATTAATGTTGAAAATTTGTATAATTTGTTTTCTAAGAAAACTGTCAGGGGGTAACTTTTTCGACGCCCGTGCGGCGCCTCGCTGTTGCTCCAGCGAGGCCAGCCTATCTCAGATACCAGTTGTCATGAGGCACAACCTGACACTGGCTATAACACTCGTGCAACGCCTCACTATCGCGTACAGTGAGACCAACTTATCCAACCATCACTCTGATACCACCCGCCAAGAGGACGAGAACTCTTGTTCATGGTTGCCTTCACCCGAGGCATACCATCTAAACGCATCGTGTCTACTCGCGACACACATGCCAGCACCTCAGTGCTTCGCTTGGCCTGCCCAGCTTCACCCTGTGTCCAACACTAGTTCCTCGCCCGCGACAGTAGCATGCAGCTTCACATGATCTCCCATTCCATACAAGTCTGCTATCGTGTGTAGCCCACGCGACCAGCACACATCGGGTTCGGGCCCTCAGCTACCGTGCACCATAGTGTCTCACGTAGCCTTCGAGTGTCCAAGAGAAGTTGTTAACCCATGTACGTCGCGACGCGTAGCTCGGGTCATATGGTAACCTTGCCTAGGGTGAAACACGGCATCGCCGCAGCGACGTTCTAGACCCACTCATTAAGACGTAGAAGACATATGCGCTCCTCCAACAACACATGACCCCATGTATAGGGAAATAGCTCCCGAGCTCCCTTCCCCAAAGTATGGTCTAAACACCAACTTGGGTCATCCAGCAGAATAACCTCAAACCTATTGGTTTGACATACCACCATGGCACACGATCCTCTGCCTATGACACACAATCCTCTGCCCGTGGCACACGATCCTCTACCCGTGGCACACACCTTCTAAGGTAGTGTTTTGACATTAATTGTGGCATACGAACTTCTATCCGTGGCACACAGTGCCACCTTCCACACACTTTGTGAGGTCACGCATCGGCGTCACATGTGATCGTGTTGCATCCGCGTCACGACCATGTCGCAAGGCGCTCATGGCCTCATGCCCACGTAGCACTGTTCGCAACTATGTCGCGTCGGTATCGCGTCCGTGTTGCGACCATATCGCGTTCGTGTCGCGACTATGTCGCGAGACCCTTATGACCTCATGTCACGTGCCCTCGTGGCACCACATGGCGTACCTTCGTGGCACTTCATAATGTCCGAGTCGTGACTGTGTCTCGTACCCAGTCGGCACTATGTCGGGTCCATCATTGCACATGGATGTCACGTGCCCTCTTAGCACCGCATCACATATCATATAAGCTAGATGTCGTGTGCCCTCTTGGCACCACATCGCGTGCCATCATGGCACCACTTAAAAGGTGGGGTGCGCATGTGCCCCTGAGATTACGCGGGTGTCCTAAGAGGCCTAGATACTCAAGTTATCAAAAAAAAAAAAAAAAAAAATTGGCATTCTTAAAAGGTTATCGGGGATAATTATATCCTCAATGTAGAATTGTAAGGTAAGGATTGCCCCAGGTTTATATATAGCCTAAGGCTATGATACCCAAGCAATGTAGGACTTTCGCCCACATAACTCCTAAGTTTTTTTTTTTGCCCACATAACTCCCTAAGTTTTTTTTTTGTGATTAACAACTAGTAAAGAAATATTCTAATCAACTTCAAGGGATTTGGCGTGCTGACCAGGTACCTGCCTCAAGGAAGTGGGACAATTGAGTTCGAATCCCGCCTTGAGGCCATCCTATGGATCTATATCCTGTGCTGACCCGACATGTGTTAACTTGAGACACGCATGTACCCCTTAGATTAGTCGGGTGGTCTAAAAGGCCGAAACACTAAGGTTATAATTTAAAAATTCTAACTACTACTTCCTTTATAATAATAGAGAAGTAAAGATGATGCAAACATGATCTTTAAGAGTTAGGTAAATGTGTTATCTAACCTTCATGTAGAGTTAATAACGTGTGATAATATTATGACATGTGGGTCTGAGTCAGTGACAATGGGACCTGATTTATTATACGCCAACCCAATCCATTGTGCACCATTACGAAGAGAGTTACTAAAGCTCTTTTCTTCTTCTTTGATGGAAGAGCTAGCGCTACGAAAGCTTGATTGACGCTCAATGCATACCATTTTTAACTGCATAAAATCGTAACCACTGAGCAAGCGAGCGATAGCTTAGTTGGCCCTCTCACATTTGTCAGAGATGAGGTAGCGGGTTCAAGACTCCACGCTTGCTTCCTCCCTTTGTATTAATAAAAGGTCATTGTCCTTCATTAGAGAGTAAGGTCATCAATAAAATTGGTCATCACGGCCCATGCATATAGTTGATCTTGCCGAACTATGTAACCCTTGTCTTTTATGCGATTGAATCTATTTTTCATTTTTTTCTTTTACATTATTTGTTTGGGCGTTCATCGTGTAGATCGTTGATGAATTTGGATGCTTTCGCGCAACAAAAGCTCCATTGTGTGCAAGATTGATATGAAAAACAATCTCCATCATTTAATTCAAAGCAATTACTGGATTTTGGTGTTGGTATTCTCATAGATTCGGTAGGTGCCAATAAAGCTACGCTACATTATTTGGAGTGATGGTGGAAGATTGAGTGATACATCAACTCTGGTGTTGTAAATGCATTAAAACTATTGTCTGCCTTGAATTACACGATAAAGATGTATTTTTTCCTATTCTTTCACACAAAAGATCTTCATATCATGGCCCACGGCCCACGTATCAGAGAATAGATGATGATTCCACGTGAAACAAATCCCCAAAGCTGAGAACCCGTTTCATGGCATGCGTATGATCATGGTCACTTTTTAATGATGTGTACGAAGTAAAATTAACATTTGACCATCTAAGAATCGGGACATGATCTTCATATATATTATGTGGAAGATTGGGACGAGAAGCTATCTCCATCATTCGAGAATTGGTCCATGATCTCAATATCTATGGGGTGAAAGATTGAGACTACAAATTATCTCCATCATCTAATTCAAAGTAGTCAATAGTTTTTGGTCGTAAATATGCGTACCAATATAAATGGTTGCTCTCTTGCTCTTGCTCTTTCTCTTTGGGGCTGTCAATTGGACGGGCATGGTGGGTTCGGACTGGGCGGGATCTCGCCAATATTATCAATATTGACCTCATCACCATCATCAATCCAAACCATTTTTTATTTAAAGTCAAAAGTTCCCGCGACATAATAGGATCAGTGACCCGACATTTTGAGAAAAAATGGAGGGATTTTTCCATATTCCTTGAATTAAGTCATGCTCTTTCATATTATTCCAAAGCTTTATTACTATTATTGTCGCACTAAAAAAAAAATTTAGAATGTCCGGCAAAAATAGATTTAGCTAAAGAAAACGCTTTGGCCCAAATCCTGCTCGGGTAGAAATTGGAGTTGGCCTCGACTCTGGTCTTTTCAGGCTGGGCTTTTATTTAACAACAAACCCAACCCAAATGGGTTCCGGCCAGGCCGGATTTGGGCCAACCCAGCCTTTCCTCTTAAAAAAATTAGGCTTGGCCGATCAAGTTAAGCTTAAGCAGGGTTGGGGCTGGGCTTTGAGCGGTTTGCTTATTTTTTATCCTTAAAATGAGGCCTGAACCCGAGCCGAATAAAAGTTAAGCTTTGCTTGATCGAGGTGCATTCAGGCTTGAACCGGGTGCATTTGGGCTTGGGCTTCCTATGAATGTCTAAAATTGTCCCAAGACGGGCCGGGTTCGGGCTCAGCCTAGCCCATTTCCCACAATATCACTTTCCCTCCGGCCTACAAAGATCTCCAGTCACCTAAACCCAGCCCTATTTCTCACAATACAGCGCGGCCCAAATCCAATTCAGGCCGAGCCAGCTTTGGGATAGGACGGCCTTTTCCGTTAAAATAATGGGGCATGGCTGAGTGGGCTTTTAGCGGTCTCATATTGTTATCCTAAAAATGAGACCCGAACCCTAACTGGACATAAAATCGTGCCGGGCTCAACGCGGGTGAATTCAAGCCCGGGCTTTTTATTTAAGTCCAAACCTGTTCTCATCTGGGTCGGTTTCGGGAACAGCCCGGCCCACTGGCTTTATTAGAATGTTAAACAGATACAAATTCAATCTACCACCATCCCTTCTTAACATAAAAATGCTACTCATCAGCTTCTAAAACTCGTATCTCCCACTCTCCTTCCCTCCCTGGTTCTCTCAAATAAAAATTATAAATTAAAAATTAAAAATAAATAAATAAATAAAAGAAAATGCTCGCTATCTCTGCCTCCAAATCTATCACCACTAATTTCCTGCCCTCTTCCTCCTTACCCACAAATCCCCTTCGCCATATTCCCTCATCATGCCCTTTCCCTTCTCACAAATTCTCACGGTGCGCCAAAACCCTAGCTCCCTCCAAACCGGAAACCCTTATTCTCTCAAAATCTGCGAAAACGGTGCTCTCCTCCACTGAAGAGGAATGGCTGAAAAGGCTTCCCGATAAGAAGAAACCCCTGTACTCCCACAGCCTCCCCTGCATAGAGGCTTGGTTGAAGAATCTAGGGTTTCAGCAGAGCAAAGAAGATCGCGCCGCTTGGTTCGTCGAGAAGCCCGATTGGCACGCCCAGCTCTCTCTCGACGTCACCGATCTCTATATAAGGTATACACTTAGTAGTATCTCGATGTTTGATTTTGGGAATTAATAATAGGGTTTTGTAGTTTTTGAATTGAATTGATGTATAGTTGAAAGAATTCTGTGTGTATTGTAAGGATAAAATATAAAATATAAAATACCAAACGAATAAAGATAAGAAGATGAGCGCCTAGAATTCCGAGTTATAACTTGCACGCATCCCAGATGCGCTAAGCGGACATATCGATAACAATCATAAATATTCATAAAATAACTAATAATCGAAGGAAGAGTAATGTCAAAAGTAAATTAAAAGTATGAGGTCATGAATAGACAATAACTGTATGAATAAAATTGAAAGACTAACTAGCTAAACTAAAGATCCTAATCTCTATACCAAACTAGCGTTATCAGTAGTCGGCGCTCGAATCAAAGTCAGCACCAAGGTCTGCCTGGTGTGTTGCAGCGTCGCCCTCCCAAGATTCTTGGTACTTTGCTGGCCGTCACAACTTGTTGTTCATTTACAATTCAGAGCACTTTTTCGGTACCATAGCGATGCTGATAATGAAAAGGCTCTCCTTGCCTCATTCCACATAGACAGTGCTGCTTCAACTTGGTTCTAGTGGTCAAATCAAGTGAATCCTGATCTCACATGATGCGGATTTACAGGAACCTTGTTGGTTCTTCTCGGCCCAACCGATTACAAAAATATTGATGGAAGGTTAGAAAATTTGAATGGCTAGTTGGATCGACGATTGATGGGCACGTTCATCCAGAGGCTTATGGGATGAGATTGGTTAGGAGGTATTAATTTTCCAGCCCTTACATTGCAAAGAGGCGAAGAGGTTTGCTGGTCGTCAAGAGGAGAAATTCGGTCGGCTACAACTATGGGAAAATGTCCAACCCAACAGGCAGATTAGGAACGAGACCACTTATTATCGTGCCTATTAAGAGCATTTCAGTGGACGGGATGGAAGCCTAATGTAAGAATGGCTCATGATATTACTTTGATAAGGTACACTACTTGCATTTGGTATCAGAGCGGTCCTTCTTAGGGCATTGGAGATTAAATAGTGGGTCGAAATCTGTCTTTCGATCTTATTCTTCCTCATCTCTTTTTGATATTAGAGTTCTTATCATTTGGTAAGAACTCTAAAATCTAAATATGTATATCAAATGTGAAGATATATCTTTGTTACCAAACGCAAGGTTTGCACCAAGCCCATGTGAAAAAGGGGAAGGGCGTCTTCTTGTCCAGCCACAAGGAGAGGAATGGCGTTCTTTGTGTAATATACAATGTTAGTGAAAATTCTAAAGTGTGCTCCATCAACCTTTCTAGGAGTTACATATGAAAAGAATCTACCTAACAATAACTCTTGCTTAGGTGTTAATAACTACTCATTAAATAGCTATTACCTAGTTTACTGATAAAAAAAAAAATCTAACTATTGCGTAGTTGGCAATAACTATTGAATTCAAATATCCATTAAACAAATATGTTGCTAAACTTGAGGAAGCCAATTGTCAATGTTGTAACATTGCCCCCATATAAAGTGTGGGCATGTCCTCATGGCGTGAAGTTTAGAAACCTCGAGGTTTCCTCTATGCTCATATTTTTCAACATCTCCACAATCTCAATTCTCAAGTCATTCAAGCAAAAAACTTCGCAGTTTCTTATAGCGGTGGCCACGCATGAGACGCTCGTCACAGTATTAGCATAAGCCTTCTTCACGTCTGGCTTTGATCTCATCCGTTAAGATCCTATTCCTATTAGTGGTTCCAATCTTAATCTACTTGCTAGGTTGGACCCTTACCCTTAATCACAGTCGATATGTTACCGAGCCTGTTTCTCCTCTTGATATGAAGTCATCCCTTCACCTCCCGGCAATATTTTGGGTTGGAACATTAATACTTCCTGATTAATCCATCCTGCAAGCCTCGGATGAATGTAACCATCAGAAACGGGTGGAGAAATAGGACTCACAAAGCTGACCCAAATAGATAGGATATGACAATGTTGATGGGAAATTGGGAATTGGGCATTTTTTTTTACAACCTATGTGTCCTGACCTCTTAGAGCACCAGACTAATCCCAGGGGCACGTGTGCACGGAATATAAATCCCCAGGGTGGCCTCAAGGAGTTTGGGTGGGAGGGGACTAGAACTCCGGTCTCCTGCTTCCTGAGGTGGCAATTAAGCAGTTGTTTACATTTTAGCCGGTGCTTGAGAAAGTTTGACTATATAATGATAGGAAATCTTTGATTGACCATAAATAGGAAGAGTATCAGAGTCAATCAGACAGAAATCGCTGACAAACATCCCAAGAATATAGTATTCAATGATTGATCGAGAACAGCAGTGGGAAGTTACTGAGTTTTAAAGTATTCTACAATTCTTCTTCTAATTCAAATCTCTCTAACTTGAGAGATCTTCTTTCGTGATTTTTCTTTGCTACTTTCAGATTCCGATGCAATCTATCATTGTAATCATTAGTATTAATCAAAGAGAAATCAGTATTTATGTGGAATTTTTGTTTATTCGTGCGTGAAACTGGAAAAAACATAAAATAACAGATCAAATAAAAGATCTTTGATTAACCTCAAGGGGTTAGGCGAGTTGGCCGGGTACCTGCTTCCAAAAGCAGGAGACCTGAGTTCGAATCCCCTCCCCCCCTTGAGGCCACCCTAGGGATTTATATCCTGTGCTGACCCGGTATGTGCTAATTTGGGGTGCGCATGTGCCCCTCGGACTAGGCGGGTGCTCTAAGAGGCCTGGATACCCAGGTTATCAAAAAAAAAGAAAAAAAAAAAAAAAGATCTTTGATCATCTGTTGTCCACGAAGGTTGATTGTAAGTTAGTGGTGTACATTGACCTAGTATTGCTGTGGTGACAACTCAACTGTACTTTTTATCATTATATATCATACTTTTTAGATACTCATGAATTCTTTTCTAATAATTTTGCAATGAACAATGAAATTGGGACAAGGCGATTTTGACGTTGATGCTGATGATTGCAATGGATAATGCGAAATTTATTTCTTTAAAATATAGCACTTACATTAGCAACCTCATTCCTAAAAATCTGATTATTTTTCTTTCAAATATCATTGGGCGGTCAAAGATGAATTGGAAGATAAGCAGTTGAAGACATAGTTCTAAAACTCGGCGAGTCAACAAGTTAACTAGGCCGAGTTACTGAACTCACTGGGATTTCAAGTTACGTTAGAGTTGAGGCAAGATTTCGTTAGGATGATGCAATCAGGGTTCATAAACTATGCTTATATATAAAATATTTTCATGGGATAAAATTTTAGAGACCCTGGCTTTTTAAATAATATTAAACTACTCATTTTATTAACATATCTTTCCATCATTTTCCTTGTAACTTATTTTTCTATTTTCATAATATATATATATATATATACTAAATTACCGAGTCGGAACGAGTCGAGTTAAATCGAAGACTCGGATAAACTCGACTTTATCCGAGTCTTCGATTTAACTCGACTCAACGGACTTGCGAGTCGAGTCAAGTTTTCGCATTTAAAAACCATGGTTGTAATCATCTAGGACCATTGGCCTTCGTATAGAGTATATATCTACTGTGTAGCACATAATATGCAGAATTATCATCATAATTTAATAGACTCATTCTGTCCAAAAGCTATTTGCTTCTTAATTGGATTGTGAATCATTGAATCAGTTCTCAGTTATGATGACAAAGTTGAGTGCTTAGTATTTGGTAGGAAGAAAAAAACCTTAGATAGGAGGTAAGGATAGGTTTTGATTTTTCTACTATCTAGTTTATATATTCTAAAGCATTGATGGCTCCAATTCGTCAAAGATAGAAGGTTCAGTTTGGTATTTCAGTTTATCATAGAAAAGCTTGGAAATTGACTTTATAGTTTGACTCCAGTACATTGAATTATAATGACAGTACGATAGGAGTACTTTGTCATATTGGTCTCTAGTAGACATGCTCTGATATGGTAAGATGCATATAGTGACCAAGTCTAGGTATGGGAATAAAACGGCTCTGGGAATATACGGAAAAAGGTAAATTTCAACAATTTCGGAAAAGAAAAATGGGAAAGTTTTTAAAAAATTAAAATATTAAAAAATACTAATAATTATTAAAAAATAAAAATATATATATGTTGTCACCAAACACGGGTTTTAAACGGGAAAAAGGCGAGTTGTTTTTTTCCGAGAAAAGGGGTTTAAAACGCGTTTTCGGAAAAAAAGAGAATTTTTCAGAAAAAAGTTGTTTTTTTTTTTTGGAAAAATTACGCATTTTAAACATGTTATTTCGGAAAAAATGGGAATTATTTCCTTTTTCACTTTTTTTTTTTTTTTTTTTCTTAAACGCATTTTTGGTCACTATGCTGCTGCCCGGGGGGGGGGGGGACACACTTGCATCTGTTTCCGGAAGCTATTTCTAGGAAACAGACATGCACAGTTCATCTCAATGTACAATGAAGCTTTTTTGTTGATGGGGTAACATTGTTTCACAGTAATCCTAATTCTTGTTTTCGTAGACTACATCGATTGGTAAGATATGTTTTTCTTTCTTATTTATTTATTTACTTAAATAGTATCATTCCTTCTTTCACCCTTTTCTGCATGTTTCTGACAAAGCAATACAAATATTCATTTAATATTTGCTAATATAAAGGTCCTTGTGATGCGACCTTAATGCCAAAGGTTTGATCTCTCTCTCTCTCTCTCAAGACTCAACTGCTGTTTATCATGAGCTAAGGAGAGATGCACTCAGAGTGTGTCTGTATTCTATAACTACACGTTGTGGGATGTTTGTTTTACCTTGTAATTATTCCCCTATACCATGCGTTCCGGTTTTCTTTTTCAACAAAATGTTTATATATAATAACGATTGTTTTTGTTTCTAGTCCTACCTAAAACAGAGGTAATCATGATTTTTGGCTAGGTGTTCACTTTGAATAAAATGAGATGGCCTAATTTTGGGCATTTACATTTTGTTGCAGCATCATTATTTTAACTTAAATCAAATGTATTCCTAAACACAGATTTAATCTTCCTAAGAGTCCTTTTTTAGCTTTTTTTGTAGACTGTTCTTAAATATGAACTGAGAAGTATGATTTTTGACATGTAGATACCTCAAGGGTGGACCAGGGGATCTCGAGAAGGATGTGGAGAGGAAATTCAGCTATGCATTGAGTAGAGAAGATATCGAGAATGCCATACTTGGAGGACCATAAATAAGAAAATAAAATATATAAAAAATTACAAAATGCCACGAAGATTGAAATTGTAATATGATTTTAAAAAATATGGTTCTTGCTTATGTATTTTGAGCAATTCAAGGCTCGAGCAATTCGTTTCTGATGTTTATGTCTCCGTCGATATGTAGGTTGACCTTAAAATGACTAGTGCTGTTCATTTAAAATGGAAATTTCAGAAAATGCATTAGCTATGCGTCTGAATCTTGGTTTCTTCAAGATGCTTATGATTTTATTTTTTTTAATTATTTATTTATTTTTATTTGATTAAAAACAAAATTCCCGTGAACAAATTACTTCTATGAACAAGTCACATGGTCTGCTGCTGCTTTTTTTCGATGTATGGCAATTACTTCTATGAACAAATTACGAGGTGCTAGAAAATGAACTGCAAAATTAAATTTAGACAATTACACAGTAACCATTCATTTTGAGACGCATTTAGGCACATCGTACATATAATTTTTCGATGCAATCATAAGATGAATTGGATCTATATGATTGTGCAGTGAATGATATATTGATGTGGCATTTCGGCTGGTCTTAGGCCAATACGTATCCGATATATATCTGTTACGTATGCCTTTTTTTTGTTTCAAAAAAAATAATAATATATAAATTTATAATAATTTTTTTTGCAAGGGGCATTTTTGCCATTTACCTGAGTCATATCGGATATATATCGGCCAACATGACCCAATATTTGACATGTTTGACCTGATTTTCAATCCTATATTAAATTGGAGTTATATATTGACTCGGATGGGGCCTAACTCAATACATATTGGCCGATATGGATCGGATATGGCCAATATTTAAAACCATGATCATATCAATGCCATCTCTCCTACCAATATAGTAAAAGTGAATGGATCATTTAATTGGTGATCAGGTCTAACTGACATCCAAAGCATTATCATCACAACTTTATCTCATCTATTTGGAATAGTCCAAGGCACCAAAGGCAAAGCATGTGACACAAAAACCATATTTGGAGTACTTGTGTTGTTTTAGAGGTAAGGATATGTGTAGGCGCCCTATGGTCCAATATACTAAGGATGTGTATGGCATAGCTCTTTGTTAGCCCCTGTCATGGCAGAGTTCACTTGCTTTAGCAAGTTCCCGTCCTCTTTATTAACATCTTGCTATTTGCTTTAGCAGGTACTTCTTCTCCTTGATAACTCCTTGCATAGCAAGATTTTATGCAAGATTTACCTGTTCAACAGTTCTATCCTCCTCTCTACTCACTCCTTGGCAAAGCTAATTTTATTTACTCTGATAAGGAGCTAGTTGAGAGCAGAGAGGTTACTGGTAGAGCAGGTAAATCCTCTTTTGCAGAGAGTTGGAAGAGAGAATGAGAATCAACTAAAGCAGCTGAACTCTACCTAGCAGGGGCTAGCAAAAAGCTATGCCATACACAGCCTAAGACTCTCTCCCTACTTAAAATGCTCTCCCAACATCTTAACACGTTAAGTTGTGTATCTTCCATCACCAATTGGTTTTAGTCTAAATGGTAGCTCAATTGGACATAAGACCTACAAGTGATATAAGAGACGAGTCAGAGGTTTGAGTCCCACGTCCTAATGAGAACAAATTGTTGGGCCCCGAGGGGGGACCTCGCTCGAAATGCTTTTCCAACACCTTAAAATATTGAGTTTTAGCTTGAGCATCACAAATTTCTTTTTTTGTAGTAATCAAAATTGATCTCTATCATGTGATAGAAACCTTTTCAAAAGGGTTCCGTGAATTAAAGGGAAGGGGGGGTAATGAAAATTGTTTTATGCAATTCGACTTTTAATCTAGATTAGGAGCTAGTCTCTTACAATATACCAGCTCTTAAAAGTACTACTAGTAGAACATTCGATGCAGCCTGGGCACTGCACTCAAGCCAGTATGATGCCATGTGCACATGCATAAGTTCGATCAAAGACCATCCGAAAAACGTAGGAAGAAAAAATCAAGTGACCGTTAATACTTACACTATTAATTTAAGGACATATAACTTAAAATATATATATATATATATATATATATATATATATATATATATATATATATATAGAGAGAGAGAGAGAGAGAGAGAGAGAGACTTCCCTTAGGACTCGTGTCAAGCGAGACCACATTCCACATGGCATGTGACCACCTTCAGCCATGGTCCCAAGCCTCTAAAAAGGTACACATCGCACCTAAAACTTTGTTTTGATACCACGTGGATCAAGATGACATTGCATGTATCAATTACATGAAGTAAAAAAAAATGGAATTTTTTTTTATCTCCACTGATTTATTTTGTTTGAAATTTGGACCATTCAATCTAATCAAATCTTTTTTACTTTCCCCGTGGGATCATAGATGAGTTTTAAATTTTCTTTTTTATAGATGATCTAAGGTGTTTTTGTTCTTTGGGAACTCAAAAATTATGTTTGGATCCCACATGGAGCGTGAAATGAGTTTGGACTACAGTTGAAGGTAGTCCTATGGACCACGAAACCGTGAAATGATCGGAGAGGCCATCTTGCATGCAGGACCGTTACAAATGGAGAAAATTCAAACCAACGGACTAGATTAATCCTAATCCTTTCATTTTTTATTGGTTAAAGCTGGGATTCCAAATCAAAATCTTTGGTAAGAGGATTCTTTTAAGTCCCACATAGCAAAGCTAATGTACATTTTGTATTTTTCCCTCTTCTTTATTCGTACATAATTTTCTTTCTCTGATCAAGGAGAAAGAAAACGCATCAGAGATGTGATCACCAAAAAATCACCTCAAATTTGTCGATGAATAGCACTTTTGTTGAGGATTCTTTGAAGCTCCATATGATCATTTTTTTTCCGCTCAAGGACAAAGAAAATGTATCAGAGATGTGATCACCAAAATCACCTCAAATTGGTCGAGTGAATGCTTGCATCTGCAGAATGAGACCAGTATTCGTTGACAAGCTTCCGGAATAGTGATCCCTCTTTCTTCATTAGCCTCATTGGTTCGTCATATTCTACCAAATTTCCTGAAAAATGGAGTCCAAAATGTCATATTCTCATATTACATTTCTGAATCTTTACGTAAAACTTTCTTTAAAAACCTTCCATTCCCACTTCCCAGACCTCTTTCTAGAGATTAAATGATAAAATTAATGAGTAATCTTTCCAAAACTTTGTGACAAAATACAACATTTTTTTGAAAACTACGCGTATAATAAACAATTTTTTGCCACAATGTACTAAACATGTATATTGCCCATATTTTTGGTAAAATAACATGTGTATTTTTATATACATATTTCGCATATTTTTTTAGTATAATGTGTATTTTCATATACATATTTCGGGTATTAAATGTGTTTTTCACACATTAAACATTTTTTCGTCTATTTCTATAATAGTCCCACATCGGATAGGGAAAAGCCCTGACCCTGGGCTATATGTGATTATGGACACTACATGTCATGACGTGTTTTGGGTGGGGACGGCGAAACGTAACGCCCATGCCAGAAACAAAATCGGGGCAGGGACTTAAGCCAGAACCGGACAATATTGAGGCATGTGGGTCTAGGTCGTCACTGAATGGTATCAGAGCCGAGGACGGCTCTTCTATAAGGTGGGGGGATTGTAATAGTCCCACATCGAATAGGGAAAAGTCTTGACCCTAGGCTATATATGGTTACAGACACTACATGTCATGACTTGTTTTGGGTGGGGACGGCAAAACGTAATGCCCATGCCAGAAACAAAATCGGGGTGGGGACCTAAGCCCAAAACCGGACAATATTGTGGCAGTGGGTCTAGGTCGTCGCAATTTCACCTTTAAAAATGTTTTAAAACTTTAAAAAAAAAAATTTAATATATCTCATTTTTTTCTAATATGTTCCATTTTTCCATCTTACGTATTTTACAGTTTGTTTAGCTTTTGATTTTCCCCCCTTTTTTTTGTATTTTTCCAGTTTGTTCCCGACTTTCTCGCTCACTGTATTAAACCGTACCCGTATTCTATCACTTTGCTTCAAATATTGAGCAGTTTCTCACACACATTAGTATTTGCTGATAAATCTGTGCATCCAACTCAAAACCAATTGGCTATGAGTGGAGGGGGCCAGGATATTATAAGGGGTGAGACAAGGCTATAATTTACCCGATGTGGGACTAAACTTCAACATTTGCCTCACAACCACGTAAATTGCATATGTAAACTAAATTTCTGTAACTTCTTGTTTTTCATAATAGAACTATAGGGATGTATCTAGGGATGCAGAGTTAGTTATCTGATCCAACCCAAAACCAAATTTTTCGGTTTTCGGTTCAACCGAATCTGAACCCAACATAAATCAGTTTCGGGTACCTAAATCACTCCAAAACCAGAGCCGAACCCGAACCCAAACCAAAATAGTTCGGTTTCTTTTGGTTTGTTCTTTTTTTTTTTAACATAAAAATGAAATTATAAATTTAAAAATCCGAAATCGAAATTTGTTGTAAAATTTTTTTTTGTTAGAAATTAGAAAGTATAAGAATACTTTGGATATAGAGATTAAAAAATCGGGTTGGGTCGGGTTCAGCAGGTTATAGGGTAGGGTCAGGTTTAGTCGGGTTTTGGACCTGTTTACTCCGGTCGGATCAGGTTTGATGTCAGCTTGGTTTTAGGCCGGTTCAATTGGGTTTGGACCGGTTATTTTCGGTTCTGGGTCAGTTTGGGCTGGTTTTCTCACCTACCTAGTCAGTTTCGGGTTCCAGCCACCTAAACCAAAACGGAACTGACTAAGCTATCGGTTCGGTTTGAATCAGTTTTTGGGTCAGCAAGTTGGGCATCCAACAATCAACTTGCACCATCTCATTTCTATGTATTAATTCCCAGTAACCATATCTAAATTACAGAACGAAAACTCACCATCACTAATAGCAAGCACCATCGTACAGTCCATCACGGTAGGTATTCTGTGGGCGACAGTGATCACAGTGCAGTCTGAGAATTCTGTCCTTATTGTGTTCTGAAGAATCAAGTCTGTCGCATTGTCAATAGATGCTGTGGCCTCATCGAGCACCAATATCTTGCTTCTCCTTAACAAAGCACGCCCCAAGCAAAATAATTGACGCTGCCCCATACTCCAATTTGATCCTTCCTCTACAACTGCAATAACAAATTAATTTTTAATTATTTATTGTTTGTAAAAAAGGTTCCTGGCTGAAATCAAAGCTTAATAAAGTCATAACCCCTTACCTAGTGAATCAAGACCCCCATCTTTCACTTGAACTGCCTCTTGAAGCTGACATCTTGCAAGTACCTTTTGAACATGCAACAAAATAGAATCAATTGAAAACAAACACATCAACATATCCTATTAAAGATGTTAATTACCATGGCATCAAAACTCAACCAATACCGCTACATATTGGTTTCATCGAGAACCGATACCCCCCAATACAGGTATCAGTATCGGATTGATATGGGTCACTATTGTTAGATAATGTTTACCACGCTCTACTCTAAAATCCGTGTAGATCTCCCTTAGGTAAATGTGTGTGCCAAGATGGATGGGTCTTGCCTTGATCAATCAAGGTTATCAGTCATACATCCTTGACCTGTGTTGTTTATCATTCAAAAGACTTTAAAAATGTTTTTTAAATAACCAGAAGAGCTGGTCACAGCGAGCTATGGGTGTGCCCACAACGAGTTGTCGCTGCGGGGCTGTCTCTTTGGTCACAACATGCTGTGATATTGTTAACAGCGAGCTGCTGTGGTATTCACAGCGAGCTGTGATCACAGCTCGCTGTCACTAGGATCACAGCAAGTTGTGGTTCCTCAAGACAGCCATCTTCACTATTTTGGAAAATGGGCTTTTTGGACTTTTCCGGGTTTTTGGTCTTTTGGGGGTTTAGGGTTTTGATAAAAGCTTTTTGAAAATAGGAGGGAAGATTAAGCAAGCATAGAGAGCTTCTTCCTCCTTGAGAGAAAACCCTAGAACCCCTTTCTTCTCAACCTTTGAAACCCTTTTGATTTGCAAAATAGTTTTTCATTCAAAGGTTTTTCCTCCCTTCTTCACTCTTCATCTTACATTGTTTTTACTCAAGAGAGTTGAGTGTATTTATCCCTAGAGATTAGGGTGTGTGATTGATAGCCTTGTGGACTTCAAGGCGGATCGTTGTGCGTTCATCAACGGTAAAGGAAAGCATCCAAATCGGAAAGCTATGAAGGCGACCCGCGACGGGGAGTTGGTTTGCATGGGGGTTTGATAGGGAATGTGCATGTGTTGGTATACCATTTGAAACTCTTTGTAATCATTTATTTCATAGTGGATTTGGTTTGTAGACTTTGGTCCCGTGATTTTTTCCTAGTGATTGGGTTTCCATATATATCTCATGTTGTGGGGTTTGTTGGCGTTATTGTATTCTTTAGATTAAATTAGAATTAATCGAATAGCCGATCAAATTCCATAGAAAGACGAAATTTCAAGTATGGGGCGATATTGTCTCGGTATCGGCTAATATTGCCTCAGTATCGGCCAATACTGACTGATACAATTAATTTTTTGCCTCTATCAAAAAGAAGTTTTCCGATAGGGTATCGGCGATACCATATCCAATAACGACACCACTACTGTTCTAGGTTGCCACCCTAAACTTAGCCCTAAACTTAGCCCTGTTTTTTGGCCTATTCTTTGTTATTTTGATGTACTTTTTTTTGTGCTTTTATTCTAGGTTGCCACCCCTACTTGTAGAGGATGATTTGCAAACCCATTGTATATTTGGTATTTCTATTTATAGGGCGGGACCCAATCAAACCCCATTGCTTATCGAGCAAAAAAAAAAAGTAATAAATCTTTCTTCTATTAGAATTAGCAAATCCTCAATAACAATTTAAAAACCTAATGGCATTTCCATCTAGTTTGTGATATTAATGTTTAAAAATAATGCACTATCAGTAGTTTAGTACGGACTCCAAACCATGATTAAAGATCAGTTTTTCATTTATTTGGCTGAGTCTATCCCACAAAGTTACTCTCAGACCAAGTTTAAATTCCAAAATTGTTTTTTTGCTGTTTAATCATTTTCCCTGGAAATTAACAACTCCTATATCATATCATATCATAATACTAAAGGCTACGATAATAACAAATCAACATCAACAATACCTCCCAAATTTCTTGATCAGTATGCTGTGCTAAGGGATCCAAATTGTATCTGACAGTTCCATGAAAAAGGGTTGGATCTTGAGGAATGATTCCGAAACGTGACCTGAGATCATGAAGCCCAATCGTTGAGATGTCTAGGCCATCTACCACAATTCGTCCCCCCTCAGGCTCCACTAAACGAAACAAGGCACCAATCAGAGTTGTTTTCCCGCTACCAGTCCGACCGACTATCCCTATCTTGTGCCCTCCTTCAAATGTACAACTGATCCCCCGAAGGACAAGTGGCGTATCGGGCCTATATCTGATCTGCTTAATGACAGCTTGCTAAGTAGAAATCTCAATAAAATCATATACTTGGGGGGTAATGAATTTGTTTTACTAAGGCTGTGTTTGGATGTTTTTATGGAAAAAAGCAGAAATAAACTATGCTTACTTCAGATTCCTACCCTTTTAGAATACAAATGAAATATCAATTTCCATTGTTTGGTAGCATAATATAACATAGGAAACATAAATAAATGAGGGGCACCAGCTTTGGTGCTCCAACCTAACAACATATTATGTGTTCATTCTCTTCTACCTTCAGTAGGAGACTGATCGAACATGTGTGGGTGGGTGCACAGCGCTTCAGCCAGAAGTTTGCCAATTGAAAATAGCTTTCCAGACGCTAGATTCTAACAATCCGGCGGCCCAATCTACTGCCGACAAGTATCATGTTGTCAGCAGGAGAGAGAGAGAGAGAGAGAGAGAGAGAGAGAGAAACAGAGGAATGCGAAAGGAGAGAAAGTGTGTTTAGAATGTGTACCATAGGGCTCATTTCCAGAGACGAGAAAAATGGGCCCGTTTTCTCAACCAACTTTTTACCAAACGCCGGAAAGGAGCCAATTGTCCACCCAGTGTTTAGAATGTGTACCACAGGGGCTCATTTCCGATGGAAATGACAAAACCCTAGCTTTTAGCTAGGATTTTTCATTTCCAGAGGCGGGGAAAACTGGCCGTTTTCTGACAACCAACTTTTACTAAACACCGGAAAGGAGCCCATTTTTCCACCCATTTCTGCTCTTTTCTTTTCTTTTCCCTGTATCCAAACATAGCCTAAATGATAATTGAACAATAAAACACAGTTTATCCTTGATGATAAACTTACCTTTAAATCATGGAGCTCCACTTTACCAATAGTAGGCCAATTACATGAGGGACGGTGCCCTTCTATAACTTCAGGGGCCTCGCTAGGGATATGCATGTACTGATTTAGCCTTTCTACGGAGATGATGTTATTTGCAACAACGCATTGGTTTTGAATTGAGAAAACGAGGGACATGTTTAATGAAAGACCGTAAGATAGTGCCAACCCGATAAATCCTGCGTCGGAAGGAACCAAAGGATAATTAGTCAGTCTTATAACCGTAAAGCATGAAGCAGGGAATTCTACTTGTGACTAACAAAAATTTAATTAATTAAACAGCCCCAATTAAAATAAAAATCAAAGTGTGCCTATAATGCTCCTGCAATAATGAGGGCTATGGAGTTTCTAATAAAAATAATAATTATAACAGAGAACATGTGAAAAATGCAAAATAATGATAGAAGATTTATAATTATGGTATAATATTGTTGGGAAAATTCCAAAAAAACCGTGAACTTTGACCCCGATATCTCTAACACACCTAAACTATTGCTCGTGTCAAACGAGCACCCGAAGATTCCATAATATGTTTTTGGCATCCATTTATAGGCATAGATGCATAAATTATGATAAATTTGATCAATACATATCCTTCCCAGTGTTTGCTATATGTTAAAACATATCGAACTGTTCAAACCATTGTTTGATGAAGAAACAATTTTAAATGCTTATTACTTTTCCCCTTGGAGGTTGATAATTACAATACTATTACTTGAGTGGGAAAAATTTTGAGTTAATTGACAAATTAAAAAAAACATAGTTTAGGGTATGGCCTGTAGCTTAACTGGAAGGTCGACATATTGCAACCTTGAGGTTGTAGTTTCAATCCCAATTTACGCATAAATATAATATTTATTTTTTTTAATTCCCATAGAAATATGAAATAACCTGGTATCAAATAAAAAAAATAAAAATAATTACGATGACCAAAAGAATTTATCAACATACATTTCCCGACACTTTCCTCAAGTTGGAGTGTCGAAGGACAACCAATTCCGTGATGCCAATTTTGGAAAGTTTTTCTAGACCTTAGAAAGAGTTTATAATTGTATTTTTTCCAAAGATCTAGAATCTAAAGAAACTGGTGACCTAAGATATGTTCCCAAGATGTGGCAACCAAGTTCTAAACCGATATAAGGCATCGCTAACTTGATAATAAATTAGTATCTGTCTCTGACTATCGATTTATAAACACGCAAAAAAAAAGTCATTAAACATACATACAGTAGTTATACGACAGAAAAAACATTTGAGCCCATTAGTATTACTGATACTGTGAAGTATTGACCGATACCCAAGGTATCAAACTCAGTATCGGTGTTGGGTATCTGTCCATCTTGGACCGATACGGATACAACATCGCCAATACCGTATCGGCCAATATTTTTTTCTTTGAAAAAAGCAAGAAAAATAGAAAAAGAGTAACTGTATCATCGGTCAGTATCGGCTGATACGAAGACAGTATCGGCTGATACCGAGACGGTATCGGGCGATACAGACACGTATCGGTCTGATACCGATACCACCTCGATACCTGTATCAGGGTGGTATCGGTATTGGCTGAGTTTTGATACAATGACGATACCTAGTCGATATCAGATAACCATATGGGTAACAATATCAACATTGTTCAAAATCGATACGTGTTGGTATCGGCAAAGTTTTGAAACCATAATGCATAGTCCAACTATTACACCCAATAATAAAATATCCACTCACCAGAGCTGAATGTTCCTGGTGGAAGCAAAACCATGACAAGAGCTGAGGAGGAAAGAACAGCAGAACTCATCATTTCTAGGCGTTGGATCAACCATTCATTTGCTGCAAAATTGTGGAAGAACGGACTAGCATTCTTGTCGATAAGGTTCAAACTCGTAGCAAAAAATCGATCCTCTTCCTCAAAAGCTCTGATAGTCACTGCGCCTGATATAGATTCGGCTTGATGATTTGCAACCATAGATTTTGTTGTCCCATTGATCCGCATCAATTCTTTTGCAGAAGCAAGGTAGTATCTCTATTGATTCAAAATCAAATTTCACCATTTTTTTTTTTGAAAAAAAAATACCTACATAATACAAAATACCAAACTTTTTTACGAGGGTCACAAATTTATTTATTTAATTCTTACCTGTAATTGAATGGTCAGAAAAACCACTGGTATGGCGACAAGTAATACTTGCCAGGTAACAACAGTCAATACTCCGAGAGTGCTGTATGTATTCATGGTGGACGAGGCAGCAAAAACTAACATGAATGGCACATCAAGGTCAACAATACTCAAATCGACCGAAACCTGTTTGATGAACATAATGAGATAAGAACCCAAATCCACTCTAACAAGAGAATCCAGCTTTTATTTTTTGAACGATAATAAAAAAAAATCCAGCATTTTTCTATAGGATAATTTGCACTGGGTTTCCTATTGATACACTTACCCGACTTAGGATTCTTCCCAAAGGTGTCGAGTCAAAGAAAGACATTGGTGCACGGAACAGAGATTTCAGTAGCTGAGAAAATAAAGATTTGGATGATTGGAGACCCAAAGAAACTACCAAGATGGATCTAAGGAGCAAAAAAATTGTTGTGCTACACCCTATTGCCAAGTACACCGTGATCAGCCGCAATTGGCTAACTTGAGGATTCTGAACACCAGAAGCCATCCAAAAGTTCTGAGAAATCTGCCCAACCAAAAACGTGAGATGAGAAAGAGCTGCGAATGAGAAGTACAAGAAGCCTTTGTTTTGATTCAAATACTGGCAGTAAGGCGTTAGACCCGTATCTCCCGTTTCTTTCTCCTCTTGCTTAATTAATTGATCTCCGGACAGTGCGTTCACCGTATTTTTGGTTTTCTCAATACAAGTATTCTTGATCTCTTCAATAGAAGCTTTGTGTCTTGTAGAACAAACAACCTGAGGGAGCCTTTCGGAGCCAGCTGTGTCTTTGTGTGCATTGATAAGGTTCTGAAATTTTCTACTAGCGGCCAATAGCTCATGATAAGAGCCAGCATGCAGGATTTTCCCGTCTGACATCAACTGTTAACAACATAGAATTAGTAACTTGCTTGAAGTTATATATGGAAGTTATAAAAGGACAATGCTCAGGTACAAAGTGACAAAATACTGATACGGGTTTAATACCATGAGTGAAAAAGTCAGAAGAACAGGGCAAAATACGGGAAAAGGTCAAAAGGTAGAAAAACCTTAAAATATGAAGCCCAAAAAACGGAAAAAATGAGGAAAAAAATGAGATAATATTATTTTTCTTAAAAAAAGTTTTTAAACAGTTTTTTTTTAAATATGGTAAAATAAGGGAAATTAAAATTTAATATGGCGAAAACGCATTTAATACCCAAAATATGCGTATATATGAAAATATGCATTTTATTCAAAAATAAGGGTATTATACGTGTTCAGTACATTGTGGCAAAAAAATGCGTATTGTTCAAAAAGGAAAAGCCGTATCTTGTCACCATGCCTAGTTATATAGTCAAAAGTAAATACTATGTCATATAGGCATAAATTATAAAAACGTCTCTAGATTAATAGAATTGCTGTTAGCTATCTCTTAAAGGATAAATTAAACTATATCCTTAATATTAATGCAGATAGTGTCTGAAATGTGTGTCCAACATGCTATTTTTTCAAGAAAAATAGTGTTCTTGTGCAAAATTCAAATTCACTTGCATGATCTTAAAAATCAGATTAATCACCCCTTCATATTAGTCCTCAATCCCTGCACCATTGATGTTTATCTCTTGGATAGGTGTGTGGAGGTCAAGTTTGGTCATTTTCATAAATACAGAAAATAAAGAGCAATTTGTCAATTTATTCAAAAATTCTGCCTGCAATGAGCATATGTCTCATTTTAGACAATGAGCTGATGGCTTTTCAGCCACACATAGTGACACACAGATTTTGAGATGCATATGAAATTTAAACAACATGGAGATCCGTGCAGTCTCAAGGTCAAAGAAGCATGCAGCTGACACACCATCAGCTTATTGTAGACAGATATTATTCAAAAACACAGGCAGACTGTCGATACATTTGGACGCATGGAAGACTGTCAATACATTTGGATTTGGACACATGGAAGACTGTCAATACATTTGGACACATGGAGGTTTTCGGTAATCCTCACAACCTAACTAATGGTACAAAATTGAGAATGTATCCCAGCTGAATCGCTGAAACAAACTTTAATTTTGAGTTGGCAAGATCGATATGTCCATCTCGGTATCAGAGCTTAACAATATGAACTCCAATATTGAGATCTTAAACTGTCAGTAACATGGTTTGAAACATCGATTTTCTGGTACGTAATGTCTAGTTCCAAAACTGGACAATACATTGGTACGTATCGTCCGATACATTACCAATATATATATATATATATATATATATATATATATATATATATATATATATATATATATATATATATATGTAATGCACCGGTACGATACATTCAAAGTATCGTACAGGTGACCTCCAAAACCGATAACTATCGTCCGGTACATACCGGTTTCGAACGCGATTTTGAACCATGGTCGGTAATCTCGATAGAAACTTTGATAGATTGCATATTATGTTTCAGGTTAGCAGTGTTATGGAACATACATAAGAGAGCCTGTAGTTCGACACAGTTCATAAACAAAGAAAATAAGAAAAATCAATGACTAGGAAATAAACAACCTTGAAGAAGCGTGATAAAGAAAAAGGATAATATTCTAACTAACCAAAATAGAATCAAATGCTGGAAGGAAATCAACTTGGTGGGTCACTAGTAGGACTGTCTTCCCTGACAGAGCTCCCATGATGTATTCCTGTTCATAAGCAAAATTAGCTTTTGCTACAAATAAGTTGTCACGGCAGGTATCAAAACTCGGCCGATACTGATACGTATCAGTTCGTCAAGAATCGATAGCATTGGAGGGGGGGTATCGGTATCGGTCGGTATCAGCCGATACTAACCGATACAAATTTCTTTTCTATTTTTTTTTTCTTTTTCAAAAAACAAAAAAATTGGCCGATAGGGTATCAGCGATACCGCATCCATATTGGCCGATACGTGTCGTCCAAGATGGACCGATACCCGATACTGGTACCGAGTTTGATACCTTGGTCATGGGAAAAAAAACCTTCATCGAGAAGAGAATTATAATCACATTAAATAGGCTTGAAGCAGTATGGGCATCAACAGCGCTGAAGGGATCATCCAAGAGATATATATCTGCATCTTGATATAAAGCACGAGCTAGTTGAATTCGCTGCTTCTGACCACCACTGAGATTAACCCCTCTTTCTCCTATTTCGGTGAGATCACCAAAGGGCAACATTTCAAGGTCCTTTACTAATGAACATCTCTCGAGTGCTTCTTGGTATCTTTTCTCATCTATGGAAGACCCAAACAAAATATTCTCTCGAATTGTTCCCGTCTGGATCCATGCTGTCTGTGAAACGTACGCAATATTCCCACAAGCTTGAATCTGTAACACATATATTAATTTATATGGTTTTGCAATATAGCTATAGTTAAAGAGAGCATATATAAAGAAATGGAATATTTTTAGAAAAATGGATACAACTAAGGGAAAGATTTACTTGTGTGAAATATATTGCGTGCTGTACTTAGAAATCAACCATGTGCATTATAGAATACAACGATTTGACTTTTTTGGTTTATCTCAAGCTGATTGGTACTATTTATTGGAATTAAATGGACAACCCAGAATGCCCACATCTCATGTCACGCTGTTATTGAATCACATCCTAAAAATTACATTGATATAGTCTCAACCTTCCGATCAGGAGCTTCCAGATGGGGTATATGTAATATGGGAAACAATATCCACTAGACGAGTAAAAGTAGTACACATGATTTTGGATAACCCTAATAAAAGATGGGTTCCAGGCACATGAACAGTGTGGATTGATGGTAAGATATTCCATGTGAATAGTTGCTATATATTTTTACCCAACACTTTTGGAGGATCTTGATTGAAATGTCCACGGTCATCATTATAGGGTGATTTTTGGTTTTTGTTTTGTAGCTATGTTTCAAACAATTCTCTTGCTTTTTGGTGTGTGCCCTTAATTGTAACTATTTTGCAAAACTATTCGTCCTTTTGTCGATTACCTTTAATTTATCTTGTACATTTTCAGTTTTATACCACTACCTGCATTCAGCATTAAGTGTAGGCAAGTGTATCATATTGGTACACTGGTTTGCAATCTATGTTACTCAGATACATCCTTCCAAAAAGATTGAGGATACTGCCTTTTAAACTACAAAAAAGGCAAAGATGTTGGTTGATGAAAAGAGCTTACAGTGCCGCTGGTGTTTGAAATCTCTCCAAGGATTGCTGCTAAAAGGGTTGATTTTCCCGAGCCAACCTCTCCACAAATTGCCACCTTTTCTCCGGGTTTAACCTGCAGGTTTATATTTCCTAGTGTAGCGTTTGGTACATTTTCATCCCACGAAAAGTTGGCGCCCATGATCGAAATTGAGTGCACAAGATCCCCATTACACTTTACCCTGACATGTCCACTCTGCAGCTCTGGGGCCTCAAGAAATTTCACGATTCGTGTAAACGCAACCTTTGCTTGGATCACGATTCCGATAACATCGGGGATCGCCCTAATCGGTTCCTGAATCACACGTACAGTTGCTACAAAGGTGAAAACATTGCTAGCATTTAGAGGAACTCCAATGAGATAGCAAGTTCCGAAAGTAGCAGCTGAGACCAATACGGGTGACGACCAGAAAAGAAAGCTATTATATGCTCTTCGTAGATTAAATGCCGACAACCATTTGAATTCCGCTTTCCTCAACTCTTCTATAACCGTCCTGAAATGGGTTTCCCATGCGTAAAGTTTCAATATTTTCATATTCGCTAGAGTCTCCGAGGTAGCCTTCAACCTCTTGTCTTGTGTTGTCATAAGCTTCGTCTGATACTTATGTTGTAGTTTGGCCAATGGTGCATTACAAAGCACAGTGAGTATTATGACGATCAGAGCCGAAATAGTGGCGAGTCCGATAGCCTGGAAGAGAATTGCCAACGCGATGCAGATTTGGAGACTTGTCGTCCATGTCTGATGAAACCAGTAGGGGAATTCCCCAATCCTATAAGCATCTACTGTCACATAGTTCATTATCTCTCCTGATGAGTGTACCATTTTAGCGACATTTGATAATCTCAACTGCTTCCGATAAATAGCTGCTGACAACAAAGACTTCACTTGGATCCCGATCGTTCTACTTCGGAAGTACCATTGCCTTTGTGAGATGGATTCTATACACTTGGAAACAAACAATGTTGCAGCCAACACATAACCTTCAAATTTAAAAGCCTCGTTCCCTTCGGCAACTTCAATGAAAGCATTAAGAAGCAGAGGGCCGGAAGTTAAGGTGAGTACTTTAAGAAACGCAAAAAACCCGGAAATCAAAATTTCTCTCCAATGGCAGAAAACGATGGTCCATAAAATAGATGGGGTGCTAAACTGTTTATCTTGTTTTTGCCTGTTTAATTGTTCCGTAAATAGTAGGTAACAAGTTTCCGCTCGATCCTCATCACGTAGCTGGGGTATATCTTTGTCCTCGAGTGGTTTCTCCCTGCCCTTTTTCATCAACGGATTCAACCACCAAAACGACATTTTACTGAAGAAACCCGCATTGGCGAGAGGAGTTACATAGCCATCCGAATTAATTTTGTTAGCATCGGCCTCACCATTCAAAGGCGTATAAAGTGTTTCATTGATATTATGACCAGATGCCTTAAAAGCACATAGCAATAGTAGAGCGGCCCCTGGGAAAGATAAAATATCTAGCACATATTCAATCTTTGTTTCTTTGTTTACGATGATCGCCAAAACAGATGAAACACAGAGAAATCCTGAAAGCAAGCATGCAATGGTCAACCAAAGTCTCAAAAAGACCTTCGAAAGCCGTCCCGCTCTAAGGCTCACTACGAAACCCAGTAATATGCAAGTGAGGCCATGAAGTAATAACACTAGCCACTGCTGAATTGGGCCAACAACTTGTTCCTTTCTCAATTCCTCTTCCAAGATCCATATTCCAAGACCCAAATAAACCAATCCCAAACTGGAATTAAAGATCGCAGAAAAGATCTGCAAAGGCGAAAATCTCGGAGAATCTGCCAGCATCTTTTTTTCTCTCGAGTCCCTACGAATGAAATTGAAAAAGAGCATGAACAAGAGTATAATATCACCAGAGAGGACCAAGATGTGTTTGACATTTGAAGAATAGATGATGCTGAGAAAGCCAGTGCTGAAACCGTTCCAGCCATTGAATGCAATCCAGGTACCTAGACACAATTTAAATTTTCAGCAACCCAGGAATTTCGAATCACATATAAGAAAATTTGAATTAGCTTATATAATTTCAAGCTTAAATACTTTGGAAATAGAGAGGCTTTTCTACTAACCCTTTATAGCTTCCATCTTCCTTTGTCACTTCACTTTGACTTTCAATTCTGGATTAGTATACAAGATTGAATCTATGAGATGGAATATTTAAGGAAATGTTAGGATTTTGTCAAATAGATGCAGTATCAATGGAATCTTCTGCATTAAAGAAAGACGCAATTTAATCCAATGGCATGAATCTATTGAAGCCAGAACATACAGAATGCTCTATGTAAGTAATTCAAAGAATATAAAATAACTTGGAAAGCAATAGGTCACTTAATATTATTATAAAATTGGGAATCCCAACAATGGAAAATAAATAAATACTCAAAATGAATGCCCAAAAAACAAAACAAAAAATCATTAAATGGACCATTAAGAGGACACAACATTTAATCCTTAAGAATAGTAATGCTTAGAACATCTCCTACCATTCTCTTCAAATTTAGCTGTTGGAGATGCTGATGGGGCTAAAATTTGAAAAGTGTGTCTTGTGAAGCAAAATTTGAAGTGTGTCTTGATGTTCTACTCCAATCATACTCTTCCATTTCCATTACTTTAATGTTTTTTTATTATTTTTTAAATTTAAAGGGTGGAAAAAGGCTCTCTAAATTTGAAATAAAATATTAATTTTTCAAATTTGAAGAGAGGGGAGGAGAGGGGCTCTTCAAATCTGAAGAGTGAGAGAGGCTCTTCAAATCCACGTGGATTTGAAGAGCATGGTTGGAGGATTTCTTTTGCAAATTGGCTCTTCAAAAGTATCCACTGAAGTGATGACAAGGATTTGAACAGTGCCGTTGGAGATGCTCTAATAAGGTTTCTCACTCTGCCTCTGGGTTGCTCATTTCAACTTGGATTAGGCAGTTAGAATATCACATCACTTAACCTAGTCATCATCTAGCCCGAAGGAAATAAGAACAAAAACACTCATAATCATCTTAGCCACCTTAAAGGTTGATTTCCGAACCCAAGTTCCTAAGTGATTGCCCTGAGGAATTCCTAATTCCTACCAAGTTTCTTTCTTGACTATACATAAAGTTGAGATGTATTTAATTATTATTTTTTCCCTCAAAACTACCGGTTTCTATCGAAAATCTCATTCATATATACCAGTAATTTGTTATTGAACACCAAAGTTTTTTTTGTCAAACACCAAAGGATTAAATATCAATCATTATACATAGAGACATTCTCACAACACTTGCTCTACAAAGTTTCAGACAAAGAAAAATTAAATGCTTGAAGACCATACAAACCACACAATTTGGTACTTCTTTATATATATATAGAATCTGATGAAAGGTTGCACTAACAAAAACAGAAACTAGTGAACAATTTGCACAATAATGGACTAAATATTCCATAGAAAAAAAAAACCAAAATATTAGCAACATTGATGATTATGCACAATTGAGAAAATTCCCAATCTTCGAAAGATCAGGTACCTTAGTAATCCGCAAAAATCATCTCTCCTCTTCAATCAAATTTCTCATTAGTTCCCCATCACTGTCCCCGTAATTATATTAGTACCTGTTTAGAAACAGGGAAATCGTAAAAAAATCGAAGTCATTTAACAAAATTGATGATCATTACATCATAAACAAGAATCTTACAAAACACACTCTACCAATCTATTGATCAGTAGATAAATTTTCTGATGCAGAAGTAGAAAATTTCATGACTGCCTAACAGAGAAGCTAAATATCATTTCGGAACCGATCGAAGTCAGTCTCCGGTTTTAATTTCATATCCCATTCATCACAGATGATAACTAGAACTCTGATTTAAGTGAGACAAAAAGGAGCAAAAACTTATATAGGAATCCATGAAAGAGTAAAACACAGTAGGATCAAAAAACTGAAAGCTGTGTTTGGCTGCCAATCAAAGATATATGGTAATGCATACATATAGTTGCCTCATCAGAGACGACAGCTGATGTCACCTAAAATAATTCAGAAATTAGCATAACACATATTGATTGCATATAAAACTTAACTTGATCGACTCCTAATAGGGGTGAAAAAAACAATGGAAACCCGAAAACCGAGCCTTCCAAACCAGCCCGAAACCAATGCAAAAACCAACACCGAACCAATTCAGCCCGGTTTCTGTTTTGGTACCTAAAAACAGAAAAGTTGTCAGTAGCTTGAGAAGACCGAAAAATTTTAAAATTGAAACCCGAAAACCAACTGAAAACCGAGCCTTCCGATCCGGCCCGAAACCAACTGAAAACCGACACCGAACTGATTCGGCCCTGTTTCGGTTATGGTACCTAAAATCCGAAAACTGGTCGGGTAGGGTGAGAAAACAAAAAAAAACCGAATTTGGGTTAACCGAAACCGAAATGTAACCGAGCCGAAAACCGAAAGTTTGATTTTGATTCTGTTAACCGAATCTGCACCCTTAACTCCTAACAATCAAATTGCTAATATTCTTCTTTTTTTTATGTTAATTAGAAAATAAAACCACTAGAGTTCAACATGTATAGAAGACTAAAAAAAGAGGGGAAAAAACGAAGAAAAACTTCAGATTTTGCGTATTTGATTTCGTGACATGCAAAGCAACCATTACAATAATATTTATTCAGAAATTCACCCAAAAAAACAAAAACAACTAATTTAAAATCTAAATAAAAAGCACACCTAATTTGAGAGCAGATACGATAACAAGAAAAGGTGGCGCTTTAATATCTTAAAACAGAAGCCATGCAAATAAATGAATAATATATAGCTTTGGTCAACAACCCCACACTGCATAGCAAACAAATCGGTACACTTAGATGAGATATATAAAATATATAATAGAAATAGGGTTGGATTTCGTCATTGCACACGTAGGTGAAGGACTAAAAAGAAAACACATATATATGAAAGCCAAATCTTTGTCGTTTTTGCTGTAAATCACATTCTGGTTCGATATCAATAGATGTGGAGATTCAAGTTCTGGCACTATCAACCAAATCTTGTCAACCCTTTTAGACAGAGACGGGTGCAACGTCGATCGATTCGATCGACCCCAAGAGGCCGCCGCCTCGGTCCCCAAATTTTTGGGGCACCTAGTTGCTTAGTATAATTTTTAATGTACAAAGTGACTAGTGTTGCTTTATTTTTTACCACAACTTGTGGGTTCAACTCTTTCCCATCGCGCTGTCCGAAAGCACCGACTTTTCAGAACCCTTGAAAATCATTGATTTCTTTGAATGAGACGATCGAGATCACTTTTTATACCTATCTTTCACAAAATAGATCTTTAGATTATGGCCTATCTACCAATTTTTTATTTCATGTGTCACAAAACCCCAAGAAATGCTTTTGAATCCTATGGCACACATCACGCTCAAATGTGATTTTATGCCATTTTTTGGGGATGTATGAGACTTTGAATCACAAATCGACTGTTTGATAGGTGCACCATAATCTTAAAATCTATTGAGTAAAAGATATGAGTGAAAAATGATCTCCGCCGTATGATTCGAAGGATTGAATGATTTTTTAAGGGGTTTGGGATGTGGGCACATTTATAGGTACCCTCCTTATATATATAATATGACCCTAACTTAAAATAACGATTTCAGGCTCGTTATAGTTCCATTGGTTACAAATGAACTGTCAATTTTGATCTATGTGATGAGACTTATCCAATAAATCTATGTCAGTGAAAGATTTAATGACAGTTAAAATAATAAAATAATAAAAAATATTAAAATGTTGTTGGTTGGGTTACTTGATCCGTCGGGTACGTTTTATTATTTAACTTTTCTCCTTTTGTGATGTATTTTTCTTTAATATACACTTTCGTTAATTTGTTAGTTGCATTTTCAAATTATAAACAATAGAATGGAATATGGAGATAGTTGTAATCTAAAAGTAATGGCTATTGTTTTATTTGTAAAAAATAAATAAATAATTGTGACAATATTTATTTTTAAGATTAACATGAAAGAGGAGCCTCATTTTAGGAACTTGCCTTGAGTCCCCAAAATCTCACCACCGGCCCTAGGTTCCACTTGGCACTAGCACGGCTGTCAACAAGTCGAGTCAGGTATCGACCCGAACCGACCTAAAATTTTACTGGGTCGTGTATATAAAAGGAAACCTACCATAGTTTCGGCAAGATGCCTTATCAAGTTTGAGAATTGGTGAGATCCTTTAACTAACTTTTTTAAGTGGCCTAACCGTCTTCAAAGGACCATTTTATCCTCACCTTTTATGAGGGTGATGTGACATAAAGGAGCACAAATGGTTGCAATTGTATCACAAGCAAATGATGAAGATGCCCCCGCTACTTAAAACTAAAAAAAAATATTTTATTTATTTTAATCTCGTAAATGAGTAAATTGCTCGATTTTGAAGATTTGAATCAACTTAGATAAGTTTAAATGTTTTAGATTGTTGAAAAAAATTTATTAAACGAAATAATAATTGAATTCTAATTGTTCAGTTACTGTGTGATTAATCTTTAACCAGACGGTTAGTCACAGGACAGTAATCGATTGGCGACCGGCTTTTTTTATTACCAAGAAATCCATTAGAGTCATGGTGCAAATGTTTATCACTTAAGAACTACAATATGTGACCACTTTACACCACAAACAACAAAAAAAAAACAAACATGACCTAAAAATAAACAAAATATCACAATTAAAATGCAAAATTACGAAGACAGAAAAATGAACGATAATAATCAACTGTGAACTTGACGGTATCCGATTGATAACCAATCGGTAACCGAAGAGTTACTGATCGCCTGCGATTGTACCGTGCGATTCTTTTTTAGAGTTGAAATACTTATAGAAAATGGTATGAGATTACCTTTATTTGAGCTCCCAAGAATAACCAGATGGTATTGTAAGTTACAAAAGAATTTTTTTTATTTAAATAGGGGCAAAGGATAGATGCATCATTTACTCTCGAATTAAAGTGCAACAACAAGATGTGACGCCTGATAAGGGTATTAGGGTCATTTAATTAAAATATTGGGAGTTTAAACGTTTAGGTAACAAATATCACCAATTCTCAAACTTGGCAAGAGATCTTGCCAATTCTAAAACTATGATAAGGCATCTTACAAAAATCCCTAGATAAAATTGGCTTGTAAGGTCGGGTAGTGCGTGAGACATTCGACCTGACCTTTAGGTCGATCGACTAAAAGGTTTTGTTGGGTTGGGTATTTGCCAGACCCCACCCGGCCGATACTTTATACTTTAAAAATTACAAAAATGATACCTTTATTCGCGCCCACCTATTTACTGAAAAGCGCCCACATCTCATACCGCTTGAAAGCCATTGATTCCTTAGAATCCTATGATGGAGATTATTTTTCACCCTTATCTTCCACACAATAGATCTTGAGATCATGGTGCACCTATCAGACGACCAATTTTTTATTCCATGTATCACAGATCCCCAGAAAATGGCCCTTGTCCAATATTATGCACCGTATAATATGGCAAGTCTAAAAGTCATCTTATAAAAATGTCCCTTCAATCTAAGTGGAACTCTTAGCTCGCACAATACTCCACTTTCTTTTGCCTCCATTTCATCAAGCCTGCATTAATCATATTTGAGATGTCTTCTATATTTGTATTCAAAACTAGTTCTCTGATTAGGACAAAAAGTAACTTATGTCATTAGATTCAAGGCAGTCAACCGTGTGAGTGGTGAAACTATTAATTGTGCTGCAAGAATCTTTAGTTGCTAAATTGTTATCTCGACCTAGTGAAAAAAAAACACAAAATCTGCGATGCAAATTTGGTTAACGGAACGAAAGGGATAAGTTTTATGTTAAGTTAATTAGATCTTTAAGGTTAAGGGCATATTTATATAAGAAAAAGAAGTATTGGGTTTGTAGATGTCAGCAAATCTTTTGCTACGACTCAACAACTAGTCAACAAGAGTTTCAAAATCCCACAATTAGTTGAACAACTATCACCAAGAATCAAGGAATGTTGACCTCAGTCAGTTACTAAGAATTACTAATAGTTATCTACTAATATTTACCAATACTTATATGTAACAAACTTGTAACTTTATATATTAGACAGGATTAAACCTCAATGAACAAGATGGAAAATTATTAATCTCACTTTCTTCCTACCGTAAACTTTTCATGGTATCAGAGCCTTCTTTCAACTGATTTTTTTTAGCTTCACAGAATCTCATGGTTGCTAGCTCAATGCCTTCTACAAACTTCACCACACTAGCCTCCATCAAGTTGGATAAAACCAACTATCAACTCTGATTGGCACAATTTGTTCCCATTCTCAAAGGAAATGGACTTATGGGATACATTGATGGAACAAATCTTTGTCAAGCGCAATATCTACAACGCCACCTTAACTCCCAGTGAGATGTCTATTGTGGCTCGGTACACCTCTTCACGTGAGATTTGGCTATCTCTTGAGAAACGATACGTGGCACAATCTCAAGCTCGTATTCTTCAACTGAAAAAAGGAACTTCAAACCACCAAGCGAGGTACCCAATTCATTACTGAATACTTCGATAAGATGAACGCCATAGCTGATAACTTGGCTCTGGCAGGCAAACCCGTCGATGATGATGACTTTGTTGTCTTAATCATGAATGGTGTAAGTCCCTTTTATGATGCAACCATCAATTTTGTTCAAGCTCGTGAAACCACTATCACTATTGATGATTTGGTGGATCTCTTACTTAATTTCTAGATGTGACATTCCGATGAGATCTCTCTTCCATCTAAAAATTTTTACACTGCTCTTTATACATCGAAATCAGGTTATCCACGCCACAAAAGAAAGAACTTCTTTCTCTCAAAACATGGGTCGTCTTTCCAACAACCTTCATCATCAAGTCCTCGTGATAACACCTTTGCTACTCCACCAAAAGATCTTCCTGTTGGTGCCACTTCTCAAAGCTCCAAAGGTCGTCCATTTTGCCAAATTTGTCGATGTTTTGGACATGAAGCTCTCAATTGCTTTCACCGAATGGACTTTGCCTACCAAGGTCGTCATCCTCCTCAACAACTTGCAGCCATGGTGGCTCACACCTTATCATATTACCCCATTTCTGAGGTTCAAAATCTTATTCAAATACTTAGTTCGGGTCAAGAGTTCAGACATTCAGATACTCATTTTGGGTTAAGAGTTCGGATATTCAATTTTCCATTTCGGGTTCAGAGTTTCAAATATTAAATTTCTCATTTCGGGCTTAGAGTTTTAGATACTCAAATAATCTTTTCAGATTCAGAATTCAAGTATTCAAATATCATTTTCAGATTCAAAATTCAAGTACAGATTCAGATTCAAGTTCAAGCATGTTAAACAAGCGGTTCAAACAGTTCATGTCACAATCAGACATTTCATTTCAAGCATTTTAGCTTCCTATCATATTCGTATCATATTATGTCATTTACTGTCATATCAGATCATATCATATCATATCACATTATGGTCACATCAGATCATATCATATCATATCAAATCATATTATTATCATATCAGATCATATCATATGCTTTCTTATCAGATCATTTACTCATATCATATGCTTTCTTATCAGGTCATTTACTCATATCATAACGTATCATATACTATCTTATAAGATCAAATCCTGTCATATCATATACTTTCTTATCAAATTACTTACCGTCATATCAGATCATAACATATGTTTTCTTAGTAGATTTCTTACTGTCATAGCAGATCATAACATATGTTTTCGTATCAAATTTCTTACTGTCATTTCAAATCATATCATATGCTTCCTTATCAGATTACTTACTGTCATATCAGATCATATCATATGCTTTCTTATCAAATTACTTATGGTCTTATCAGATCATATCATATGTTTTCTTATCAGATTACGTACGGTCATATTAGATCATATCATATGCTTCCTTATCAGATTACTTACGATCATATCAGATCATATGCTATCATATCAGACTATGTCATATCATATTCTATCTTATCAAATCATTTTTCTGTCATATCATATACTATTATATCAGACTAGATCATATCATATCTTATACTATCTTATCATACCATATCATATCTTATCTTATCAGACCATTTTACTGTCATATCATATCATAACATATCATATTTTATCAGACCATTTTACTTATCATGAACTTATCATGTACTTATCAGATATTTTTCATGTACTTATCAGATATTCTTCATGTACTTATCAGATACTTATCAGATACTATCAACTTATAGGTACTATCATGTTATATTTACCCCGATTGTATAATCGAGAGTCAATCACTTTACTCATGTTGTAATGTCGGGTATAGGTGCAATAGATTACATATCCAATGGGTTCGATACAATATGGGTCCAATGGATTTTAGGTCCAATGGGTTCGATACAATATGAGTTTAGTGGATTTTAGGTCCAATGGGCTCGATACAATATGGGTCCAATGGATTTTAGGTCCAAAGGGTCCAACATAGGTGATTTGGGCCTTTACTAGATTCAAATATAGAAGTATGGGTCTTTCTAAGGTCCGGGTCATATGTGTTTCAGTCTTTACGAGCCTTCATCAATATGTCTTGGGTCAGGCTCATAATCAAATTTACTGAGCTATGGACCGGGTCTTTAAACTAGGCTCTTGTCAATCCTATCAATCTTATTTACTTGAGAGTTTAGGATTTTTGGCCTTATCGGGCTGTCAAAGAATTCAATTGGGACCTTTGACTTAGTTGGCCAATTTCACATGGGTTTTATCAAATATCAGCATCATGGGACCATGTGTTTGGGTTTGCCCAATTAGTCACCGGTCTCGGGCTAAGGTCCGAATGCTAAGCTTTATTCTCTATATTCAAAAATTTCAGGAGTTGATGAACAACCTATAGTAAATTGGCCGCCATTTTCGGCTCCGATCAAATTTTCAAATGTTTCCAAAACTGTGGGCCAGATGACTGATGAGAGCATCTTTCCCAAGTAGTGGCTTCCAAAAATAAGATAAGGTCTTATCACAGAAGACAAATCACTAAGATTTGTTTCGTTCTATCATAATTTCGGGTTAGAATTATTGGGCCTAGATGTCAGGTATATAACTTTTGATTCCGATAAGGAATCGACCACTCAAAGGCTCTATGGAAAGATTCGCGAGTTACCCAACTTTTTCATTTATATTTTACGGGTCAAAAGTCAAGAGATCAGGATGTAATTGAGTCCATCCAATTGAAGGTTGGGACTGCTTTTTGGTTGCGTGTCATTTGCCAACTTCCTAGGCTGCCAGTTTTCCGATTTTCTTGCCATCAATTCCGATCAATCGAAGCGTGAAGTTTTTACCAGACCTTTAGGGTATATTAAAGTCTATGTCTAATTAATCCAAGATTTTTCTAATAATTTTTCGGGCACGGAAATCATGTCTTACTACAACTCTGTTTTCATGTGTAACAGGGCAACTTTGACGCTGTTCTATATGCCGTAACTTTCAAATCATACGGGATTCGGGTCTAAAAATTTTCAGATTTTTTCCCGAATTGATTTCTATTTATTCTGTTAGTTGTTCCGAGACAGATTTTTTGTGGGCTGCAAAGTCCACAGACATGGGCCTTCGAATGTCACAATTTATTGGGAACATCTAATGGTTCATCTAATGTCACAATTTATTGGGTCTCGGTCCAGGAAACTCCCGAGTTAATCTCAGGTCCATCGGAATGAAATTTTGGGTTCATCTTACCTATCAATTGGCCTTAATCGGTTACGGAACTTTCCTAGTCACCGATATCGATTTTCTTAAAGTTATCAGGTTTAACTTTAGGAGCCATCCGATAGAGTCTAACGTAGCAGGCAGATTTATATTTTTGAAAACCCATTTTCTTTTTGAAAACTTTTTATACGAAATTCCTTCTAAAAATTCTCATTTAATAAATTTTTAAATCTTATTTTCGATATCACATGTATCGCCTAACTACGCATCTAATCCTATCCATGCATCTATCATCGTCGAAATGCCCATGATTAAAGTCAAAGGTCAAACATATAATTTTCCAGAATTTCAAAACTTATCAAGTTTATCAATAAATCATAATCCTATAATCACATTAACAAATTCTAGGTATCTATACTAAGAAAATCTAGCCAATCAAGCAAAATTTTCAATAACCAATCGGGACCATCCGATTAGATAATCATTGTGATCAATAAATGAATTATATTTCTGAAATGTGATCATATATATGAGTCTATGTTCCATCCTCTAAATTGTATTAAAAGCTTATTTTAATTCCATAATAATAAGGCAATATTCCATTTTAAATCACATATAACTATTCTAAAATTTAAGCGATCTTGGGCCGTACAGTTTAAGCATGGTCAAATCAATTCATGATGACTAAAAATATAATATTTCATGCGGATATTCTATCAAAATACATCAAGTGTTAAATCATAAATTTCCATAGATAATCTATGCAAGAAAAATAACATCTATTAATATTATACTAAACATAGTATAGGAATGCATCTTTGACCACAGTTTGACCTAAAAATCAGTGAACATAATATTGAATCTCAGAGGTGAAAAACTCATAAACATAACCTATTGGGCCTATATCATCCATCTATTAAAATTATTTATCTAAAAAAGAATAGCATGATTAAGAAAATTTTAAAAATACAAGTCTTTCTACACTTTGGGACATAGTGGTCAAAGTTGACCACATCATAGCCTTAGGATGGACTTGTATAATCACCCAAATCACAAGATCAACATCCCAAGTCACTGGTTCATTGTGTGACCAAAAATTTTAGAGTTCTAAACTTTATAAATCATCTATTGTATTTAAAATACTAAGAAATTCAAAGAAAACATTATTTTCTCAAGATTTGACCTTCTTGGTCAATTTAAGCCACTAGATGACCTTGCATGTGTACGAAGATCACATGCATGACATCTTATGCTCAGGTCCATGTCTTATTACAGAATTTTTAAAAGAACCATGTCAAATTTTTATCTTTATTTTGCCAAAAATACATAATTTCTAAGCTAGTCATCAAAATGACATAGTTTGACCTTCTAGATCATTTGGGATCATTGGATGGTCTTGCATGGATGTAAAAATCACATGTATGGTTACCCATATCTCAAGTTCAAACCCTATTACAGAATTTGTTTATGTCACAAAATGAAAATCAAATCCAATCATAAAATTCATAAGAAAACATTCAAAAATACAAAGATCTAGTGGTCTAGGCCTATTTGGCCATCATGGACCATTGGATGGCTCTAAGTGACCTCAAAGATCACAATCATAGGCTATTATGTACTAGTCTCGTGTGGGAACATGATCGTTCCAAAATTTTAGCTATCCATAACAAGCAAAGACCATACAACTATTGAAAAATCTAAATACAACTAGTCTAGAAATTTAGACAAAATCTAGATTAAAACTTTACCTTGGCTAAGCTAGCTCTTATTTGCTGGTTTGTCTCCAAACGCGTGGTTGAATGGGCTGGATTGAGGTTCAAATTAATATATGTAAGACTAGAGGAGAAGTAGAGTTGATTGGTGGTGGTGACTTAAACTTTTAATGGCTAAGATAAGAGGGTAAATTCAAAGTATAGGAGGGCTTCAAATAAGCTCTAATGGAGGTTTCTAAGTGGAAAAGAAGAAGATGGAGTGGTATAATGGAGAGCCTCACAAATTAGCAAGGGGAGTGATAGTCAATGGCTGAAATTTTTTTACCATGTGTCACAAATTTACTTCCCTAAGCCTCTCTCTAATGTTCAAAGTATTCTCTCTCTCTCCTCTCTCCTCTCTCCTCCACTCATCAAGTCAACCTCTTATCTGTAGTATTGGTCTTCAAGACCCTTAACTTTTGTGATTTTTCAAAGTCTAAAAAATCTTGTAGTGCATGTAAATAAGTGCATCTAACACCCTAGATTTTCTCACGGAATAGTGTAAGATGGGTCAAATCTTAGTCAAATGAATCAAAGACTAGGATTTGTTAGAAATTTGCAATATCCTAATTTCTAATTACTAAAAATAAGTAATTTAATTCTAATTGCCCTTGGGCTTATTTAAATATTACAAGAGAGTCATTATTCAATTTAAAGCACAAAGGCTCAACCTAAACGCTAGTACATCTAGTTTCCTTAAATTTTAAGTGTCAAGGTTTGACTCAACCCATCAAACAATCCTATGATTATTTTCAAAATCCAATCCATTGGCAATGATCTCCTCATCATCACTAAAGCTTAAGCCCAATTCAGGTCAAACCTCGGGTTAAGGTCCAACAAGAAACAATTCGAATTGATTATAAGGTATGAGATGTGGTGTGTGTTTTACTAAATTTCTAACACGCTCATTCAAGTAAATGGGGTGACTTACGGGTGCCACTAAAAATAAGCAATATCTCATCAATTTAAAATGCGTGTCTCACGAATTTTGATATACATGACCCCACGCAGTCACCTAATATAGTCAGGTCTTAATCAACAGTTTAACCAACAAAGAAATTGAGGATTGATATTACAAATTATCCAACTCGGTATCGGTCGATACATATCGGGTATCGTATATTTTTATTTTTTTTTACAAAGGCCAGTATGTATCCGACAATACGTATCCACCAATTGGCAGGTCCAATACATGATACCAAAGTTCTTAACTTACTTATAATCAAAATCTATCTTCATATAAATTTTTGTTGAATAATTTAATATATAATGGCAATTCACAAGTACGTCAAAAAAGGACGGCGACAAGTCGACAATGAATTCAAAGCTATGTCATATCTTAAAAACACAAAAAGAATGAAAAATTAAAAAGCGCTACGTGGGCACGTTGTTCAAATGTATGGCCCCGCATATCCTTGAGCTTTAGATTTTTGCTGGCGGCCCATAAGGAAATCTAGGAGGCCAAGGTTACATCAGGATAAAAGTTGCCAGATTTTTTAGTGACTGAGAATCCTCCATTCAAACTAATTAGAAATGGTGGGCTATAATAAAAATAATTGGCTATGGAGGCAGGCCTGCCCGGGGCTAAGGCCCAAGAGGCGATTGTTTCGAATCCCGCGACTGTTTCGATCCCCCAAATTTTAGAAATCTTTATCATCTAATTGCTTAATATAATTTTTTATATATAAAAATATTGAATCAATTTAATTATTTAATTAGTCGAGTAACTAGTGTTATTTTATTTTTTACCCAACAAATGTGGGCTCAACTCTTTCCTGGTCCTATTTTGGCATTGTCTTTTAATAGGTCATAGATCACGTCTCGACCGATTCGGTGCATGTCATTAGTCGGTACTAGTCTCACTGGGTCAAACTAGGTTGGCCATATGTATTGACCCAGTAGATGATTTTCTTATCTAATTTTGACTTAACCATATTTATTTGACAAAATCCCTTATATATAAGATACCTCTAAACGTGCCCATGTGTTCTCCAAAAGCACCTGCATCCAAGATCCCTTGAAAATCATTGATTCCTTCAAATGAGATGATGATGATCATTTTTTGTACTTACCTTTCACAAAATAGATCTTCAGAGCATGGCCCACCTACTAGACGGTCAATTTTTATTCCTTGTGTCACAAATCCTCAAAAAATATCATCGAATTATATGACACACATCATGTTCAAATGTGATTTTTTGATTATATTTTAAGATCTATGACACATTGATTCACAAATCGATTGTTTGATAAGTGTACCATGATCTTAAGATCTATTCAGTGAAGGTACGAGTGAAAAATAATCTTCGTCATATGATTCTAAGGATTTAATGACTTTCAAAGGCGAGTATTTAATGGCTTTCAAGGGTAAAGATGTGGCGAGGATTTATTTTTTGACACGAGATGTGGGCGAGGATTTAATGACTTTCAAGGGGTCAAAGATGTGGGCCAATTTATTTACTTTTTGACACGAGATGTGGGCGAGTTTAGAAGTACCTACTATATATATATATATATATATATATATAACTATTTGGTTCGAATTTCATTCCAGAATCGCCCCTCATTTGATATAAATCTCAATACCCATTTATGATTTGACAGAAGGAACCTCATATAATCATTTCATGATATAAATAACCCATTGTACCCATATATCTCATGTGTTTCGTTGCCCTTCATGATGGTACGATTTTGGTTTCCGTTTATAGCCCATTGTGCCCGTATACTATCTAAATTAGAGGCTACAGCTACTGATGATTTGACCCATCCCTATTCGAGGACCAGATATAAGACCCAGGAAAATAGCAATCATTGTTTTGGTCCTTAATGAGTTTTGACCTTATTCTTTGCCCATCTTCTCCATTTTCTTGGTATCTTATTATATATATATATATATATATATTATTTTTTTAGACCTTATAAGCTTTGACCTTATTCTTTATCCATCTTTCTTCATTTTCTTCATATCTGACGTAATAATAATTATATATATATATATATACTTATTTGATCCCATTTTCATTTTAAAATTGCCCCTCAGTTGATTTAAATCTCAAAATCCATTTATGATTTGACAGAAATATCTCGTATAATCATTTTATATCGTAATCCATTGTACCCATATATCGAATGTTTTTGGTTGGACTTCATGATGGTCCGATTTTGGTTTCCGTTTATACCCCTTTATCAATTACATTTTACAGTACAACCTCGTCGGATACCTTGATCGGTCCGGTTTTCATTTCAAAATTGCCCCTCAGTTGAGATTTGATTTAAATCTCAAAACCCATTTATGATTTGACAAAAAGGCACCTCATGTAATAATTTCATATCATAGATCGATTAACCCATTGTACCCATATACTATCTAAATTAGAGGCTGCTAATGATGATTTTACCCATCCCTACTCTTCTATCTTTTATTTGATAATGTGAGGACAAGACATAAGAGCTAGGAAATAAATATCCATTGTTTTGAACCTTATTAGAATAGTCTCACATTGTTTGTGGGCTTGGAGGTATTGGGCTATATATAATCTGAACACTTCTCACCTTACAAGTTAGTTATATGAGGTTGAGTTAGGCCCATTGAATTCAACACTAGTAAGTTTTGACCTTATTCCTTGCCCATCGTCTTCATCTTCTTCGTATCTCTGGTGCATCATCTCGGTTTTATTGTAACGCATCATAAGATCAACATTCTACGGGAGAGGAGGTTTGAACGTTGGATTCGCAAGAAGCTTTGGAGTATTGTTGTCTATCAATTTATTTTTAGGTTTTTATAATAATAATAATAATTATTATTATTATTATTATTACTTTGCATTACTTTACCAACTCATCATCTGGCCTTCATCATACCCTATTAGACGGTCATCATTGTACTGGAGAGATGGAGGTTAAGAGGTCATCGATACACATCAAGTATATCTTCCGCATACTTTTTTTGGAGAATTTTTATTATGTTTTGGATTTCTAGGGTATTTTATTTTTAGATCCTATTTATTATTTTTGAGTTTTTCTGCAATTGTTTATTTATTTATTTTTCGTGCTGAAATTTTAAAAGGATTCTACAAGAGAGACGGAGGTTCAGTGAGAGGTCGACCATGCCCATCAAGCGAATGCCCAACAGGTACATTTTTTGCACATTTATTTTTTGTGGGGATTATTTATTTTTATTTTTTTTTGGGGGGGAGGGGGGGTCACTATGCTTCTTGCTCTTTTTTTTTCTTTCTATATTAAGCTCTGCTTCTCTATTCACAGCAAGTTGTCATGTCTGTCTTTTTCCATGAGTTGATGGTATGTTGGCTTTTTTATCTATTTCTTATTGTTAATCTTGGTAGTTGTTGGACTAGATCCCCTAAGATTCTTTTTAGTATTTTTAGTGTTTGCCATCATTTGCTAGGATGAATTTGTCTAAGTGACCTTCTAGATCTTTTATCTTGATGATGTGCGTTTATTTTCTTATATCTTTTCATCATCATATATCATCTATCATCTTGATTGCAGACACACTTATCACATTATTACAAAAAAGGGGGGAGTTTAGATGTCTACTTGCTTTATATTATATTATATATCTTTTTTTTGGATGATGTGATGGTGTATGGTTTTGGTTCTCTTGATCTACTACACATACTATTTTTGTTACTATCATTATGTTTTGCAGCATCCCTTTGTCACCTTCTGACAAAAAGGGGAAGAAAATGGTTGATTTGATTATTATATTATTGTTGTCTTTGGATGTATTGATCTGTCTATTTTGCAGGTAATTGATCAAGACCCATCTTGACTTAGGATAGATATAAATTTAGGGAGAGATCAAGTGTCCATATATTTTCCTACTTGTTTCTTCACGTAGATCGATATATAGGATTAGTGGGGTCATACTTGATGTAATTGCATTATATTTTGATGTAAATATTGGTTTTGTCGTAGAATGTGGCAAAGGGGGAGATTGTTAGATCTTGTTGTTGCAATATACTCCAAAATCTATGTAGGTCTCCCTTAGTTTGTTTGCTTGGCCAAGATTGATGATTGGTGTGTTCATTGTCAAAGTCATTGGTTCACACACCGAATCCTTAACTAAGTTTTCTATATTTTTTATCCTTCAAATTTGTGTTTGTTATGTCAAAATATTTTCGAGAAAAACTTTTTTATTTGGGTACTGTTTCATGATTTGAAGCGAGTTGCGACCACAGCCCGTTGTGAGGAATTGGCAACACGTTGTGTAAAAGAAAATAACGACGATAAAAAAAAGAGCAGTCACAGGCCATTGTGGTGTATACCGCAGCCCATTGTAGTGTCTCGTAGCCTGCTTTGTACAAGAAAACAAAGAGGATAAAGAGAAGTGCAGCCTCAACCCACTGTGGTATATATCGCAGCCCGTTGTAGTGTATACCGCAGCCCGCTGTGAACCCACAAACCACACATTGTGATTTTTGTTTTAAAATGTCTTTTGAAAGTCATTTGTATACTTTCCTTTGTACATAGCTTATCTTTGTATCTTTACGTAATTGGAACTAGCTCTAAGTGACCCAAGTTGTCTTCTTCTTCGTCCCCCTTTGAAAACTATTAAAATTGATTTTTAATCTTCAAAACTTTTAAAGGTTTTCTTTCACCTGCACCATCTCCATTTCTCTACCTTGCCTAACTATTTTGGGTGTTCATCTATCTTGCCTTAGGGATTCGAGGTGAGCCATTGTGTGTGGATATCAATGGTTGTTGCCCATGAGATTTGGGTGTGTGGACTATTGCCTTGAGGGATTCGAGGTGAATCGTTGTGCGTTCATCAACAATTGATCGGAACGATCAAGTTCGGAAGCTATGGAGAGAAGATAGACAGGCATGCTATTGAGAACATGGTTTACCAGGGTCAGTCTACCCCCTTAAGAAAGCAACTGTGACTTCCAACCAGCTACCTTTTGGATTCTATCCACTAGATTCGAGCCATGAGAGAACCCCATTGTATCACAAATAATATTTAATTTTGGGAATGGGGGTGTTCTTTGGCGTAGCTACTTTTAACCAAATTAACAAGTTGACCTGAGGCTTGTTCATCCTTTCTAAGAAAAGCAAGGAGATTTTGCATGGACCTCTTGGAGATTTTAGCAAAAATCATTAAAGCATCTGCAAAAAGCAAATGAGATGGAGCTAGACAGTTTCTGTGCACTTTGAATCTTTCCAATAATCCTTCATTATTTGATATTCTTCTACTCAAGACGTCTTAAGCTATAATGCAAAGCAAAGGAGACAATGAGTCACATTGTTGAAGTCCATGGAAATGGGTTGACCATTTATAAGCACCAAGAACCAAGCGGATGAAAAGCAGCCAAAAATCAACCTTTTGAAGGCATCAGAGAACCCGAATTTAGAAAGAATTTTGAGAAAGAAACCCCATTCGAGACGGTCAAATGCTTTGTTATATTGGGAGTCATTGGAATCACACCATCACCATAGGTCCACGTACAACTTGAAAATTTTCTTTATTTTGATATTTTTATGATAAAAAAAGTGATATACATGATTGATTTGTCTTCCCATATAATAAAGTATTCTATGAATGGCTACTCTGGACATGGTAATTTGTAGTTTAATATTGGATCTCCGATGTCCTGAGACTGCTTGGAGTAATTAATAAAAAGTATTGTATTGCGTGAAGTGTTGTTGCATTGAATTTAGTAATGCTGGAAAGTTTTCAGCAATTGAATAATCTTAGCTTGACAAATAGAAAGAGTAATTTCAAATAGACTGCGAGTACAAAATGTTTTTAAAGGGTGTATTTGGCATTGACCTCCATCACCTACTCTTCCTCTCCACCTATTCCTTGCCAAGTCCTCACTGGAAAAAGATTTTATCAGCTTCGATGAGAAGCTTCTTTTAAACTTAAAACATCTCTCTCTCTCTCTCTCTCTCTCTCTCTCTCTCTCTCTCTCTCTCTTAGGGCTGGAGTTGGTCTACCAAATTAACACACTCCTAGCTATGGGAGAAGCCACATAGAAGTTACTAAACCTTCTAGCCTAGTTAGATTGTATAGTAAAGATACTTAGTTGAGGATATTCTCCCCCTCCCCTAGCTAGGATATGGGTGGTATGGGTGGTTGTCTCCATTTAATTTGGAGTTAGTATTAGGTACCTGACTTGAGCTCCAACTCTCTCAGGTCAACTTGCTTTTAGGGGTGTGTGCCACATGAAAAAATCGGGGCTCCATATGATATGATGCTCATGACCTCAAAATTTATTTGTAAAAATATTGGAATGAACAAACTATCTCCATCAGTCAAGCACCATCTTAAATTAACTATATGTGGATTAAATGGTAGCCCTTAACTTCATATGGCATTTGATGCCTCTGAATCGAACGATGGAGATCGTTTTGGTTTCAATCTTTCGAAATAAAGATTTTTAGATCATAGAAAACCCATTGGACTTGCCACGCTTTAAAAAAAGTCAACTAAAACTAGTGCCAAGTCATCTAACACTTGTGCCGCTTACCTAATAGATAGTCATTTTTTCCTTTGCGATTTCAAACTCGTTTCATTTTTTACAAATGGCCTGTCAATTTTGATCTACTCGGCGAGACTTATCCAATGAATCTATTTTTTGAACTTTTTGAGATTGTTAAAGTGCTAAAAATATCAGTGAAAGATTCAATGACGGTTAAAGTAATAAAAAATATTAAAACGTTATTGGTTAGGTTACTCGATCTGTCGACATACTAATATTTAGTTTTTCTCTTTTTGTGTTGCATTTTTTTTTACTATATACTTTCTTTAAATTGTTAGTTGCATTATCAAATTATAAACAACAGAATGAAATATAGAGCTATCTGTAATCTAAAAGCAATGAGTATTGTTTATTTGTCAAAAAAAATAAAATTGTGACAATTTTTTTTTATGATTAATATGAAAGAGGGGCCCCATTTTAAGAACTCACCTTGGGCCCCCAAGATCTCAGGGCCGGCCCTATGAAGATGTCAGCTTCCAAATTATTCAGTTTAATGGAAAAGTATAAAAACTGTTCATGAGAACTGTGAAGAGTTATATGGGAAGAATCACCATACCAGAGAAACCATATGGACCCTTTCCCGTTGCTGCCATTGCTAAAAGCTGCACTGGTCTGAATTTGCGGCAAAATTTGTTAAATCCTTGAGCATTACGAGACATTGGTTCTAGAGAGATTGATTTTCATATACATCTTTAAGCCTTCTCTGAATGGAATCATTCATGAGTGAATTTTTGTTACCTCTACTAAGGGTTTTAGTCCATCATTTATTAAGTTAAGTTTCCCTAGAGTTGGTCCACCATTGAGGTATATTAATGCACCTATCAAATTAAGTTCACTGTTGACACTTAATTGGTCCACTACATATCAACTAGAGTCCACTGGATAGTTATTCCACCATAGGGCTATTTTATATATTGTCTTCCACTCTATAGTTACATTACATGGGTATTTTAGTCTAGCAGAGGTTGAACAATCCTCAGTACATAAGTATTTAAAATTGCCATGTATGGATTAATTCTCATTGGAAAAGAATTTTAAGTTCTCCCTTAGATAGTTTTAATCCTCAACTGAAATTCAGTTTCAATATTAATAGTGAATTATATAGATATAATAAATAAATATATAAAAATAAAGCATTATGAGGTTTTTATTAACAACCTGGTTAATTTGTTAGGAGGGGGAGAGGTTGAAGCTGATATAGACCTAGTGCCAATTGCGGTGCCAAGATGTGACCAATTGCATTTCCTGTATCCACTGCCATTAGCCATGCGAGTGCTCCGATTCAGAAAATAAAAATAAAAAAGCCAAAAGAAGATGAGATTTGAGGTGTTGATCGAGCATGGTGATGGAGTCTTACGTAATAGATGTTTGCAAAAAAATTCTACAGTCAAGCTTTGGAATCTAACACCAAAGATTTCTGATTTGCTATGCCATCTTCATAACTGATTATCTAATCAACCTTTGGAATTTCAAAAACAAAACCTAACAATAAATTACCTTATCACGAAATGGTCCATTGGAACTTATCGTGGCATGGACTATCGATCGATAAGATGATAAAAAGGTTTCGAACTTATCATGGAATGGACCACCGATAAGTTTTATAAAAAAAAATTAAACTTCCGTGGGATGGACCTTCGATAAGATGAGAAAAAAGTTTCAAACTTATCTTAGAATGGACCATGATAAGTTCATAAAAAAGTTTCCAACTTATCGTGGAATGGACCATCGATAAGTAAGATAATAAAAAAGTTTTGAACTTATCATGAAATGGACCATCGATAAGTGTTGAACTTATCGTGGAATCAACCAACCATAAGCTCTTTTTCCACCTTATCGCTATGGACCAAAATATTGGAATTCCGATATGTATCGTCCAAACCTCCAGGACGATACATATCGGGTATCATCCGATACATTGAATGTATCGGTTTGATACTTCCTTTTTTCAAAAAAATCTTTAAAAATACTCTAAAAATCAGAAAAATTATATTTAATGATTTTCTATTTATTTTAACTTTTTTAAAATTTATTTAAGGCTTATTTGATGCATATTTCAGAATTTTATCAACATGGAACATTAATTACATTGTACATAACTCATGATCAAAATTTAAAAGTAATTCTTGACCCTCGTGATCATCATCATCATCATCAGTGCGCAAGCTTCCCCTATAGTGTTGGTCATATTGATACCCATGATCATATATGCCCCCTTGAAATTGAGGCATTAGCAACGAATCGACGCCTTAAAATAAAAAAATAAGACAGAAGAAGAACCCAAGAAAAAAAAGCACAGAAGAAGAAACAATGGAAAAGCAAATGAATTCGAAAAACCCCTAATTCGCGCATCATGTGGGTTGGGGGACCCACAAAAAAAAAATGAAATTATTGGACGATAATTTGGCCATTTAAAGGGTCAGGTCAATCTGCCAAATTATCGGATGATAATTTCAAATTAGCGTCCGTATCGAACGATGCGAACAATAATTTGACTATATCGTCCGATAAGTTGGTATTTTTTGTGGGTACCCGGTAAAAAACATATTTACCATATCGTTGAGCCTAAAAACGATACGGCATCGTTAGATATTTTGAGTCATAATTATCATTGAATAAGACATGCAAAAAGTTTTGAACTTCTGACTGAATTATCCAGAGATAAGTTAAAAAAAAAATTTAATAGAGGGCTGCTTCACTCACACGAGGAAAAGCTTCCCACGCGCCACACGACAAAAAGAATCTGCCGCTAGTGCCTAAATAGAGATTCTGAAATAGAGGTTCTCAATCTCAAATTTTATTTCTGCACCCATCCTCCATCTCCTTTGACTCTTTGTCCTCTTCGGCACCATGCAGCAATGCGGAGCGCCCTCTGAACTCCGCCCGAAATCAGGTAGCCTTCTGAACTTCGTTCGGAATTAGGTAGCCTCTTCCTCCTCCTTCTTCTTCTCCTTCTTCTTCTTCTTCTTCTTCTTCCTAATTGTATAAATATATTTATCTTCTGCAAATGTCAGAGATAATCTTCACTGGCCATAATTGTTCACTCTGTCTCCTTCGATTCTTTTAAGGTAAACTCTTCTTACGATTCACTAGGTTTTATATACATTTTTCTTTTTATTGCAGCATTTTTTTATTATCCTCTCTTTGCCATTCTATCATATTGGATTTTAAGGTTTTTCATGTTCAAAACTTCAAATTTACTTTGTAATGTGACTAAATTACAATGTGGGATCTTGCAATTTTTTTGGATTATTGTCTCTTTTCCACTCTATCATATTGGATTTTAAGGTTTTTCATATTTAAAACTTCAAATTTACTTGATAATGTGACTAAATTTGCTCAATGTGGGATCTTGCAATTTTTTTTTTTTTGTTAAAGCAAACAAGTAGGCTGAAAAAAAAAAAGAAAAAGAAAAAATTTACATGGTTGAGAGCATGGATCAAAATGTCGGAAAACCGATACGTATCTTCCGAGCCCAAAACCGATTCGTATCGGACGATATGTATCGATATCGGCCCATATCGAACGATACATTGAATGTATTGTTCGATATATACATATATAATACTGATACGGTACATTCAATGTACGGTATCGGTGACCACTGATACCGATACGTATCGTCCAATACATATTAGTATCAGACAAAATTTTGATCCATGATTGAGAGAGGCATACACCCATACTACAAAATCCTTATAGAATAGAGCTTCAGCATTGCCATCACCCTATTCTAAAAAGGATGAGAAAATCTAACTTGAGGGAGTGTAAGAAAATTTCCAATAAAATGGTATGTAATCAGAGTGGAAGGCCTATAAGAGAGTCGAAATATGCATCCTATTGGCTGTTCATGGCATAGTTCGCTAGAGATTTAGCCACTGAGTTACATTCCCTGTAGTCCATTGTAAATTGGCTTAACCTCAAGAAGGCTTTGTTAAGCCAAAAGCAAGACCTCCATTGTGTTGAATAAGGTTTAATCCCAACTACAGGTGTTAATCGATTAAGTTTGAGAAAATCAATCGATTGAATTTGGAAAAATCAATCGATTGACTTCTTGGCGGATTCAGATCCACATGTTTGAATTTTGGCTTTTTTGGAAGTATTTTGAATACTTACAAAGTTTAGAAGATTCGTGAGTCATGTTTCCAAAAGAGTTTGGAGCCTATTTGCAGAAGGTTTCTCTAGGGGTTCCAGGCATTGTTAGAGAAAGTTTTTCATGAGAGAAAAACTATGGATAAAACTCTGAGTGAAAAAGTATGGAAGAATTGTTTGAGGTTTGAAGATCCGATTGAAGTCGTTCTTGTACCGGAATCGTTATTATATTCCGGCAGATCTCTTCTCTGTTATTTGAAGGACTGCGTCCTTATTTTTATAGCGTGTTTGCTGTGTAAGATCGTGTTCGATCTTGATTGAGAGTGCACTAGAGAAAAGAGAATGTATGCATTGTAAACTTTCAAAATAGTGCATATACTCTCGTGGACGTAGCCCTCGATTGGGTGAATCACGTAAATCTTTGTGTTGTGTGTGATTATTTTTTGCCTGTATCTTCTTAATTTTTTCGCATTCATCGCGAGAGAGAGTTTGATAGAGTCGGTAAAATTCCCAACACATGGTGAAGTTCCTCCATGTAGAGCATCTATAAGCAGTTTGCTATCAGATTGAATCACTTCATTATGCGATATTTTTCGAGTAATAGGAAGCCACTGCTTTGATAATGTTTCCAGCTGCATCTCTATAAATCCCTCCTGGTCCATAGCCTGGATTTGCTCTTGAGGCTCCATCTATATTTAATCTGATGTCGTTCTCTATTAGAGTCCGAGTCATTTGAATGATATTTCCACTAGGTGCTACGAAAGCTTTTATCGAAAGATCCGAAATACATTGGAGCTCTGATGAAGAGTTGTTATGTGAGGGACATAGATGATCATTATAATTCAAGCAACCGTCTCTTAATTTTGAGAACCACTGCAGTGCTTGAGGGACGAGAATCTTCAAACTTTTTCCATATTGTGGGCCTACCAAATTTTCCATAGTATTATCCAAGGAGATATTAATTGGAGTTGGCCAGCTTGCCAGTTGGAGTCAAATATCTTCCATCTTGAGGGAAAGCTCTTTTTGGAAACCAGTGATTTATTTGTACGCCAAAAAACTGACCAAAATGAGGCCATATAGATTTTGTGAAGTCAAAAAAAAAAGAACAGGTGACTTGTAAATTCAATGTTTTTGCAGCAGATAGGGCATATTGATGCTAAATGGACTTTTTCCCTTTGGATGTTTGAATCTATGGGCAGCCCATTGTGATATAATCTCCAAAGAAAAGTTTTTATTTTGATGGGTATTTTAAATCCCCAAATACACATCCATTGCTTGTTTATTACTCCATGTTCTCGGATTATTTTCGAGGTGGAACTTGAAGAGAGAGAACCTGATGTGCTGGGTTTCCAAATAATTTTGTCTAATTTGTCTTGCATCAATTGTCTATTTTCACATTCTAAGTCTACTCGCTCTCCTAGAAGGTGTGTGGTTGCATTTTGCCTTGATTCCAGACTGCAATGAGGACATCTTTATTTAGCAATTCAGGGAATTTATCTATTAGAGGATCTTCTTCATGCCAAGAGTGTTGGAGGAGCAAGTGTGCCTTCCTTCATGTACTCTCCATAGGGAATTTTCCATCACCACTTTGAAGTAAGGACTAAGGAGCAATTGATTTCCATATCTTTGAATCTGAATTCTTGAAGTTAGGATTTCAATAACATTGACCCTCCAAATATATATTGCGTAAGAATCTAGAAAGTAAGGAATTTTCGGAAATTATTCTCCAACTCAGCTTTATCATGCCCATCTGATGTATTTCTTTCAGTTTGTAAATTCCAAGACCCCTTCTTTGAAAGGCTTTGTTATAGACTCCTTCACATAACAACTTGGTCTTCCATCCTAAACCCGAAGGTATCTCTGATGGGCAATGGTTAGGTCCAATCAAGTTGAACAAGATTTTATTGTGAATCTTGAATATGGGTGAATCTTGGCTTTCATGGTGTTCACTTTTTATAGGATGACGTGCAGTCAAGATTCTCTTATTTCCAAGGATTGGAGATGTGGTTGAACTCGATATTTGATTCAACCGGTTGGACTTAATCATTCCCCTCTTTCCACATGTATTTTATTACTTATTAGAGATTATTTTTTGTCCCAATCTTAAATCTGTGATCTTGAGATGACCCCACTATCAGAAGTTTCAATTTTGATACATATATCACAAAAGATAACATAAATTATAAGCACAGATCAAATGTGATTCTAGGATCACTTATGGGGATGTATGTCACATGAAAGCAATATTTGATCATCTTATGGTAATATGATAAAACTATTACTATCTGCTGGCAGGAGCGTTAATAAAAAAAATCCAGACTCTTACTACTGAATATATATAGGATTTTTTGAACTTTTTTTTTCTCCGATTTGATGAGTAAAGATAAGATGATATACAATTAATTCGGTGCATTAATTTTAAGCGATCTTTTAACTATATTTTCAATGATACATATTAAGGTATCAAATATCGACTGATACTAATACGCATCGGTTCCGATATATATCAAGCATCATGGGCCCCACTCTATACTCGGCTGTTCGCATGGGAGAAGACCGAGGAGCGAGGAGACGCGTCGGGCAATGCTGGATGGCACTAATACGCAGTTCGCATTAAAGGACCCAGACCCACTGCCAAATCCCATATGTGGCAGCTTCTTTTAAGCTTTCACAAACACGTGTTGATAGGTCTCATCCACTCTACAAGTGCTGACGCGTGGGCAGGTGTGATCTGCAGAGTTTGTCAAAATCTGATAAAGATTACTTTAAGGAAATATATGCTACATCCCATATAACTTTCAGTAAGGGTGTAATAGAGATCTCACACCACAAATAGGTGTAGTTTATGATTTGACCACCATAGATTGCTTGTTTTATTATGCAGTATATCACAACTTAGTAATAGAATTATTTTATTACATTTTTCCTACGTATATGACATTCATATATATAATATTATATAAGACTAGTCCCGCAGCCGCTGGCAAGAAGAGTAGAAGACAGCCATTTGGCAGTATTTTCAGGTATTGAAAAGGGTTGAGTAATAATTGACAGTGACAAAAAGGTAGTATATTTTTTTTTGTTTTTTTTTTAAAAACAATGAGTATCTTCTGTAGACCTTTAAGATAATAATAATAATAAATAATTAAATAGGTCGGTGGTGTAGCTAAAGATCAAAATTTCGACCGTGGTCAAAATAGGTCCCCACCGAAACCATAATATGGGACCGAAATTTCAGTCATTTTTGTATGGGATTGAAATTTTCGATCGAAATTGCAGTCCAAAATTTCAGTTTCGGTCCTGTTTGAAACTAAAATGAAACCTGAAATTTTAATTCTTGGGCAGAGTCGTATCGGTCCCGAGCAAACCAATATCCGAGACTGATACCAATTTTGATACCTTTGTAGATATGCATCGTATAGGGCCCAACTTTTTTGAGTTATACCTAATTGTTACACTCCAAGTCATATATATATATATATATATATATATATATATATATATATATATATGGCCAATTGCTCTAAAAAATCCCTCATTATCCTGATTTATCTCAATCGGACCCCTTAAGTTAAAAATATCATAGCAAGACCTCTTTTATTTTTTTAGACTAAAATACCCTTTATATATAAAGGGAATTAAACCTACATTATTCTTTTTTTCCCCTCTCTTCCTTTCTTTCTTACGCTGGTTCCCCTTCTTCTTCGTGCAAATCTCGCCGACTTCGTGCCAACCTCCCCGACGAAGAAAACGGTAGGGTTTCTCTCTCTCTCACTGTAAGTCTCTCTATCTCTCTCAATGATTCTTCTTCCTCTTATTTTTCTTCTTTATTTCTCTACATCAAAATCAGAAACGGGTTAGATAAAATGCCCTAGGTAATTTTTTTCATCTTATGGTTGGATCACCTGGTGCAGTCTTCTCTGTAAACTGACTTAGGGTGATGCAAACTGACCTAGAGTGGCGCAAACTAACCTAGGTCAGTTTGAAAATAGAGAAATGAGTGAGATAAACTATCCTGGGTCAATTTGAAACTACCCTAGATCAGTTTTGGTCATCACCTAGTGCATTCTACTCTGCAAACTGATCTAGAATGACGCAAACTGACCTAGAGTGGCGCAAACTGACCTAGGACAGTTTAAAACTGATAAATGGTTGAGATAAACTACCCTGGATCAATTTGCAACTATCTTAGGTCAGTTTGAAACTACCCTAGGTCAGTTTTGGAGATCACCTGATACAATCTACTCTGTAAACTGACTTAGGGTGGCGCAAACTGACCTGGAGTGGTGCAAACTGACCTAGGGCAGTTTGAAAACAGATAAATGGTGACATAAACTACCCTGTGCCAGTTTAAAATGCCCTAGGTCAGTTTTGGTGATCACTTAGCGCAGTCTACTCTGTAAACGGGCCTAGGGTGGCGCAAACTGACCTATGGCAGTTTAAAACAGATAAATGGGTGAGATAAACTACCCTGGGTCAGTTTGAAACTACCCTAGGTCAGTTTAAAATGCCCTAGGTCAGTTTTGGAGATCACCTTATAAAGTCTACTCTGTAAACTGACCTAGGGTGACGCAAACTGACCTAGGGCAGTTTCAAACTGATAAATGGGTGAGATAAACTACCATAGGTCAGTTTGAAACTACCCTGGGTCAGTTTAAAATGCCCTAGATCAGTTTTGGTGATCGCCTGATACAATCTACTCTGTAAACTGACCTAGGGTGGCGTAAACTGACCTAGAGTGGCAAGAATCGACCAGGCGCTTTCAAATCGATAAATGGGTGAGATAAACTACCATAGGTCGGGTTTGAAACTACCTAGGTCGATTTAAAATGCCCTAGGTCGGGTTTTAGTGATCACCGACATCTACTCAGAAATCGATCTCGGTGGCGTAACCCGACCTAGAGTGGCGCAAACCAACCTAGGGCGACTTAAAAGCGATAAATGGGTGAGATAAACTACCGGGTCATTTGAAACTACCTAGGTGGGCTTTAAAATGCCTTAGGTCGATTTTGGTGATTACGACATGCTACTCAGGCCCGACTTAGGATGGTGCAAACTGACCTAGAGTGGCGCAAACTGACCTAAGGCAGTTTAAAACTGATAAATGGGTGAGATAAACTACCATAGGTCAGTTTGAAACTACCCTGGGTCAGTTTTGATGATCACCTGATACAGTCTACTCTGTAAACTGACCTAGGGTGGCTCAAACTGACCTAGAGTGGCGCAAACTGACCTAGGGCAATTTAAAACAGATAAATTGGTGAGATAAACTACCCTAAGTCAGTTTAAAACTACCCTAGGTCAGTTTAAAATGCCCTAGGTCAGTTTTGGTAATCACCTGATACAGTCTACTCTGTAAACTGACCTAGGGTGGCATAAACTGACCTAGAGTGGCGCAAACTGACCTAGGGCAGTTTCAAACTGATAAATGGGTTAGATAAACTACCATAGGTCAGTTTAAAACTACCCTGGGTCAGTTTAAAATGCCCTAGGTTAGTTTTGGTGATCACCTGATACAGTCTACTCTGTAAACTGACCTAGGGTGGCACAAACTAACCTAGAGTAGCGCAAACTGACCTAGGGCAGTTTGAAAATAGATAAATGGGTGAGATAAACTACTATAGGTCAGTTTGAAACTACCCTTGGTCAGTTTAAAATGCCCTAGGTCTACCCTGGGTCAGTTTAAAATGACCTAGAGTGGCGCAAATTGTCCTAGAGTGACCGTAAACTGACCTAGAAGTGTTCTACCTATTCTTCAGTATTCCTTAATGTATTATGAGTTGAAATATATACTTTCTATGGAGTTGGCGGTCACCTAGTGCAGTCTGCGTTGTAAGTTTGGTTATCCTTGTTGATAATTTCTAATGTAGTTAGACTCTCTCTAGTGATTAGTCTAACTTAATTTTATTTTAGTCACAATCATTATTAATAGATATCAACGATGGCTACATCCGAAGATAAAATTTACTTATTATGCTTTTATGATGGACGGTTAAATGATTCCGACTCTACGAAACTGGTGTACGAGGCCGGAAAAAGGAAAGTATTGGTTGTAGAGAGAGATAAGTTTAGAGGATTTAATTGTCAAAATATATGAGGTGACAAAAATTCGGATCAAAGATACAATACTGAAGCTTAGCTACGTAATGCCACAAGTAGGGGGAGAAAAGTATGTGATAGACTTTGATGACAACAATGACGTGCATGAGATGATGCATTATCCACAGTTTGTCGGGTATAGTATATGTATTTACGTACAAAAAGCTCCTTTCGAACAAGACAATGATTGTCATACTTATCCTTTGACTGATTTCTCTAACGGCTTAACACCCACCGAGTCCCTTCCTGTTACATGCACTTACAACGTAACACAGTTGTAAGTGCATCGACTACTGTATGTCAAACTCCCGTCACCCACTTGAATAATCTTTATATTAGAAGGTGTGTAATATATTTATGATCGGTATTGATTAGTTTGCTTATATACTTATGTCTTTGTTGGATTCTGTTTGTTGAATTAATTTATTTTATTTACATTGATGTAGGAACGAAGAGCATACTTTTTCATCCTCATTCATTGCAACAGTAACTACTCGGCCCACTACTACTTCGTCCTCACATGGAAGGTTAATTCAATCTACTAAGTCGATAGTATTGAGATTATCTCGTAAATTAAATTTATTAAGTTGATAATTGATTATCCGTCCTTCAACAGGCATGTTGGTGTGACATGTGTTTCAGATAGTGAAAATGAAGTCGACCCTCCTTTAGTGCATGTCCCCATCGATCCAGCCAACGAAAATATAAGCGCATCTCTGAGAGGTGTGTTTGAGGGCAATGCATAAAATATCGGTACAGTTGGGAATGAGAAAGCTACTGTACTCTCTAAGGGAGGTAGTATAGATGTCAGCATATGGACCGTCAATGCAAAGAACTGTAGTGAGTGTAGGGGGGGTGAACTTGACGGAAGAGAAAGTAGAGGTACACCTCCTGATAGCGAACCAAGGCACAATGATCGAGTGACTGATATTACAGAATCCCACGTTTGTAACACAAACGACATGCTTCCTATTATTGAAGACATATATGGGGTGGATGAGGCACAACAAGTGAGCGGTGTTCCTGGCGTAGACGGTGTTCTCAATTTAAACCAAATATTCACTGGGAAGATATCATTCCATAATGATTTGCGGGAATTTACAATGCATGGGAACTTCGAAATTAAACCGACCAAAACTAATCAGAAGGTTGTTGTTGTTAGATGTCGTGAAGATGGATGCTCTTGGCGTATACATGCTTCGAAGATGAGAGACTCCGATTATTTTAAAATTAAAAGATTTACTCCAAAGCATACTTGTGGGTTGCCACGAGATAGACAACAGAGCCATCGTCAAGCTACAAGTTTTTGGATGGCGTCAATTGCGAAGGACCAGCTAAAAGAAAATAGCAACTACACTCCCAAGCAGATAATGTGTGACGTGAGAACGCGATTTCAAACCAATACAGGATATCGGAGGGCTTGACGTGCAAAAGAGATCGCCCTTAATAATATTAGAGGTAGTTGGAAGGAGTCTTATAAATTGCTCCCATCATATATAGTGGAACTGAAACGCGTGGATCCTCAATGCCTTATATACCTACAGACAAAGGAAGACCATGCATTCTTGAGAATCTTTTGGGCATTTGGGCCATGCATTGATTCATTTAGGAAGTACTTACGGCCACTTATTTCGACTGATGGTACACATTTATTTGGAAGGTATAAAGCTTCACTCCTCATAGCCACCGGCATTGATGGGAATAAGAGGATATTTCCGTTGTATTTTGCCGTAGTGGAATCAGAGAATAGTAGTTCTTGGGAATATTATTTACATGGATTGGCAGAGATCATAGGATACGATTCACGCACAGTAATCCTAAGTGATCGACAAAAAGGTCTTACTCAAGCAGTGCCAAAAGTCTTTCTGTATGCTTCGCATGGGTATTGTTTATATCACATTGAGAAAATTTTGAGGAGTATGTACAAGAATGAACTTGTAATAGAACACACAAAGAAAGCATGTTACGCGTATACTGAAATTGAATTTGATAAAGAAATGAGTGAAATTCAAAAGATATCTGAAGAAGCGTATGACTACATTATTCAGATTGGAAAATAACATTGGGCTAGAGCATATTTTCCTATTGGGAGATACGAACACACGACCACATCACGGTCTGAATGTCTCAATAATGTACTGAAATATGCTAGGGAGCTACCGATCATTAGTCTAATTGAAAGTACGCATAAGAAGGTGATAGAATATTTTTACAATAGAAGGAATGAGGCCGAAATGTGGACCACAATTATGACGCCAAAGACCGAAGAGTTTCTTAAAGAAAATGATAGAGCGTCGTTCACGTATACTACATTTCCCTCTGATTTTGATGAATTTTTAATTGTTGGAGATACTAGAAATACCGTGCATCTAGGAAAACGCACGTGCTCTTGTCGGCAATTTGAAATTTTGGGCGTCCCCTGTAAACATGCATTGGCAGCCATAAATAATCGTTGCACAAGTCCCTATTTATAGGTTCAAGATTGGTTCACGGTGGATAGGTACTGCAAGACTTACGAGCCTGTTATTCATGCCACTCTGAGTAGTGATAAGTGGGTCGAACCTAAAGAGAAAAAAATAGTTATGCCACCAGTTTCTAGGGTACCAACATGACGACCTAAAAAATTGAGAAGAAAGAGTGTCGGTGAGGTGGTCGCATGTCGGCGATGCGCCAATTGTAGGGAAGTTGGTCACAACCGAAAGAGTTGCAGAAGACCCCCTAAAGATAATATTTTTCCTATAAAAGTACACATTGCCTACATAATCACTTTAAAAGTTTCTTGACGGACTCTTATTTGCTTCCACTATCTGTTATGCAATTTATCTCTCGTTCGTTTATCTAGAATAACCTATAACAATTTAATGTTTTCTATTATTTATTTGTTTAGAGGTTTCAGTGTCAGATGCAACAGTGTCACGTGGGCTTTGAGGTCTCACAGAGTTATATTAAAGCTATTGAGGCGGCCAACTTATGCTCTGTACTAATGGAGTTCGGTTTTTATAAGCATCAAACAAAGGTAACCCTTAAATTAAGAAGATAGTATCCAAATGAAACTACATATTAGTGATGGTTCTAAATTACATATGCATAAAAAGGGAAACGAAATTTGCTCGAGTAGGAAATAGTAGAAGATAGGGAGGTTCGAGACCTAATACACCATATATCAGTCGAAATATTGGGTGGCATCAACGCAAAATGTCTTATATCGATTTTCAAGACGTAGGTTTATTTTTGCACGAATACAAGACCGTAGGAAAATTACATCTGATTGGTCGGAGGACCACATCGACGGGCCAAACATAAACAAGAATTCATTGCGAAACGCAAATTCAAATCTGCCCATAATCCACTGGGCATATGTCGAAAGGTCATTTACTGCCAGTAGCTCAGTTGCCCCTAAGCGTCGCTCGTTTATTTGCTCTAGAGTGCTGTAAGGTGGAATACACCACAGATCATCTCCCTCGAAAGGGGATAAATAAGGTTCGTAAAGCTTGAAGATGTCCTCGATGATGTATATGGCATAAAAATTATCGCTAAATGGGAAGGCCTCCTGATCCATGATGCAATATTTGCGGACCCGATTCAAAATGAATCAACCGGCTTGAAGAAGTACTTCTGCTGGGATTCTCTGCGGTAGGGTTGCTATGAATGTGTATAGGGGGTGATGAACAAAAGGGGTTGAGAGGTAATGAGTAAGTGTTGTATGTGTATTTATTATATAGTTGTGAGCTAGGTAGAGACTATTACTAGCCTCTATGAGTTGACAACACATATGGAGTGGAGGAGTTATCATTCACCGAGATGGCGTATGAGTTGACAACACATACTAGCTTCTACGATTTGACAATACACACATAGGGCTCAATAATCGTCGAGTTGGCGTATACGTAGTGGAAGAGTTAATAATCGTTGAGTTGGCGTATGAGTTGAGAACACGTACTAGCCTCTAGGAGTTGACAACACAGACATAGCTGAAACTATAGTCAATACTCATAACTAGAGTAATGGCAGACTGTATGAGTTGACAACACACACGCAAGGGCCAAATGAGTTATCTTTCGGTGAGTTGACAACACATACTAGCCTCTACGATTTGACAACACACACGCAAGGGCCAAATGAGTTATCTTTTGGTGAGTTTACAACACATACCTCGCACACGGCTAAAAGAGGGTCTCTCTTATCATAGACTCTCTCTACGAAAGCAGTCTAATATAATAATACGATTGAAATTCGATGGTGAGTGGACAATACATATATAGACCTAAACCATCTCACTGGTAGGTGCTAGCCTGTAGGAGTTGACAATACAGACATAGCTGAAATTATGGTACAATACTCACAAGTAGAGTAATGGTAACCTCTATGAGTTGACAACACACACATAGGGGTCAAATAAGTTATCTATAAGTATGGTCGTGATCTTGATTTACGGTCATCCAACTCACCACAATATGCCGAATCCCATCCCCAACACAATAATGGTAGAGGTTGGGCGACTCATGCTTAAAAGAGTTCGCAAGTATTGTCGTCTAAAAGAATCAGCATACCAGTTGGACGATGATTTCTATGGTATGTATCTCATCAAAAGTACATTCCATGCCCGTGAAGCACGTGCTCTCCAATACGAAGGAGATGACCTATGGTTTCCACCCCCTCCAACCACCATGATTGCGGTGCGAGAGGGTCGAGTTGGTTGTAATATATTAGAAATAATGACAATCGAAGATCTTTGGCATTACGCACAGTGGGTTCACGGCCCCTTAGAGTTCATCTTTCGCGACGAGTTCATATTTCAGTTTGGGCCCTCAGAAATGTATATGGAAGATGAACTTGAATTAATTTCAAGCTTACCCGTGATTCGAGCCAATAACTTGATATGTTCGCAGGCTAATCGGTTTAAAATATATGCCGTTAGTGTAAACTCCTGAAACTAATGTAGTGGAAACATTATGTAATGCACTGTTTGGTTTTGTACTTTTCTTTTCATAGAAATAAAATTTCTACTATCTTATATTTTGTGTGGAGTTATAAGTAATGCACTAAGTAAACACTATATTTTGGTGTGCAGGTTTGCAGGGTCACATTAGAGCATCTCGTACGCGACGTCATTTTAGCTACACTGCTAGCCTCTATGAATCATTTCTACCTGTTTTTGTGATACGATTGTGTGAAGATGGAACATGTTTTAGTAAGGACACTAAGTTTATGAGGGTTGTAAAAAATTATTATGAAATTTGTAATCGTGGTAATTGGTAGATTTACGCATATATTTTGTGCAGATAGCATGCATATTGAAAATATTGACATGTTCTCTGCAGGTATAGCGCATGTGTATTGCAGGTTATATGTCCTTTTATGATGGTCGGGTCCCTTTTATATGCCTTGTTAAGATGGTCGTTGATGAGTACTGAAAAATGAGGATATTTCACCCCTAAATACCTATATTTAGCTATCCGATGAAGGCTATCTGATAAAGATGATTAGATTTGAAGTGTTTCAGGTAAATACAAGCCAAATATAGAAAACAGCCCAAGAATTCTGAATATAATGTCAAAACACTGCAATTTCGGGTAATCAAGAACTTGGTACGACTTGCGGCTAAATTTGGACCTTCAAGACGGTCGAATTACGAAATTGTCAAAACATGAAAGTTGTAGATCTTTTCGTCAGCTTTCCAACGGCGTAAGAATCGTCTCAATCCGAGTTCGGGATAGAAAGTTATGGCCAAAATACCGAAGCAGTGTCTGAACCAAGAAGAAGTCTTTGAATTTCACGGATTTACGGGTCGATTAATCGAGCCAGAGTTTAAGTTTGACACGAAATTGACACAGAAAACCTATTTTTTGGGACTTTTTAGGTGGTCGACGGGTCTATTTAAAGGGACTCAAACACTTCAGAAAGAGAAATTAGTTAGAGGTAGTAAATTAGAGATTAGAATTAGAGTTTTTTTTAGAGAGTTTTAGTTTTTAGTGTTCTTAGGTTTTTAGCCATTTATTTTTCATAGTTAGAACAGAAATAGAAGTTTTATTATTTCTTTTTAAGAGCTTTGTTCTTTAATTTTTCAAGACTCATTCCTTGATTTATAATTTACATTCAAAGTTTATTCTGCATTTATTTAGTTTGAAGATTATCATCCGTGTGGATCAACGTAATTTATTTTGAAGTTTGAGGTAATTTTAATTAATGTTATTTTCCGTCTTTATTTATTTATGTCATTTATTTACAATATGTGGCTAAATTTATAGAGATGGGGATCTAATGATTCCCATCCGAGGGATGTGCTTTTAATAATATAAATTAGGGATTAAAATATGAGATTTTAATTTATGGTTATTGTGTTATCATGAATGGATGAAATCCCATCACAACCGGATCGCGTGTGCCGAGCCATGCCCGGATCTCGATCCGTGAAATTTTATCCTCATCATTGTTATGGTCTTTGTGTTTTCGCCAGTGGATTTAATTATGATTATGTTCTCGATCGAGTGTCGAGCCATGCCTGGATCTTGGTTCAGAATGGTAATTTTATCTTAAATATCCCTAATCAATAAAGTGTAGAGCCATGCCCTTGATTTCGTGATTTGTAAGTGGTATTCTTGTTGGAATTTTCACCCACTTTAGGATGATTTTATTTGAACCCGAGATCATGTGTGTAGCCGCACTCGATCCCATCTATATATGAAAATTATCTAAGTCCCGATTTGCGGATGCAACATGGAACCTATTAGGGTGACCATAGATCTTCCATAAAGAGATTTTGTTACTCATATTTCATCACATAATTTAACCCCTAGATTTATATTATGGGAAGAACGGACCAAAGATGGGAGGATTTAGTATCTTCATCTTTATCATTATCTTTATTTTTTTTATTTGTGAATAATCAATTACGCTTTATTTTTTAGTAGTCATTAATCACCATCCTATCAACCATTCAAATCATAAAATTAGTAGAATACTATTAGATTTTCATAGATTTTTAGAATTTGTTGGTCTCTTTTAGATATTTCAAAATTAGTCCTCGTGGGAACGATCTCGTACTCCGCACCCACTATATACAAACCGATTCGCATGTACTTAGTAAAACATACATTAAAATATCACATCAAGTTTTTTTGTGATTAAATTTAGAAAATCAATTTTTGGTAGGCAATAAATTTTAGGAATTTTCGAGGATTAAAATAGTATTTCGCTAATTAAAAAAAAAAAAAAAAAAAATTAAAATTTCAAATTTAAAATTTTAATTTAAAAAAAAAAAAAAAAAAAAATTTCGAAAATTTCAAATTTAAAATTTTAATTTAAAAAAAAAAAAAAAAAAAAATTTGAAATTTCAAATTTAAAATTTTAAATTAAAAAAAAAAAAAAAAAAAATTTTGAGAAGTCATGTCAATGCATGGATTCAATCTAGAATCATGTGCTATTTGTGGAAATACGATGCACATTTCACCTATGTGTCCTTGAATAACTCAAATTATTACTCTAACAAGTCCAACCAAATCCGGTTTGGAACACTCATGATGGCGAGTCAATCTAATGACATGTGGGGTTTTAATCAACCTCTAATGTGTGATATGATCGCATACAATGATCAAAATTCTTATCCCAACAAATTTTCTTATGAGTTTTCACGAACTCAATACTTTCAACAACTCATATGAACTCCAAAATTCTTCTTACTCCTTAGAATATTTAAAAGGTTTGGTGCACCAATACTCAAAGAATTTCTAGGATACAATCTCAAGTTAGTCGATGATCGAGTACTTACAAAGGAAAGTTGAAATAGAGAGTCCTCATTGTTACCGATCGAATAAAGAACATCTTCAAGAGGACTCATCCGATTTTGTTCAAAAATATGAGGATGACCAATTGGTCACTATGCTTGAGAATGGCATAACGTTGAGGTAGTGCAAGTGCGAGGAGAAGAGGAAATGGAATGGAGCGATACTTATCGAGGAGGAATTGAGAATCAAATTGAGATGAAGAGAAAATGTCACCCTTACAACACCGATAGGAAACATAACCTTTTTCGATGAGTGTGAATTCGGTTTAGGGAAGAAAGAGGAATTTCAATCATTGCCCATTCGTTGAATACATAGATAATCAACAGAATCAAAAAGATTCATGGGTTTGAATCAAGTGTGATTTTGGGAATGTCAGTCTGAGGTAGAAATGGATCATAATGGTGGCACTTGGGCACACCATGAGTGTAACTAAGTCCTTAAAAAGTGAAATCTGAGACGATTAAATAAATCGTTGATCGAAAATTTTTCATGAAGATTTGGGATCGTGGTGGACTCGGAATGAATTTACACCTTGTAGATTAATTTCGTTTTTTTATAAATAAATAAAAAATTTAAAAAAAAAATAATAAAAAAAAAAAAAATAATAAATAAAAAAAAAAAATTTTTGTTCTTCTTCCTGGACTAATCGACAGTGTATGGCGATTAATCGACCCCCCCCCTCGATTAATCGACCTTGTAGTCGATTGATCGATGATCATAATGATGCTTTTTCAATGCAATGCATTTGTGGTTAATCTCTTTTGTTGTTAAAAAAAAAAAAAAAAAATCGTACTGCCACACTTTTCATTGTTTCTTTTCTGCAGGACACCTCTTTCCACTCCTACTCCTACTCTATATTTTTTCCCTGTATATTCACCTTTAGGCTCACTTTTCATTAATCTCATAATCTTTCTTATGGCCCACGATTATATCTCACCAGAGCCCGATTATCAAAGATGGAGGAGACTGCTAAAAAGCGGAGCGCCGCTCTCATCGGACGGTCCCTTTTGTGCCAAATAATGTTGAAATCATCGACCTCGTTCCATTGGTCGTTCCATACTGGGGAGAACCATCTCGTCAAAGGTAAATCGCTCCAAATCTCCTACATGCATCAATCAATCGATATCGAGATAATTGATGTGATGCCGTCACCGTCTCCCCCAGCTTCATCTCCTACTTTCGCCTCCTCACCTCCATCCATACAATCGGCGGTGTCTCATCAATTTCCCCTTGATCTTTGGGAGAAGTTGTTCCCTGTGCCTAAGATTATCAATTTAAGTGACCCGAGGTGGATGGGTCCGCCTACCAATGATTAACAGAGTTGGATTCATGTGTAGTTTAGGATTTTTGTTTTAGGATTTATTAGTTTTTTTTTCTTTCCTTTTTGTTTTGTTTTGTTTAGTTTAGGTTGTTTTTTTTAATTCTCTCAATAGTGTAACCATATCCCCTTCAATATATTTTTTGTAATGTTCCAATTTGATACAATTATTCTCTGCACCTGATCTTTGTGTTGAGGTACTTTTTTCATACAGGTTTGGGGGTGCGCTACTTCTTTCAGTCAATGAGGACATTGTCATCTTTAGGTTTGGGGGTATGGTTAATTATTTTGCGTCATTTATTTGTTTTATTTGAAATAAAAAATAAAAAAAAAAATAAAAAAAATAAAAAATAAAAATTTTTATTTTTGAAGTCATCATGCACATTATTTTACGATTGTTTTCAAACTTTAGTTGATGATGCATGTGAATTTAATTTTGAGAATACTAGTGCCATATTTTGATTACTTGTATCTAAGATGATGAAGCTTAATGTGATATGTTGTGGATAATTTTGATATTCATGCCTAGAATTTTTACACTTATACCAAGCTAAGACTTAGAAATCGATGAACTGTTTTGAATGTTGAATCTTAGGATCTCAGTGGAGACTAAACCCAGTGAGCTTAAGAGCTAATTTCCCGTCATTGATGAGTGAATATATAAACTCGGAGTTTTCTTTGAATACGACTTATTTTGCATAATCTCATACACTTCATTTTGACTTGTGACTTTGCATGAAATCAAATTTATATCATTATGTTAGAATGTACTGTATATTTACTCAAGACAAATAGGCAAAGTTACTATCTTTTAAGGATATGATTGAAGGCCATCGTTGGCTCGTTTGTGCTTAAAATGCCCCACCTCAAATAAATTTATCTTTCTAGTACCCCTTTGAGCCTATTGAAAATTTACCTTTATATATTCTTTGATAAGCCACGTTAACCTTTAACCCTTCACCATTTCTGAAAATTCAGCTTTACCCTTCTTATTTCTGAGAAATTAGGAACGAGGGATGAGAGTGAACGAAAAGAGAGTAAGTGGAGAGATACTGAGTTGTGGTGTTTACTGAGAGTGTATGGCAAAAAAAAAAAAAAAAAAAAAATAAAAATAAAAAAATAATAAAAAAAAAAAAAAATAAAAAAAAAATAAAAAGAAAAAGGGGAGAGAAAAAGAAAATTAAGAAAAAGAATGAAAAATCTGAGGTGCCTCAAGAAAAGGAAATTCAAAAAGAAAAAGTGAGTTGAGAAAAATAGAAAAAATTGAGAGAGAGTAGAAAAGAAAAGAAGAGAAATAGAAAAAAATCAAAAAGTTGTTTCTTTTCCAATTTCTCAGAAACTTTGAATCCCAACTTCCAATTCTTTTTTACCCTTTCCTGAGCCCCATTACAACCCTAAAAAGACCTTCATGATCTGATCTTGCATTAGTAACTGCCTTGTGGAGAGTAAATATGTGATACTTATGACACTTGATATGACATGCTTAGGATATACAAGTATCTTCTTATGAGATTTATTTTTGTTCTTTGATTGCATCGTGTTTCATTTATCATGTGAGACCTGTTTATTTGCTTTGTATTGACCTCTCACATATGTGCGAAAACTTATCGACTATCGGTGTTTTTATATTTTGAGAGTATACCTAAAGTGAGGATTGAGTCAAAACAATGTGATCCAACGGTTTTCCGCTTGAACTAGTTCGAGATGAATGAATTTTGGTTTGGTTATGCACACACTTCACAATGGATGAGCTATCTAACGATTTGAGCATTAGACTAATTTGAATGGATATTAGTATGATTAGTATAATATTGTTATTTAAAATTGAGAATTCGCATGTTGAATTGATTAATGATTTTTGTTTTTGAATGGTATATATGTTATCAAAATCATGTTTTGAAAACTCAATTTTATCGATGATTTCAAAAATGTATTGAAGTTTGTGGGTAACTTCACTGTAAACCCTCAGGAGACACAACTCCTCCACTAGGATCACCTAGGGGTTTAAAGGCTTGTTGCACATGCTAAGTGCAATCGTGTTCCTACAAGTGGCATTTATTTTCTTTAGTTTGCTTTGCTCGAGGACTAGCAAAGTGTAGGTTTGGGGGTATGATGAGTACTGAAAAATGAGGATATTTCACCCCTAAATACCTATATTTAGCTATCCGATGAAGGCTATCTGATAAAGATGATTAGATTTGAAGTGTTTCAGGTAAATACAAGCCAAATATAGAAAACAGCCCAAGAATTCTGAATATAATGTCAAAACACTGCAATTTCGGGTAATCAAGAACTTGGTACGACTTGCGGCTAAATTTGGACCTTCAAGACGGTCGAATTACGAAATTGTCAAAACATGAAAGTTGTAGATCTTTTCGTCAGCTTTCCAACGGCGTAAGAATCGTCTCAATCCGAGTTCGGGATAGAAAGTTATGGCCAAAATACCGAAGCAGTGTCTGAACCAAGAAGAAGTGCTGAATTTCACGGATTTCTGGGGTCGATTAATCGAGCCAGAGTTTAAGTTTGACACGAAATTGACACAGAAAACCTATTTTTTGGGACTTTTTAGGTGGTCGACGGGTCTATTTAAAGGGACTCAAACACTTCAGAAAGAGAAATTAGTTAGAGGTAGTAAATTAGAGATTAGAATTAGAGTTTTTTTTTAGAGAGTTTTAGTTTTTAGTGTTCTTAGTTTTTAGCCATTATTTTTCATAGTTAGACCTAGAAATAGAGAAGTTTTATTATTTCTTTTTAAGAGCTTTGTTCCCTTTAATTTTTCAGTACTCATTCCTTCAGTTTATAATTTCTGTTCAAAGTTTATTCCTGCATTTATTTAGTTTACAAGATTATCATCCGTGTGGATCAACGTAATTTATTTTGAAGTTTGAGGTAATTTTAATTAATGTTATTTTCCCGTCTTTATTTATTTATGTCATTTATTTACAATATGTGTGGCTAAATTTATAGAGATGGGGATCTAATGATTCCCATCCGAGGGATGTGCTTTTAATAATATAAATTAGGGATTAAAATATGAGATTTTAATTTATGGTTATTGTGCTATCATGAATGGATGAAATTCCCATCACTAACCGGGATCGCGTGTGCCGAGCCATGCCCGGGATCTCAGATCTGTGACGGTAATTTTATCCTATCATTGTTATGGTCTTTGTGTTTTCGCTTGTGTGGATTTAATTATGATTATGTTCTCGGGATCGAGTGTGCCAGCCATGCCCGGATCTTGGTTCAGAATGGTAATTTTATCTTAAATATCCCTAATCTGAATAAAGTGTGCCGAGCCATGCCCTTGATTTCAGATTTGTAAGTGGTATTCTTGTTGGAATTTTCACCCACTTTGGGGATGACTTTTATTTGAACCTGAGATCATGCGTGTCTAGCCGTACCCTTGATCCCAGATCTATATATGAAAATTATCTAAGTCCTGATTTGCAGGGATGCAACATGGAACCTATTAGGGTGTTGACCATAGATCTTCCATAAAGAGATTTTGTTACTCATATTTCATCACATAATTTAACCCCTAGATTTATATTATGGGAAGAACGGACCAAAGATGGGAGGATTTAGTATCTTCATCTTTATCATTATCTTTATTTTTTATTTGTGAATAATCAATTACGTTTTATTTTTGGTAGTCATTAATCACCATCCTATCAACCATTCAAATCATAAAATTAGTAGAATACTATTAGATTTTCATAGATTTTTAGAATTTGTTGGTCTCTTTTAGATATTTCAAAATTAGTCCTCGTGGGAACGATCTCGTACTCTGCACCCACTATATACAAACCGATTCGTGCACTTGCGAGTAAAACATACATTAAAATATCACATTAGTCGTGTCCATTTGATTAAACCGAATTTCATGTTTAGCTAGGTTTGCAGTCCACCTGATGCTTTTTAGTTGTGTTGTTGATGATAAATTAGTATTTTGTTAATTTGAATTCTTATGAAAGAATTTCTATATATGAATGTGATTGGTGGCAGTTTAATGCTTAGTTGTTGCTATCTAGGACTACTGCATGTCTTTGTATGTAGTTGTTGCTATCTAGGACTGCTGCAGGTTTTTGTACGTAGTCGTTACTATCTAGGATTGCTGCAGGTATGGGTGTTTCGTTGTGAGCCATTTTAGACTTCAAAAGAAGCTTCAGTAACATCTGATGATCACAATGCGGTCTAAAGAACACATGGTGAACTGAACTCCAATTAAACATGGAATTATAATATTTATCCAAAAGATCCAACCGTAAGATCCAAATATATCTCTCCAATGATTTATTTTCTTGTCGTTTTCTTTTGTTGCAAAAGAGAACCAACTATAGTAATAGATCAATGGGCATTATTGATAGAAAATATCTGTTTGGTGGTTAGATTACGCTAATGGTATTATAGAAATCACCTTTCATCCACATAAATAAAGAAAATGAATAGTTCCATTTGGAGATGTTTTAATATCCCCCTTGTACCTGTCATATCTTCAGTCAAATCTGGGTATTATCACGCATAACACAGAGCACACGACCCAATAGTTAGAAGCTTGGGGTAACATCTCCAGCTGCCTTTTTATTTTTTTTTCTAATAAATTTTCCTCTGTTATGGATCAAAAAAAAAAAAAAAATCTCCAACTGCTAAACAATGGAAAATACAATTCACCATCTACTACCATAGTTATCTCAGGGTAGTCTGATCAAGAGCCTGCAAGATACTATAATTGAAATGTCTGAACAGTGGTCCACATTAACAGATTGAAAGTGCTTTGATCGGATAGTTTGAATCCTCTGATAGGCAGGTCAAAATCTGTGCCCTGGACATCCTGGTCCCAACCAAAAAGTTGATGTATTGTAGGATTTGAACCATCCGATTCGAGTACTTTAATTTTGACCATAAGAAATTTGAACATTTTTGGCAATTCAGTGCACGCCATATATACCGCCAAACAATGAGTTAAGCAATTTCCTTTGTATTAATCAACCATCACACTCAAAATTTCAAGTTGTTATCATAGATCTATTGCTTTGGTCCTTCATGCCATCAGGAAATAATATAATACATGATAAATGAAATGAAATCTAAAGCAAATTTATCCCAACTAATTAGGAAATATAATGAGAGAATTAAAACGAAAATGTGATCACAAGGGCATAGCTGACAAGGGCATAGCTAAAGCCACTTGGCTCAAATTTTATTTTGGTGAACACCAAATTCATTAAAAAATCAAAAATCAATTAACCGATACGAGGTTGGCATTAGCTATGTTGTATCCTCCCGATTGTCACATTATCAAGTCAAGAAATTCAATGGCATCCCTTTCCATCAGCCAACAAGATGTCATGTTCCGCCGTTCAATTTCGGTTGGGCAGCTTTTCGGGGTTAGGGTCGTTTAAGTGATATTTTGTTTTGGGAGTGATGGCATTGCCGAAGCTCCCTTCTTATCACCTTCGTTTTGTTCTTTGTAACCTTGGTTTTTTTTTTTTTTCAATGAAAGGGTGAGGACCCTTAAACCTCATACGTTAATTATCCAAAAAAAGAAAAAAGAAAAAGAATCGATTGAGTACCCTTAAATTTTGTTCCTCCACTAGCAGTCTACTAAACTTTATTTATCCCTTGTACCCACTGAATTCTCCACAATTATAGCCAACTAATGACACTGGCCATCTCATTCAATGATAATGGCATCTTACTTTGTGACATGGTAATCAGCATACGGTGACCACAAACAATAAAAATAAATAAAGTATGGGGACTTGGGGAGAGCAAGACATTTTGACAGGCTTTCCGTTCAAAATAACTTTATCGATTCATTTGGTGTCTATAAGATTTCATGTCTTACATGTTGGCCACTACAACAATACAAAAGAGAATATACAAATCCGCAAACAAATCAAAGCCTCCCTCTGATCCCTTTCACCCCAACTTCTTCTTTCTAAATTCCAATAAGTGTGCCCAATCATTACCGCAGATGGCTTGTATATTCTAATAAGTGTGCCCAACATGACCTGCCAACTATACAAGTGAACATTCAGAAAAATTATTTCAGCTGAATGATATTTAAACTTGAATGATTTTAAATTGCCAAATATACAAGTGCAGATTTTCACACCAAGATTTTAACGTGTGCAAGTTATACATACCCACACGGGAAAAAGAGTAGTCAACATTTCAACTATTCTCTAATACTGGCTCACTTCACTCGGAGAGCTGGTAGGAACATCCCCAGATAATTTGCTTCAGCTTTGCACAGAACCTGACAACTCCTGATGTGTTAATATGCAACGAAAGATTGCTCTAAAAAGAGGAAAAGTAAAGACAATTCTGAGCTAGAAGGAGAAAAATTAGTTACAAATTAGAAATAAAAATATGTAAATATATATCATAATAAGTTACAAATTAAAAATAATGCTTTTTATAAAGTCAAGCCGAGCCATGTTTAAGCCTTTAAGGTGCCTCAGTCCAAACTCGGCTCTACTTGAGCTTTCAAAAGTTAGCTGGGCTCAACTTTCAAACTGACTGAAGCTTCATTTTTCTCTGGCAGAGCCGAATTGGGCTTTCAAGCTGGCTTGGCTCTTTGACTGCCCTATCCCTAATATCACTCCATCAATCCTACTAAAAGCTGATTTTTTCATGTAAATCTGTAACAATAAGCCTTTGACAGGTTCTAGTGCCTAAAAGGTTTTTAATTCAACTTACTAGGTTCTCATGAACATCAGATAGCATGCACAGAAATGTAAATCAATAAGCAAAAATAATAAGGAGAAAGTTGAAAACACATGTCCTCTTTGACTCCCACCACTTTCAAATCTATGCCATGTAAAGAGGGAGACAAGAAGTTATTTACTTAACACAGCATCTTTGTTTATCATAATTAAATTTGCCACTTCCCATAGATCTTCACTCCCCCTCAACTTTGCGATGTCTTTGATGTTTCTGTCAAAAACAGTAATACTTTGCCATGTTAGTGGATAGAAACTGGGACAAAAATCAATGAGGCTAATCACTTCTACATAAAGAGTACACTTACTGTTCAGGATCGCCAACAAATGACGTTCTTCCTATGATCAAGTAAAAGAAGGTCACACCCGCAAACCATATGTCAACCTTGGTGCCTTGGTGCAAAGATCTGAATAAGACCTGAACAAAATCACTAATGTTTATTTAGTTGTGTGCATAGTCACCAAGACGGAGTATGGGAATAACATACCCATTAATTCATTTCTTAAGCAATGATATATTTTTTTTTTATCAGTTTAAGCAATGATATTTTAGAACGAAATTTTTTTAAATCTTTCTGAAATGTGTCTTTGGGTGATCAAAACTGGAACACTAGAAAGCCATTAGGCGGAGACCCCAAATGAATGCTAAGGCCTAAAAGGCATTGAATGTGTAGTAAACCAAATTCCAATATGCATGATTTTTTATGTTGTACTATAAATTTATGTGCAGTAAAAATGCAAAAATATCAAACAAACTTTAAAATCCTCAATACTAATGAACCTGCTTTTCATTGTTTATGAGCAAAAAAACTTGTATAGGGTTTTCATCAAACTGGTTGAAGTTGAATTTAAGACAAGATGATTACCATCATAGGTTAATGGAACCTGGCAAAAACTCAATAGAAAATGATGTGTCAGTACCTGAACCTTCTTCTTCCCCAATGATGAAAGATTCGAAGTTTGGTAGTGTTCTTGGCTCCAAATGATTCTATAAGTAGATCTAAAATCATAAAGTTCATCTTAAAGTAGAAGTGTAGTTGCTGTACACTCAAATAAGGTACACAACTTCCATTCCTCCAATAGAACTTTACTTTGGGAGCTTTCAATGTAAAATCTGCCTTGTTTTCATTAGTAGCCCCATGCTGGTTACGGCTTCGCTTTACCTTCTATTTCTTGGAGATAGACTTCTCATTTTTTCTTAATTGCTCCATCTGTTTGAGAGAGTTGATGAAGTTCTTTCTTCCATTTGAGCCTTTTCTATGGTCAATATTCTTCAATTTATAATTTGATAATCCACCATCAGAGTCGAGAAGTAGAGGACTAATTGCTCTAGATTGTTCTACAATGCCTGGCAGAAAATTAATGACTCTGCTCATATTATTAACAACATCAATATGCACCTGCATGAAGAGAATTTACCCGTGGCGCTCAAGTATGAATGATGACTGATAAGTTACATGATGAATATAGAACAACACAACTGTCTGGTTGATGTTGATGACCTTAATGTGTACCAAGATATCATTTGGCGGCATAAAAGAAGAGAAAGCAATCATAAATATCACATCTTTGGCTATTCAATGGACCCTATGACTATGTAAGTACATTGAATCCAAAGTTTTCTAATCACATTTATAAAGAATATATTGCCAATATCTAGCTTTTCCATACTTCAGCCAGTGTTCTTCAGCACTATCCCCCATTTCATCACTAATTTATATACCGTAGCTAAAGAATTAGCAGATTTTTTTTACAAAATGATGTTACAATAAATGGAGATACTAAAATATTTGCCTCTCTTTAAATGAGATATCTAAAGTAGCAATATCATCCAATGCCCCATTGAGGAGCAACAAAAATCTACACAGAGCATCACATTTCTTAGACATTTGGTGTTCCCTTCCACAATATTAGATCAATCACAATTTTTAAAAAACTTGGGAAAGACATGAGGAATTTTACTATCTCTTGTTCAAATGCAATGGGAATCCAATTTTACATTCATATACCTCTTTTAGGCAAAAATACCTCTTTTAGGCAATTTTTTTAAAATATAGTCCACATCGGGTATTCAGTTTTGAATCCCAATTTAATAATATTAAGTGCAGATTTCCACTCACAAGAATTATTATTATTCACAGTATAACTACAATATATCTGCCCTTAAATTCGTGTTGGTATACAGATGAATAACAACTATATCCTCCATGTCTTATCAGAAATCAATATCTTTAACAGTGGTACATATTGCTGAACTGCTCCAAATTTCCATACAAGAATACTGCCCAGCTCCTACTATTTCTCTGTATTAACTATATGAAGACCTGCTATTTCAATCTCAAAAAATAAGTGCATTAAACAGCAAAGCACCTAACAAAGACAAACCACAAGATCTGAAACTCAGCACCATGAGGTGCAATGATCAGCATCAGTTTTGTGGTCTTTCACGATCATAACATAGCAGTTTAAATATAAGAGAACATTAGAGAAATCAGCATAAAATTATAATAAATTGTTAAGGACTAATAGCAGTCTCAAAAGACTACTTTCATAGCCAAAAGAGGATGAAAAACCTTCAGCAGGCAACAAGGGCTCAAAAATCATGTTAATATTAAGGTTAGAACCATCGTTCTCAAAAGAAACAAAAATATTAGTTTCGATTAGGGATTGGGTACCTCTATTGCAATGCCACGCCCTTTCCAATCTGAACTGCAACCCTATTCCTAACATATTGCATGTCATCCTGTATGCAGAGAAACGAGCATAAGGTTCAATGACGAAGTTCCGTAATTTTAATTCGTTTATAATAGTTATTGAATTTACCTGAGAAAATGTGAAAGGTAAACCCCTACATAGGTAGTCCATATACGTGATCATGAAATATCTGTAATCATGCTTATTACGGATGCTCTGCATGGGCCGATCTTTTATCTGACTCACCTCCCACCAATCAGGCGATGGATCAGGAAATTCTTCACACTTTGACATAAATAATAGCTTGGAGAGACCGTTCTTCTACATATAATATGACATACCAAAATATGAAATATTAATCATTATAGACGTATGTAGTAGGAAAGTTTAGTTAATCAAAGATTGTAGGATAACCAAACACTTTAGCTCGGTTCTCCAATACTGTAAGACGTTGTTTTCCATGCTATCGAGAACTTCGATCGTGTGGGAGCGAGGTTTACAAATAGCTAGAGCCCAGTGCGCAGCATGCTTATTAAGGCATATGAATACCTAGACATATTTGTAGCTCAAGTTATTCTCTAGAAATTAGGGTATGTGAAACGTCAGGATCAAACCATACATATAATGAAGAAGTTATCATATCGCTCTCTAGAAACTCAACATCTTCTAGTGGTGCCCAAAGGTTAGTAGACCAGGCATAAGCTTCTAGGAGTGTAACTAGGCCTAGATTTGTAACACCGACTGCTTGTTTCTTTGCCCACTTTCTAAATGAAAGTAACTCTGACTGTAGCATATTCTGCATTACGATAAATTCTTAAACATTACTAACATGCAAAGTAAAATAGGTGGAAGAAAAGGAAAAATGTGTCGATAGTGTGCCCATTACCACAAAGTATGAATCCATAAAGTAACATCTTTTGAAGAGATTTGGATGTTCACACTCCCAATTTTTCATTAATATCAAAAGTGGGTTTAGAACCTACATCAGTCACTATTATTAATTAGTTCATATACATATATAAGTTTTAATAGATGCTATTAAGAGGAGGAATACGTTACAAAGAGGGAGACTTACATCGCTACTCAACCAAATTTTCCCAACAGTACATTGCAAGTCCGCATACTGAACTCTATGACCCCCAATACATATGCATCCTTTCCTACAATGATTGGGATCTTATGTTAGGCATGACTTTCTTAAGGGTAGAAATAACTTTCTTAACGATATCGTGCTACTTACGTTGGAGGGAGTGGTATATTAATCAGGCTTGATAGGAAGACCTCCTCCTCATCTGTCAAAGGCCGAAGGGGGGTGTGGTCAGCAATGGTGGAAGTCGATGTTGGCTCCTCCACAATCCTCCCTCTACCGTCGACGCTCACAAAACGGGGCCTCAAATATTTTGATGGTGGCCTAACCCATTTCTCAATTTCCTTTAGAACTTCTCCCTCGGTCTGAAATCGATGCAAAAATATTATTTATTACTATCTTCTGGGTGAGAATGATGCGTAAAAAATAAATTATACTAGAATAGGTCATAAAAGAACATCTAACCTTTTTTTATGGTTGCGTGCTCGAGTCGGTAATCACAACAACTTTGTGCCCCTTTGCTAGCACATGAGGTGTCACTATCGATGTCATAGGGGCTGGATACTAATGAAATCAAAAGTATAACATAAAAAGGTGTAACATAATTGATGACATTATATAAAAGAATCAACTATGTGAATACATGTTACCGTAATAGGAGCACTCAAATCCAACATGCTCTGCATGACCGGGTCTAGCTTCGCAAAATTAAGAAAAATAAAATATCATTATTTTCAAACAGATGAATGCATCCAAATAGAATTCTAAGTAGCAAAAAATTTATGTGAAAAGATTATAACCTTTAGACCTACCGTGTGTTCAGTCTCGGGGATCTTATCTGCAGGCATGGTAACCGATTTGACACTCGTTGCTTGCTCCAACGTAGTGAGCCTGTCACGCAACTCTCTCATTTCTATATAATTTTTTTGTACAATTTCTCGCAGCTCTCTTATGTCCACATCATTTTTTCGTACTGTTTCCCGCAACTCTCTCATTTCTACCTCATTTTTTCGTAGGATTTCATCATAAGATTTTTGAGTTTGCTTAAGCGAAACATTTTCAGCGAACAATTGAGCTACTTGACTTCTCATTCTCTTTTATCTTTCCTTTCTTCTGGAGTGGTGTCCCTCTTGCTTCCCTTCCTCCCCCTCTCCCTCAAATTTTTTTCCCTCTTCTTTCCTTTCTTTTCTTTTTAAACCTCTAACTTCCACCTACCAATGACAGTAAGCATAATATATTATAACTTATAGCTAATACAACAAACAAAATATCACTTAAATGGTTACTTACATTATGCTCCAACAAACGAGCCGGTGAAGAAGCCGGTGAAAGAGGAAGAAGTGGGGCGGCCGTCTCCGAAAGAACCTAGAAGACCTTCTTATGAGCTTTTAACACATGATAAAATATATGTGCGTTAAATAGTCAAATGAAAGATATTAAAAGAAAAATAAATTATCATGAGATGTCTATTATCCCAAGCCTCATGAATGAACTCAATTTTAAACTCCTCATGGGTAGGGGTGAGCTGGAAGGACGCCTAACACAGACAAAATCAAATGGAAAGTAAATTATGCTAGAGCACAAATTTGCATTCTTGAAATCAAGAATTGTAGTAAGTCTTAATACCAGTTTGCATTTCTCAAAATTTAACTCCATTTGCCTCATGTGTGGAGGAAATGGATAGTGCTCTCATCGCTTGAATCGCGAAAACTGTGGTTCATCTCTTACAGACGGGACAGTAAAGTTTAGATGTTCATACGCCCACAACTACAAAAGATAAAATAATTGAAACTTTCAATTTGATAATATGACAAAACTTTCAGTTTTGCAAACATTAAAGGATATAAGGCTCACCTGCACAATAATGGCACATCCATACATATTATAGAAGGCCTAAGTTAAATTTACTGGCCTTTTGCATCTCTGAGAGGTGTGTTGTAGGCGACTAGCGCCCAAGGATACTTATTAAATCTATCTAAGTCGTCTACGAGATGTATGTATTTTTTATCTAATGAATTAGATGTATTAGAAAACAAAAAAACTACAAGAATGAGGTAGAGTTTTAATTTCACATAGTCCTCGACCCCAAGTTATCGGTCAAAAAGAGCCTCTATGTCATCAGCGTTAACCGAGGTCGCATGCCCGGGAAAAAATCTCCCAATAAGAGATGTGGGCTCTATGGCTTGTAGGTCAAACTCGATTGAAGTGTCCCCGACAACTCTCAATCCCATAATCAACGCAATGTCTATGGGATCGATTTGGTGGATAATTTCACCAATTGTTACTAAATTCGGAACACTATATCTCCTCAATACACATAAAAATGGAACTTGAAAATTTGAATGCACTAACATCTACAAATTGACCAAAGCAAGAATTAGAAATACTTTCTTCACAATCGGGGCGCAAATATTTTAGACATCTCTCAAGGCCAGAGACGATTGATTTTGGAGTACATCTGGCACGACGATGAGCCTATCAAAAGCAAAAATAAAAGCAGAAGGTTATGCTCACATATATGGAAGAGATATCATGATTGAAAAAAATTTAAATAATATTAAACTATATTACCATTGCTTTAGTCCTTGGATTATGAAGACCTAAAAACAAGGGGAAACAGATTAATATCATAAATTAACTGGTATAACTACTGAACCATATAGTGTAGACTGCACCGTTTACAGAGTAGACTGTATCAGGTGATGTCCAAAACTGACCTAGGGCATTTTAAACTAACCTAGGGTAGTTTCAAACTAACCCAGGGTAATTTATCTCACCCATTTATCTATTAGCCACCCTAGTGGTTTACAAAGTAGGTGTCGGTGATCACCAAAACTGGCCTAGGGAATTTTAAACTGACCTAGGGTAGTTTCAAACTGACCAAGGATAGTTTATCTCACCTATTTATCAGTTTTAAACTGCCCTAGATCAGTTTGCGCCACTCTAGGTCAGTTTTCGCCACCCTAGGTCAGTTTACAGAGTAGACTGTATCAGGTGATCACCAAAACTGACCTAGGGCATTTTAAACTGACCTAGGGTAGTTTCAAACTGACCCAGGGTAGTTTATCTCACCCATTTATCTGTTTTAAACTGCCCTAGGTCAGTTTGCGCCACTCTAGGTCAGTTTGCGCCACCCTAGGCCCGTTTACAGAGTAGACTATACTAAGTGATCACCAAAACTGACCTAGGGCATTTTAAACTGACCTAGGGTAGTTTCAAACTGATTCAGGGTAGTTTATCTCACCCATTTATCTATTTTCAAACTGTCCTAGGTCAGTTTGCTTCACTCTAGGTCAGTTTACGCCACCCTAGGTCAGTTTACAGAGTAGACTGTATCAAGTGATCACCAAAACTGACCTAGGACATTTTAAACTGACCTAGGGTAGTTTCAAACTGACCCAGGATAGTTTATCTCTGAGTCACTGTGGGTAGGTAGATTGTGAATCACCAACCTGACCGGGTAGTTTATCTCACCCATTTATCAGTTTTTAAGCATCCCTAGGTCGATTTGCCACTCTAGGTCGATTTAGCCACCCTAGGCCCGTTTACAGAGTAGATTGCACTAAGTGATCACCAAAACTGACGTAGGGCATTTTAAACTGACCTAGGGTAGTTGCAAACTAACCTAGGGTAGTTTATCTCACCCATTTCTCTATTTTCAAGCGCCTAGTCGGGTTTATGCCACCTAAATCGATTCTGAGTAGCGTATCAAGTGATGACCAAAACTGACCTAGGGTATTTTAAACTGACCTAGGGTAGTTTCAAACTGACCTAGGGTAGTTTCAAACTGACCCAGGGTAGTTTATCTCACCCATTTATCAGTTTTAAACTGCTCTACGTCAGTTTGCGCCACTCTAGGTCAGTTTGCGCCACCCTAGGCCCGTTTATAGAGTAGACTGCACTAAGTGATCACCAAAACTGACCTAGGGCATTTTAAACTGACCCAGGGTTGTTTCAAACTGACCCAGGGTAGTTTGTCTCACTCATTTATCTGTTTTCAAACTGTCCTAGGTCAGTTTACGCCACTCTAGGTCAGTTTATGCCATCCTAGGTCAGTTTATAGAGTAGACTGTATTAGGTGATCTCCAAAACTAACCTAGGGTAGTTTCAAACTGACCTAGGATAGTTGCAAACTGACCCAGGGTAGTTTATCTCACCCATTTATCAGTTTTAAACTGCCCTAGGTCAGTTTGCACCACTCTAGGTTAGTTTGAGCCATCCTAGATCAGTTTGCAGAGTAGAATGCACTAGGTGATGACCAAAACTGACCTAGGGTAGTTTATCTCACTCATTTCTCAATTTTCAAATTGTCCTAAGTCGGTTTGCGCCACTCTAGATCAGTTTGTGCCACCCTAAGTAAGTTTACAGAGAAGACTACACCAGGTGATCCAACCATGACATGAAAAAAATGACCTAGGGCATCTTATCTAACCCGTTTCTGATTTTGATGTAGAGAAATAAAGAAGAAAAATAAGAGGAAGAAGAATCATTGAGAGAGATAGAGAGACTTACAGTGAGAGAGAGAAATCCTATCGTTTTCTTCGTCAGGGAGGTTGGCACGAAGTCGGCGAGGTTTGCACGAAGAAGAAGGGGAACCAGCGTGAGAAATAATGGAAGAGAGGGGAAAAAGGGAATAGTGTAGGTTTAAACCCTTTATATATGAAGGGCATTTTAGGCTAAAAAAATAAAAAAGGCCTTGCTATGGTATTTTTAACTTAAGAGGTTCGATTGGGATAAATCAGGATAATGGGGGATTTTTTAGGGCAATATATATATATATATATAGGGAGAGAGAGAGAGAGAGAGGGTTAGAAATATACGCCTAGGTGTAGAGATATCTTTGTGCCTATTGATATGGGCGCGATACATAGCGTCTTTTGTGAAGTGATGGCATGGGAATCACTTTACTAACTAGGGTTACACTTTTAAAATATTTTAAAAGTTAAATACCCTTCCAGCCTTCATTCTTGACTTTTTTAAAGTCTCTTTTCTCTTTCTTCTCTCCATTTTTTCATGAAAGTGTCAGAATTACTTTTTTAGATATATTTTACTCAAAAAATGTGGTCGCCCGGTAGCAAAGCGCTAGCACCTCGACAGCGAAGCACCGACACCCTAAAAAAAGGCGTCGGTACCCTGATAGCGAGGCGTTGGTACCCTGATAGTTGGCACCTCGGTGGCGAAGAGTTGCCACCCTAGCGCCAGGGTGCTAGTGCCTCGTTTTAGGAGCGTTTACGCCTCTAGATTGAGATATCGGCGCTTCGCTAAAAAAAAAAAAAAAGGTGTCAAGGCCTCTAACAAAAAAAGGGCGCCGACGCCTCGTTTTAGGAGCGTCAGTGCCTCTATATTGAGGTGTCGGTGCTTCGATATATATAAAAAGGAATAAATAATTTTTTTTTTAATCGAAGCGTCGGCACCTCGATATATAGAGGCGCCGACGCCATGAAGTGAGGCGCTTCGCTGTCGATGTGCTAACGCTTCGTTATCGGGCGCTCACATTTTGAGTAAAATATACTTGATACAGTAAGTCTAACACTTTCTTAGAAAAAGAGAGAAAAGAAAGAGACTTTAAAACGACTTTTTAAAAAGTTAACAATGACGGCTGAAAGGGGATATAATTTTTAAAATATTTTAAAAGTTACCATAGTAAAGTGGGCCCAATGCCACCCATCACTTCACAAAAAAGGCGCTACATGTCGCGCCATATCAATTGGCAAATAGATATCTCTACGCCCGAGCATATTTTCCTCTTTGCCATATTATATATATATATATATATATATATATATATATATATATATATATATATATATATATATATATATATATATATAGGCGTATGGGTTGAAATGCATGGATGAATTTGTGCATTCCAATCATGTCACGGAGCAAGTGATTCCAAAACAACACCAGTTTTCAAATCATGTGTCATTTGGCATGTAATTTTTTTTTTAAATGGTTTTTTTAGTGGTCAAAACCATTTTCGTGAGTCTCGAGACTATGCACCTGAATGTATCCTGAAGGGTTGCACCTAGACTATTTGGGTATCATGAGCATCGGGTTTTACGACAACTTGGATAACATCAACTAGGTATCACCCAAGGGGTGTCACTTTATCTTTCACCTATCAAATGGAGGTCAAAAATGTTAAAAGAAAATCACATGACACATGGTGGTGTTATTTTAGATTAAACATGCATCCAAGTGCAACCTTTCTAGGCTGCATTTTCAATTATATGGAAAAAGGGAAAATGCGGGCGTAAAGATATCTCTAAGCCAATTGATATGGGCGCGATACGTAGCATCCTTTTTGTGAAGTGATCAGTGACATGGGAACTACTTTACTAACTAGCGTTAAACTTTTAAAATATTTTAAAAGTTATATTCATTTTCAACCATCATTCTTAACTTTTTTAGAAGTCTTTTTAAACTCTTTTTCTTTTTTCTCTCCTCTCTTTTTTTAAGAAAGTGTCATACTTTTTTAGGTATATTTTACAAAAAAATATAAGCGCCCGCCGCCGGTAGCAAAACACTAGCACCTCTACAGAGAAGCGTCGGCGCCTCGTTTTAGGGGCACCGGCGCTTCGATTTAATTTATTTTTTTCAATGGAAGCGCCAGTGCCCTTAGAACAAAACGTGAGTGCTTCGTTTAGGGGCGTCGACACTTCGATTTATTTATTTATTTATTATTTTATTTTTTTATGGAAGCATCAGCCCCCCCTAAACGAAGGGTCGACACTTCGTTTTAGGAGTGTCGGCTGTCATGGGATCACTCTTTCAACGTGCCAACCCGTGCAACACCTAACGTCCAATGCGCTAGATAAACCTAATTCAACTCCCAGCTTAGCAACACTGTGCTTGACTTGCTCAAGTTTCACCTCGCCTCATACGTTAGGACTTCGCTTGCGAAGCAATGCAGCAGGTTAGGGACGACAACGACAACGGAAAATGTGATAAGCAGCAACGATTAGAGGGAGACCCCACATTGGGGGTAGACCCAACGTAATTAGTACGCAACGATTGGAATGCACGATGGCCCTAGTACATGACGTAACTAGAGCGACCAAGCATCAAGCTTGACCCGAACGCATGACTCAAGCCTGCAAGGCTATCACACATGCCAGGGTGGGGGACACACCATGGCTAGCTACACCTCCAAGTTGTTAAGATCATGTCTCCCTATATAAGGGTAAAACAGTAGTTATGGAGAAATAACAGAAAAACCTCAAACGTATTGGTTTGACGTATTGCCCACATGACATACATCCTCTGCACCAACACGCCCTCAACGCCCCGCTTCTTCCCCCACATGACTATGTTGCGTCTATGTCGCGACCGCATCACATGCCCTCATCAATGATGGGAAGAAGTGACACTACGACTAACCAGGATGGGCACGCCGCATGACCCCGTCAAATGGCGCTTTGATAAATTTTATTTTATTTTTTTTAAAGTGCCGGTGCTCCTAAACGAAGCGTCGGCGACTCTAAAATGAGGCATCGACGCTTCATTTTAGGGGCACTTCATTTCAGGGTGTTGGCGCTTCGCTATCGGGCGCCACTTTTTTTAAATAAAACATGCATAAAAAAGTAAGTCTGACATTTTTTTGAAAAAATAGAAAAAAGAAAGAGACTTTAGACAAGTCACGAATGACGGCGAGAATGATATTTAACTTTTAAAAATATAACCCTTAGTTAGCAAAGTGAGTCTCATGCCATCTATCACTTTACAAAAAAGGCACTACATATTATACTCATATCAATTGGCATAGAAATATCTCTATGTCGTGGACACATATCCCCGAGCCTCTCTCTCTCTCTCTCTCTCTCTCTATATATATATATATATATATATATATATATATATATAAAGAAAAGGATTAAGTCATCTATCGGACGGCGTTCAAGCGTCTTCTATGATTAGGGAAAAACCTCCAATTGAGAGCAGGATACGAAATTGGTGATACAAAGAGCGAAGGTACATTGCTTAAATTATATATTTTTAAAAAGAAATCAAAAACTCATCCACATGAACTTGTCTATTCAAGGGCCTGGTTGTGCTTAGTACATCATGGCCCGAGTAAGGACCAGGCCAAAACTCAACGTTGCAAGGCCCAGGTAGGTCCGGGCTATTTTCCATCCTAATCCCACCCATTGAGAGCCCTACTTAGACCGTTACCCATAAAAGAAAGTTGCATGTGCACAAGGCGCACCATAGCACTAGCTATTTCTTTTCATTCTCGTTTTTGCCTCTTACTTTGCCCCAATTTGCCACGTGTCATTTCTTCCTTTCACCTTTTCTTCATAGTTGGCCACGTAGCTATAGCGCACCTCAAAGCATGTGCACACTGCACCATTAAAACCAAATAACAAACAATGAATCTCTCCTTCTCTCCTCTGCAGAACCCATGGCTCTCTCCTCGTTTCTCTCTCTCAACTCCCCATTCCTAATCCATCCACCTCCCACTAAACCTTCCCACAAACAAATATATTCAAATAAGTACCCATCATGCTGCAGCAGCAGCAGCAGCAAGCCCAATACCAACGCCACACACACAAACCAAACCCATAACGACCACCTTCTCTCGTGGAGGGCTGAGCTCCAGAAAACAGCACATTGGTCACATGGATCATCTGAACCACACGATGAGCCGTCGTCTCTTCTTCAGGATTCGATCGATGGGAGATGCGTGGACAACGCCCGCATGCTCATCGTGGACGCTGTGCAGCATGCTGGGGCCGGGCACCCTGGGATGGCGCTCGGGTTGGCCGAAGTTGGTTACATTCTATTTAGACATGTGATGCGATATAATCCAAAGAATCCAAAGTGGTTTAATAGGGATAGGTTTGTATTGAGTGCTGGGCATGGGTGTTTGCTTCAGTATGTGTTTCTCCATCTTGCTGGATTTGAATCTGTTCAGGTACGTTTGATTGCACGTGTTTTGTCAGTTATAACTGTATCTTTGACCCTAATTATTCGATTGATGTGTTTTAAATAACGGGTTTTGATGTGTTTTAAATTACTTGTTTACAACAAAATGAGTAAGAGCCCATTCTCGTATTATGTTTTAAAGAGTTTTAAATAATTTTCATTCTTGATTTATTTTACGTTACACTTTTTTTATAGTAATAAAGTAACCCTAACTCTCTCAAAGAGGCCCAGTTGGTAACCTCCCTCTATTGTGAGGGAGGAGGTCGTGGGTTCGATACTCATCCTTCATACTGTTTCCCACCCTTGTCTTTACAAGGTGTGGGTTGGCCCTCACGCTGCCCCAACTGTCATATGTGTATGCATGCCTGCTCCTCGGTTCTCGAGAATCGGCCTAAATGGCTGTATTTAAAATAAAAAAAACTCTCTCAAAGATACACACTCGTTTTTTTTATATATTTTATAATAAGAAGATTTCATTGATTAAAATTCAGCAATTACAACATCAATAACTGGTGGCGGAATATCTTCCACTCAAGCATGATCAATCTCAGAGTTCAAATTGAACTTTGACAAAATATCAGCAACAAAATTGGCTGATCTAGAAACGGGTATACATTGGAACTGAGCAAACGAAGATAACAAATGCTTGATAGAATGAATAACCATGCCATTGAGGGAGAGATTTGTAGATGCATCATTTATACTCGTTATCACATTGGTAACATCGTTTTCAAGAATGATTTTATTCAACCCCATATCTCTAGCCAATTTAACACCTTCAGATGCAGCCAGCATCTTGGCCTGTTCCGCACTCTGAACACCTTCGATTTTTTTAACCATGGACCCCACTGGTTTGGCATCCAAGTCCCTGATGATGATCCCAACTCCGACAACCTATGAAGACGCCTTCTAGGCTGCGTCAATATTAATTTTAAACACACCAGGCGGAGGTTGTGTCCAACTTGGGATATTTGCTACAATGGATGTGGACGCTGGTTGTTTGTTTACCTTCAAAAACTCTGATAGATATTCCGATGCAAACTGGCCTATTTTATCAACTTCTTCCAATTTTTCTCCATGAACCGCCTTGTTTCTCGCCCTCCATATCGCCCAGGTTGTCGTGAAAAAAAGGTTAAGTTGCTATGTTCCATGGTCAGCAATAAATCGCTCCACCCACCCAATAAAGTCATGGTTGCTTGATAGGTGTATCCTTCCGCCAAGAGGGCAAAGAAACCATACTCTCACTGCTCTGCCGCAATCTAGTAGTGCATGCATGATGTTTTCCGGATCCGTTCCACAGATTTCACATCTTTCGTAGTGGCGAAATCAAGATTTTCATCTAGCCGGGGCGCAAGTCATAGAGACAAGTTTCAATGAAATTCTCTAGAATTCGCTGCAACACGAGTTGATGAAACTTTTAACGAAATTTCGGTAATTTCTCCGAAATTGTAAAAATGTTATTGCTTTCAACGAATTTAGCAAGTTTCGCCAAAATTGTGGGATCACGATCTTAGGATCTATGGTGTCGAAAATTGGGACAAAAGATAATTTTCATTATTTGATTGAAAAAGTCAAATTTATAAGCACTTAAATGCATGTGTGAAGAGATCTACGTTTGGAGATGAGAGATGGGTACCTCTATTTGCGCCCACACATTCTTTGAAAGCAACCACGTCTCAAACTACTTGAAAACCATTGATTGCTTTGGATTTGATGATGGAGATCGTTTTTCACCCCGATCTTCCACACAATAGATCTTGAGAATATATCTCACTTATCAGACGATCCGTTTTTTATTCCATGCGTTATAGATCCCAAAAAATGGACCCTAATTCACATTTGAGTGTGATGTATGTCATATGATACCAAAAAATTGCCATATGATTAAAGGATTTTTGGGGAATTTGTGACACATGGAATGAAAAATGAACCGTCTGATAGGTGAGACACAATCTAAGATCTATTTTGTGGAAGATCAAGGTGAAAAATGATCTCCATCATCTTATCTAAAGCAATCAACGACTTTCAAGGGATCTGAGGCGTGGGCGCAAATAGAGGTACCCATGAGAGATTTATTATTTGCAATTATAGATTTACTCTTTATAAATAGGTGTAGATAATGATTCCCTTACTGATTTAAAAAACTACGTAAATTCACCTATCTTCTTATATGATTATTTATTTATTTTACCTTTTAGAAACTTAGTGCAGGCGGACGCTCGCACTGGTCCCTTAGTGGTTCCGCCACTGATCTTTCGTCTATTTCCTGGATTTTAATTTTTAGATTTCCACGTACTGGAAGAATGTTCTTGCATGCCCGCCATGCAAAGGATTTGATTTTGTTGGGCATTTTACACTTCCAAATCTCCTTTCAAACTTTGCCTTGCGATGTGTTGCTTGAGCTTAGTTAAGAAAATTGGTCATGGTATGATACACCAATTTCATCGAGAACTTTCCGTTGTTTGAGAATACCCATGCGTTTTGGTCACAGGTAGGAGTTGCCAGTAACAGGATTTGGAGAATAGAATTTGCATCTTCTTTGAAAAATATAGTTCGGATGAGGTCTTCATTCCACACAAAGTTATATTGGTTGATTAATTCAGATACCCATGTAGGAGCATTGGCTGGTTTTGGAGTGAAAACCTTGAAAGTGGAGGGTCTTGGGCCCATCTATCCTCCCAAATGTCTATACTAGTACCCGATCCAACACGCCAAATAAGACCACCATCCATCACACTTCGACCCCTCGGAATTTTGAATGAGGATAATATTTTGCTTTTAGCATTTTGCCACAAGGGAATGAGGATAGAAGGCTCTGCCATGTATAAGAAGAATTGACACCTTTTTTGGCCCCTCGAAATTTTGAATGAGGATAATATTTTGCTTTTAGCATTTTTGCCACAAGGGAATGAGGATAGTTTTCAAGTCGCCAACACTATTTTGCAAGTATAGCCTTATTAAAACATTCAAATTCATGGAAGCCCAATCCTCCACTCGCCTTGGACTCACATAGCTTACCCCAAGCAATCCAGTTAATCCCGCCTTCCTTTTTAAACTGCCCCCACTAGAATTTTGCTACCATGCTATTCAATTGTTGACAAAAGGACTTCGGGAGTTTGAAATAGTTCATTGTGCAGGTAGGAATTGATTGCACCACTAATTTGATTAGAATTTCTTTTCCGACTTTTGACAATAATTTCTCCTTCCACCCTTGCATCTTCTTTTGTATCCTTTCTTTAATACTCTCAAATGTTCTCGATTTCGCCCTACCAATCACACAAGGGAGGCTGAGGTATTTCTCATGGTTTAAGACGTCCCTAATGTTGAGAAGCTGCTTGATATTATCTCGGGTGTGGTTGGTTACATTCCTGTTGAAAGTTATGGCAAGTTTTTGAAAGTTGATTTTTTACGCTAATGCATGTTCATAGTGTGTCATGATGTTGGGAACCTCTTGGATTTCTTTCTCATCCACACGGGTGTAGATGATATTGTCATTTGCAAAAAACAAGTGAGATACACAAGGAGCTCCCCTACAGATTTTGATTTCCGATATTAGACCGTCATGAACACGTTTGGTTATTAAAGAAGAGAAGATATCAGCACAAATGATAAAAAGGTACGGTGATAAAGGATCTTCTTGCCTAATCCCTCTACTTGGTGTTAAATCCCCAACCACACACCCATTTATAAGGAAAGAGTAAGATATAGAATTGATATAGCCCATCAAAACCCATCGTTAAAAGGGATTTTTCAATAAAGGCCCATTCGACCCGATCGTAGACCTTACTCATATCTAACTTCAAAGCGCAATCCCCCTTTTTGCCTTTCCTTTTATTTGTTAGGTAGTGGGTAATTTCAAAAGCAATAAGGACATTATCGGTAATAAGGCGACCATTGATGAAGGCACTTTGTGACTCGGAAATTAAAGATGGTAGGATTATTTTAAACCTATTAGCTAGTGCTTTAGCAATAACCTTATAGATCACACATTACACAAGCTAATAGGCCTAAAATCAATCATGGACTTTGGACTTTTGACTTTAGGAATCAACACAATATGGGTATTGTTGATGGAATTGAGGGACGTAGAAACATTTAGATAAGCAAGACAAGATTTTATAACATTTTCTCCAACAATGTGCGAATATTTTTGATAGAATAGAGGGGTCATACCGTCAAGCCCTGGAGCTTTGAGGGGCTTCATTTGGAAACGAGCTTTGCGGATATCAGGAGTGAAATCTCCAGTTAACATTCGATTTTGTTCGGATGTCACCCTCGGTGATACATGCTGTAGCACCTTATCTATGTGTCCCGGATTTGATAATGTGAAAATATCGGCATAGTAATCCGTACAAATCGTTATCAATTTCTCCTCCTCATTCCCATAAAGACCTTCAATGAGATTCATTTTCCTTCTCTATGAAGCTTTTGAGTGAAAAAACCCCTTATTCCGATCACCCTCCTTTAGCCACAGATCCCTGGACCGTTGTTTCCACATAATTTCTTCCCTTTCCAAGAGTTCATTGATATCAGCTTTAATCTTTTTTTCCATCCCATCATAGATCCCATTGATCGCCTTCTCCCTTACGGAACAACTTAACAATTTATGTTTCTCGGCAAGAAGTGATTGTATGTGACCAAAATAGTTTTGTTCCATTGCCTCAACATTTTTAAACGTGTTCTCCACCCGAGACACGAGATTTTGGATAGGGTTTATCACCAACTGATCAGCCCACAAATCCATGATGATTTTTTCGCACTCCTTAGTTCGGGTCCACATAGCCTCAAAGCGGAACGGCTTGTCTCCATGCATTCTAATAGTCGGATGTTTTTTTGTATGGATTACAATGGGTATATGGCCAGACTATGACGAAATTTGGTAACTTTGTTAAACGGAAACATGCGAATCCAATCAATTGTAGAAAAAGCATGATCAATCCGTTCATAGACTCGACCCCCTTCACCTCGCACATTACACCACGTGAATCTAGACCCATCAAAACTAAGATCCTTGAGTCCGCAAAAGTTGATGGCGTCCATAAAATAGCTAATTTGATAATGGTTCCGACGATTTTGGCCAGTTTTCTCCGCCTGTGTGGTTATTTCATTGAAATCACCAAAACAAATCCAAGGAAGCATGTATTGTGAGGATAATTGCATTAGTGATTCCCATGAGGAGACCCTTTGGTTTGCCACCGGACTTCCATAAAACCCCGTGATTCTCCACTTTTCCTCGATCCCAACAACTTCTATATCGATGTAATGCAATGATTTTGAAAGAAATTATAGGCATATCTCATATGTCCATAGCATAGCAAGTCCACCAGCTCTGCCTCTACTATCCACATAAACACCATGGTTGTAACCCAACTTGAGCCTCACACGTTCCATTTCTCCTCCTTGTAATTTTGTTCAATAAGGAAAATAACAGTGGGTTTAGGCTTCCGCAACAGATGCCGAAGCGCACGAACTGTCCAAGGGTTCCCCAACTCTTGACAGTTCCAACTGAGGATACTCATTGCTCCCGGCGGTCTGCATTGCAGCCTCCACTGATAGTGCCTGATAGATATTAGGGTTGTATTTGATCTGCTTGGCCTCGTTCTCATCTTCACCGACCACAATCTCCGTTCCAATATTTTCCTCAATTGTTCTCTTGCGTTTGCTCTACTCCAAGTATTCCCACGATGTTTTGGAGATGTTTGCATTTGATACGATATGAGGTAATGTAGGTCGTTTTGTAGAGCCATAGGGTATGGTGACCACGGTGTCAGGGCTTAAAGAGGAGGGGGGTTATGGGTGACTGATAGAGGTTGGAATTTGTGCAAGGGTTGGCAGTGATAGTGTTTGGTTGTTTTTGCATTTTGTGTCTTTTGGTGTGTGGGTAGGAAGGGGTGGTGTGTCAGTCACAACGGTCTTAGAAGGAGTGGATAAAGATGGTTGGGAGAGGTTTCCACGTGTGTGGTAGTTTTTGCATTTTGTGTCTTTTGGTGTGTGGGTAGGAAGGGGTGGTGTGTTGGTCACAACGGTCTCAGAAGGAGTGGATAGAGATGGTTGGGAGAGGTTTCCACGTGCATGGTTTTTGGCTTGGTGACAACTTGATCGTTTAATGGAGTTGGTAGTTATGCATGTTGGGAGGTGATTGGAAGAGTGGTCCATTAAAGCGTCAGAGGTTATGGGAACGGTTGGGGAACTGACAAATGGAGAGCTGTCATTTGGATATCGAACCGACTTAGATGCCACCTCAGTTTCCACGACTTGTTCCTCCACAAACATTGAAACTGCTTTCACGGGTTTTGAGGGCTCAACTTTCTCCACGCTCTCAATGTCCCCAATCACTGTCCCGTTGTTGTCGTTCGTCACCACCAAAATCTGTGATTCGGGCCTCCGTCGGGATAGGCCAAAACTGTATCCCATATTTTGCATGCTTCCACCATTTCTTTGGTTTATCCTCAGCCAAGGCCCGTACTGATCTTTAGAATTTACAGATGAGATTGCACAATCTCTATCATTATGCCCGATGCATCCATAGTTGTAACAGAAAGTGGGGAGCCTTTCATATAGAAATCTTATCTACCTTTTGTTGCCCTCATGTTTTAGTAAAATTCCTCTTCTTAGTGGTTTTCGGATATCAAGCATCACTCTGATCCACAGGAACCTTCCCCACCCAAATCCCTCATCCTTTGTATCAACTTGTAGAACCTGCCCCCCACATGATTACCCAACTTCTCTCCCATGTGTTTGTTCATTGCACCAAGCGAAAGGCCAACAAGTCGGATCCAAAAGGGAACCAAATTGAAATTGAATTGATTCGGAGAGAGAGTCGCATGAGGCTTCTCCAAAACAATCAAATTATTATCGAAATTCCATGGACCTTGCATCTTGAATCATTCTATCTTAGCGTCATCCTCAAATTGAAAAAGATAGATGTGGTCCCCCAACTCCTTCATTTGCATCTGATGAGATACGCCCCAGACTTTACCCATTGTTTCTTTGAAAACCTCCAAGATTATTTTATGTTGACTGATTATTTTTCCCACAAGACGGTTAGTCTTTGGGATGAAGACTTCCTCAGACTTCAAAACAACTTCACAAGATTCATCATCCGTAAGTATAAGTTTCTTGTTCAGAGCATTTATAATGATATCCATGGCTCTCACACTCTTCAAAACAACTTCACAAGATTCATCATCCGTACGTATAAGTTTCTTGTTCAGAGCATTTACAATGATATCCATGGCTCTCACACTCATCAAGGTAGAGAAGAGAGAAGAAACAAAGAGAGAATCCTCAAAGAAGAGACCTCACAACAAACTCTCACTAAATAGAGAGAAAAAATATTCATAACCAAGTAATACAACAGAGAAGTTTATTTTTATAATGCGAATTATTGTCAGAAGAGATTCTAAGATACGCTTTTGTAGTATGGACATAAATAGTATTTGTTAAAGAATTTTTTAAATCTAAACTGCTTTTAAAGGACGTGTAAGTTATTTTTAAGACATCTTGTAAGATTTTTTTTTCTGTCTTAACGGCTAGTATCTTTTTCCTCCGATTTTTTTTTCTCTGAAAAGGTTTCTTAATTTTTCTTTACGAAAAGATGCGCATTTATCTCTTAACGGCTAGTATCTTTTTCCTTCGAAAAGGTTTCTTAATTTTTCTTTACGAAAAGATGTGCGTTTATCTCTTTATCCGATAGGCTACTTATGTAACCTTTTAGTGTTTATTTAAAGAGATATATTTTTACATTTTTCCAAACACAAGAAAAAAGATACAACAAGATAAAAAGTTCTTTTATTATTATTTTTGGGCATATTACGTAGTGTTCAGAATTCTCTTTGTGAGTGCATACATAAAAAAGAATTGCAGAGGGTTGGACTTGGTTGTATCCCGGGAGCATATTTGGTGTTCTCCTCTTTTAATGTTGCGGTTCTAACCGGAAGGAGACAAATAGCGTTTAGACAAAGCGTTTATCATAACGTGCCTCTAAGTTATACCCTTGATTTCATCTCTTTTAAATTTTGCTTTCATCCTTCCAATTTTTTTCAACATCTTAACAATGTTTAACAAAATAATAAATATGGCCATGTTGAGCATCCAAGGGTAGTTGTTTTTGGTTATGATTTTTAAATATTATAATTTGTAATCTTGTTTAAGCTTTTGAGACACTTGATAAGTTACATCACCATATAATAAATCCCCTTAGCTCTTTCTTATACTTTCTATTTGCTGAATTTAAATTTTCTTTGAATCAAATCTTTCTAGGAATATATATATATATATATATATATATATATATATATATATATATATATATATATGCGTGTGTGTGTGGAAAATGATCATGCCATGATTGGAGCATCTAACTGCTCAATGCTAGGGATGCAACTGTTAGGGTCACAAGTCACTGTGTATGTGTGGTGTATACATATACATATGTCCCGGGGATGTATTTGAACGCAAGTCTAACATGTGCATTCGAGCCAGTTGGGCGCCATGTGGCACCCATCCTGAGGATTAGGTGCCACACAACATGGCCAAGGTTGTTCAAATGTCATCTAAAGAAATTAGAATTGATGTTGTCCACCGTTGAATATTTGGTCTCCCACATTGACGTAGATGTGTGTGGGCAAAAGATTCAGAAGCTACATATGACTTCTTGGAATGTAGGTACATTAACTGGGAAGAGTGTCGAACTTATAGATGTCATGAGAAGAAGAGAGATCAACATAATGTGCTTGCAAGAGACAAAGTGGAAAGGCGAGAAGGAAAGGGACCTTGGAGATGAGTTCAAGCTAATCTTTGATAATGGGATAGACATTGTGATGGATAGAGATTTGAAGAATAGATTGTGGAGCTCAAGAGAACGAACTGATTAAGATGGTTAAAATCTTTTTGAATGAGGAAATATTAAATGTTATTAGTGCCAACAAACTCCTACGAGAATTTTGGCAATCGATGGTTGAACTAGTACAAGGCATACCCAATAGTGAACATAGTGATTGGAGGTGACTTTAATGGACATGTAGAGACGATGAGAAACGGTTATGAAATGATACATGGAAGATATGATTTTGGTGAAAGGAATGAGATGAGGAGAGATATCTTTGATTTTGCCGTAGCTTTTTACTTAAAATAGCGAATATCCCCTCTCTTGGTAAAAATTTTAAGTATGGTAATAAACTTGGCATGCCCTTTGAACACTCTCCATAAGGGTAGTATAATTATTTGCTGGAAGGAGAGGTACCTCTTCAAGAAAATCTTTTCTAAGGTACAAGAGCATATCCCCTCTTTGGTAAAAAAACTTATATATGGTATAAATTGGCATTATTTTAAAAATTAGAGTTGTTTTGGTAATTATGTTATAAATATATATGAGATCATATAAAAACCAGCAAGAAAATTCACCAAGTCTTCTTGTATACAAGTTTAAAAGGCCTGTATTCTTTCAAGCTTTCTCGCATTTTATTACTAAGAAGTCAGAACAGATTGAGTTATCTAGGCGGTTGTCATCTTTTCAAGACAAAGAAACGTGATCAAGAAGTTGGGTTCAGTATATCCTGGAGATGGCTCATAGGTACCCTGTCGCAAGTACAACTGCAAATTTGAGTAGATTGTAAGTATAAACATAAATAATTAGTCCATTATATAATTTTAAAAAATAAAGATTGACTATAATATCTTGCATTATCCAAGCAGTACGGCGTTTTCGACAACCGAATCTCATAAAAAGCTAAATTTTTGCAATTTCAAGGTACATGTATTGATTACCATCAACTTTCTAGGGGATTCATTGACTCAAATTGTACACCTGAATTATGTGCAATTAACTAACTCTATTATGGTTTACTGAGTAGTGTAACTTTTTACTACAAATTTTGGTTGATTCTCAGACATGTGTGCCTAGACAAACATTCGACATCGCGAGTTTCTGACGTCAATCGAGATCGATTGGACTGAAGCTCTAGCATCTGAGGGGTATGATCCTCATTCCCCCAGAGGGTAACTGGATGAAGAAGCAAGAGGGCTGGCAGAATCTCCTAATTGTTTTCAAGCAACTAGAAACAGATTCTTTAACAAGAAAGAATTATATTTGTCTCCGTGCGAATTTAATTGTGTATCTTATTCCCACATAAAAAACCCAGCCCCCTAAAAATTAGGAAGGGGTTGTTCGACAAGTTGGAGCTGTTTTGGTCTATTTTTTTCTTGGGGAAAGTTGGGGGTATTCAGGAGTGTCTTTTGGGGTTTAGGAACGATTTACTAGCAAATTTCTCATGGCAGTTGCTATTAATGTAAGAGGAGAAACAATCCACAATGTGGTAGAGGAAAGTGCCTTGTCTGGTTGCATTGTAGTCTTTACATTAAATAGTGAATTTTTCCATAGATTTTCTCCTACATTATTATGGTTTTTACGGCGTTGTATCCGTGTTCTCTGTTTTTGTGGTTGAATTTTGATGTTACCTTGTTTATTTGCTTATTCCTTCTCTTATAATACTTTGAGCTATCATTTGAACCATATGGTAATTCACATTTAAGATTAATGTGTTTCGCTTTTGAATTTGTGTGTTTAAGTTCTGTCCTCTTCTTGTTTTTTTTTTTTCGATGAAAAAAAAAGTGACTTCAGGCACTAAATGTAGTATCCTGAACACATCTGCAGTTATTTATTATTACAGTGTATCTTGATTGATTCATTAAGAGAACATGCTTTCTTCCAGGTGGAAGACTTAAAGCGGCTATGTAAGCTAGGGAGTCGGACCCCTGGACACCCAGAGAATGTTGTGACTGAAGGCATTGAAGTTACATCTGGTACTAGGTTTCATAGATATTGAATAAGTTGTTCCAGTAATAGATCCGGCACTTATTTTCTGTTTATATTAACTTTAGTTGCTCATAACAGGCCCTCTTGGTCAAGGTGTTGCAAATGCTGTTGGTCTTGCTCTAACGGAAAAGCACCTCGCTGCACGTTTTAATAAATCTGATGTCGCCATTGTTGATCACCGGACGTAAGTGTATTATTGCAATCCACAGGAGTGTTTATTCATAGTAAACTTAGCTTATTGAAAATGTAATAGGAATGATGGACACAAGAAAGAAAAATCATTGTATCGTGCACCTTGACACCTAGTCACTTTGTGCTATGCCCCATCTCTACCCAAGATTAAGGAACATGCTCACTGTTCTTGGACTCCCAATCATGGTATCAAATACTCGGCCGATACCAATACCACCCCAATACAGGTACCGGGGTGGTATTGGTATCAGACCGATACTACCAAATTTTTTTTTTTTTTTTTTTTGAACTTTTTTTTCATATATATATATATATATATATATATATATATATATATATATATATATATATATATATCAGCGATACCGTATCCGTATTGATAGGTGATGAATGCCAAGATGCGTGCACCTAATATTCCATCCCTCTGATCAGCTGTTTGCTTTGAATCATCAATTAAGTTCTGGGATGTTGCAAAAAAGCCCATTGATTTAATGGTTAAGAACTCTTGGTCAATGTGATTTCCTGACTTTGGACTACTGAGTTTTGGACAGAGCCTATAATATGGTGTTGCGGGCTTACCATCATTCCTCTGCAATTTTTTGCAATAATTCTTGCCTGTTTAACATTTATTGTGAAGGGCGGACTCTATTGAGGAACTAACAATACACCAAAACTCGTAGGTGTTAATGGAGCGGAAAGACCTAACCAATACACCCAAAGCTCCTAGGTGTTAATGGACCAGAAAGCCGTTATTGTTTTGGGTCATAAAACACCAGCATGCTCCACAGGAATGGGGCTGTACATTCTGGTATCCCTTTTGTCCCTTTCCCTAGGTCGTCCCTTCCGGGAGTTTGAACTCAAGACATGATACTGGCTCTGATAACACTTGACCTAACCAATACACCCAAAGCTCCTAGGTGTTAATGGACCGGAAAGCCGTTATTGTTTTGGGTCGTAAAACACCAGCATGCTCCACAGGAATGTGGCTGTACATTCTGGCATCCCTTTTGTCCCTTTCCCTAGGTCGTCCCTTCCGGGAATTTGAACTCGAGAGATGATGCTGGCTCTGATAACACTTGTTAAGGACTTAACCAATGCACCAAAAGCACAAAGGTGTTAACAGAGCAGAAATTTAAGACCTTATTACTTTCTGGTAGTAACAGATTTTTTTGTTTTCAAAATGGTAAGGAGTTAAAGGTTATTTGCAACCCACTGGTTAATTCCTGGCAGGTTTTGCATCATGGGAGATGGATGTGCTATGGAAGGAATATCCAATGAAGCCGCTTCTTTAGCTGGACATTGGAAACTCAATAAGCTCATTTTGATATATGATGATAACCATAATACGATCGACGGAGACACCACCCTTGCATTTTCTGAGGACGTATGTGCTCGTTTCGAGGCTCTTGGTTGGAACGTAATAACCGTAGAGGATATATATGAAGATGCAGGGTTATTCAAAGCGGCACTTCTCCGCGCTTTGAATGAAAAGGAGAAACCATCTTTTATCAAGGTGGGTAAGATTTGTCACTTTTTTAGCCACGTGCCACATTTTTTACCAGTGTAAATCATCCAAGTGGCAGAACATCATGTGACCTGATGTTAGCCCAAAAAAATGCCAATAAGAGCATAGTCACTAAATTCTCCAAACTTTTTAATAATTTGCGAATTTAAGGTTCTATGAATTAATCACGAATTATTCGTGAATGTTTGAAAAATTCATGTGTTTTCTAAAAATTCACGAATAATTGACGATTTTTTAATAAATCATGATTTTAGTATCTTTTTAAATCTGTTTATACTTTTAAATTTTATTTTTTATTTTCTTCTCCAAATTTTCCCCCGAACTTGATGAATTCTGCTGGATTTCTTCGAATTTTAACCTTGTCGAATTATTATCGAACCCCAACTTGGTGACTATGAATCAGAGGATGGATTTGAGCCATTCGATCTCGGAACTTTAATATGGACCGATGTTCATATCTAACATAGGATCCATATTGAAGTACTTAGATTGGATGTTTCAAGCCCTCTACTTGGCATATTTTTATGAGCTAAGTGATGTTCATATGATGTTCCGCCACTTGGATGAATCGGATTTGTCAAAAATGTGGCGCCATGTAGCCTAAATTTTGCGATGCTACAATTGGATTATTCTAGGTGAAAACTATGATCGGAAAGTTGTCGGAAAAGGAAGGAACTTCAAAAGCTCATCATGGTACCTTCAGTGACAAGGATGTGAAGAAAATGAGGGCTAAAGTTAATTGGGAAGATCGAGAACCATTTCAAGTCATTCCAATGGTTTACAGGTATGGTTTCAAAAGTTACGAGACCTAAAACTATTCCTTAATTTTTATTTTCTGAAAAGCCTAAAACTATTACTTCTTTTTTCCATTTGGTACATAATTCTGCTTTTACTATATATAATCCCATTTGTGAACACCAGATGTTTTGTCTCCATGTTTAGTTTGGAACATTTGGTGAATTGTTGGTATTAGGTTCCCAACTCATGCAACACCAAAGACGGTGCATGGGTCGATCTCCTCTCTGCCAAATATAGGAGATGTAATGATATTTTTGAGCCCAAGATCAAAAACTTATTTTGAAAGAAGTTAATGAGCTTGTTAGGCATAGTCAGGCTATGGTATGGTCTATTTAGTTAAAGGCAATTGCTCCCTTTTAACCTACAGTATAGGCAGTTGCCTCCTTTTAATTTTGAGTTAATATTAGGTACATGACTTGAATGCCGATACTCTTCATCCTCGGGTCACTTTCTGGGATGTGTACCGCGTGGAACCATGTGCTCTGTTTGATTTGAAGCCCATGATCTCACGATATATTTTTTCAAATAATGGAACGAAAAATGATCCCTTTTGTCTGATTCAATGCAATCGAACACCATCTGAAATATATGGTTTGTTGGATTTACATACAATTTTAGATCTGATCAGTGTGCATGTGTTAATTCCACATGACAACCTAAAAAGAGACCCGAGTACCAAGTCACCTAGCGCTCTTGCTGCTTACATAATCCTAACTACCTAATCCTTTTACTCATTTTCTATGACCTAAACTTGCCCCCTCCTAAAAGAAAGTAGTCTCATTAATTTATTTATGGTTCTGGTATGATATATTTTTCTATGGATATGAAGGCTTCCATATTGGAACTATTGCAGGGAAATGCACATACAAACAGAACATGGAGAAAGGCTGGAGAAGGATTGGAATACCTCTTTAAAATATTTTGAAAGCAATTATCCGCGAGAAGCCGAAGAATTCAAAATGATCCTTGGCGATGGCTTGACTCCAGGCTGGGAAAATTCGTTACCGGTAATCGATTCTATAATGGTTACTTTTTTAATTATTTATTTAGAATTTAAGGGGGTGCCTAATATCTTATTTAGCTTACCTGTTAAGAACCCATATTTCATTCAACTCTGATGATAACCTAGAGCAATTATTCAGAATTGGTCTACATCTGATCCGGTGGATGCCACTCGTGGGTACTCGGAAAAATGTCTAAACCATCTGGCAAAGGTGCTCCCAGGCTTGATTGGGGGCAGCGCTGATCTCGCATCATCAAACAAAGCGTACCTAAACGGCTACGAAGACTTCAGACCGGATTCTGCATGGGGCCGTAACATGCGGTATGGCGTTCGAGAGCATGCCATGGCCGGAATTTCAAACGGGATCGCCCTACATTCAAAGGGGTTAATACCATTTGCCGCGACTTTCCTCATTTTTTCTGATTACATGAAGGCAGCACTAAGACTTTCGGCACTGAGCCATGCCAGAGTCATCTATATTTTGACCCATGATTCCATCGGGCTGGGGGAGGATGGCCCGACCCACCAACCAGTGGAACAACTTGCAAACCTTCGTGCTATACCACGACTTCTCGTATTCCGGCCAGGTGACGGCAATGAGACAGCTGGTGCTTACAAAGTGGCAATCAGAAACAAAGATACCCCGAGCGTAATAGCTTTATCCAGGCAAAAGTTGGCGGCCAACATGGAGGGCACATCAGTCGACGGAGTTGAAAAAGGTGGTTACGTTGTTAGTGACAATTCCGGGAAACAATTGCCAGAAATTATACTCATAGGCACCGGTTCAGAACTGTGTCTGTGTGAAGCGAGTGCCGAGGGGCTCAGGAGAGAAGGGAAAAAGGTGAGGGTGGTGTCATTGGTTTGCTGGCGGCTTTTTGATGGGCAGTCTAGAGAGTATAAGGATTCGGTTCTGCCTCGTGGAGTCTCGAAGAGAGTAAGCGTTGAGGCAGGCTCACCGCAAGGGTGGAGGGAATATGTAGGAGGTGAAGGTGTGGTGGTTGGTGTGGAAGATTTTGGTGCAAGTGGGGCTTACTTGGATACTTTTGAAAAGTTCGGGTTCACAGACGAAAAAATTACAAGGATAGCAAGGTCGTTGCTAGACAAGTAGGCATCGTGTTTTAAAGAAAAAATAAAGTACAGTTTGAAGTGTTAGATTGTAACTTATGGATGAGTAGTGCTTCACTCATCCATAACAATAAAAATAAAAAAGGTAGTGCTTCACTCAGAAATCTTTTGCAGGTGTGGTACTGGAGATAACAGGGGCTTGCGTCTTTTTAAAGGGGAAATTAGAAGAAAGTGCCCCGTTTTGAAACATTTCAGGCTAATATACTGAAACCAAACTTTTTAGATTAAAGAGTTTTCACGGCTATTTGAACTTCAGAGATTCGTGAGATCTAATTTACCCATCACGGGTATTGGTTGCAGTTGTGAAATTACAAATTTGCCCTTCTATATAGAGGGTACTTTAAGGGGAAATTAGAAGGAAACACATCTGTTGGAGCCCGTCGTCTTCTCCAAGAGAAACACTCCTCATTTCAAAAACAGTTGATCATCTTCTCCAAGAGAAACACCCCCCATTTCAAAACCATTCAGTGTTAGTCGCTTCTCCGCTCAAACCCACAGTCGCCCACCCATCGCCCATCTTTTTGAGTTTTTATTCTTACAAACCCTTAACAAAAAAAGCGGGAAAATCGAACTAAAGGTTATATTGGAGATTTTAATCTCCATAAAAAAAAACAGAAATTAGGGTTTTTTTCTTCTTCTCATAGAACAAAAGCTAATACAAGTGAGCTTCTAACTTCCAGTTGAAATAAAAATAATAAATAAAACTGCCCATCCCTAAATTCTTTGTTGTGAGCTATTTCCTCCTTCAAAAGCAATATAAAATAACTCCTGTGTTCATATCTTGTCTTCAATATGGAAAAACCCATATTTTTGTTCTTTTTCTTGTATCTTTAATTAACTGTTTAATCTTCATGCAAAGAAGAATAAAATCAGCTCAAATTTTGGATATTGTTCAACATTAATTCTTGTATTTTGGTGGTTTTGCCGTGGGGAAGTTAGAAACCCCTTTTTCTTTAAGCTCTGTTCGGCCGTTTCAGAAACAACGGCCGCGATATATTGGAGCCAATCGGATTATCCGATAAAAATCTACGGTAGTAATAAGAGAAGACGAAACACCCTTACTCTCTATATAGAAAGGCAATTTTGTAATCTCACTATTACAACGAATACCGACATTTTATTTCGGTATAATGCGCACAAACGTTTGAAAATGAGGCATGCTTTTCTAAAGTACCCTTTTTAAAATCAGTTTAACTGGGGCTGTAATTTGAACAAAATTAATCAACTTATAGGTGAAGAATCAGCTGATCATGTCCCCTATTCATTGCCCGGCTGCCAAAGTCATTTGAAACTCTTTTAGGGGCTGCTGCCTTAAGTTAGTGGGATGTATGCCGAGATCTTGCAAGGAGGTCCTTGCGGATTCCTTTGTCGCAGAGCAAGGATCCTTCACTCATAAAAGCCATCAAGCTGCTGCACCTTGCCATCATTTGGGCAATTTGGAAGAAAAGGAACCAGCGAATCTTCGAAGATAATTGATCCTCTATTTATTTGGGGATCGATTTAGCCACTAGGAACATTCTGTTTTAGGAGAGGACTCTTTAGCTATTGTCAGTCTACATCTGTCCTCGGCCTCTTCTTTAGGGTGGTTCGTTTCTTTTTCCTTTTTCTGTTCTTATTAATTTCCTTTTTTCTGAGCTCCTTGGTCAGCTCTTGATCTCACTTGTATTTTTTCATTTTAATGAAATTATACCAGTCGGAAAAAAAGAAGGCACAACAACTGGCTTCCAGAAAGAAAAACAAACTATCACAAAAGTAGGAAACAAACTATTGAAGGTAAAAAAAGTAAACAGGCTGCCCAAGGACTAGCCGTAGTATAGCGCTACGACACTTGGAACTATAAATTAGAAGCAAGACAAGAGTCACACACTTGGAGCTATAAATTAGGAGCAGGGCAATTTGACTCTCTCCAAATTACTCAGTACTGCGCTACAACACTAGGAAGTAGGAACTGTAAATTAGAAGTACGATTTGTTTCCAAATTTCTCAGAAAATCGCCAAAAGGAAGGACTTCTAGAGCATATTAATATCATCGCCAAACATATCCTCAAGCCATCCGGCCGAAACAGATTCACCCAGGCAGCCACTTGTTGAAATTTAGTCTCACATTGGATATTTTTAGCCTTATCTCTCCTCTTTTAAGATCCTGGCTCCCTTCACTCATAGCCAATTGATTTTGAGATGGATGTCTAAATTTATCATGGTATCAAAGCAGGCCTTTTGCCATCATTGAACCAAGATCCTGCTCTCTCCATCCTTGAACCAAGATAGGAAGGAAACCCAAATAAACTGAGCGTGTATGGAACACAGATTTTGAGTGAAGCACTTCAGGATCAATTTGTTCATGATAAAGGAGGTTCATATAGTGGAATTTGTAAATTTTGGGCAACATCCTAAACCCCCGGGGCACAACGCATTTGGTCATAAACAAATTTATTTCGAGTTTGAATTTGTTCATTTGGTATCTAGGTTCTTTCTTTTTGAGGTGAATTAAAAGCTCTACGGAGTCTTTACAAGTGCTAATACTAGTAAGACAACAGATTTGAGAAGTTTTATTTATTTTGAAAGCAGGATAAATTGGTACTGTTTAAGGTGAATAAAAGATCTAGGAGCCTGATACTAATACTTGCGAGGCAAAACAGATTTAAGAAATTTGGTTTATTTTGAGAGCAAAATTAGAAACTAGCCAATTGGGTGCAGGTCACAGAACTTGGAAATGGGGAAAGGAGGCTCAAAATAGGAGCCATTGAGGAGTGCCCATGTTATAAGTTTGTTTGCAGCTTCAGTAGCATGTATTCCATCCCAGCTCACATAGTTATGGGGATCAGCACAAGCTGTAGCTGTTACCTTGCTCCCATTAATTACCCTGGTGTTTCCACAGTAAACTTGGGGACTGAAATTATAAGCACCTCCCCCGTACCCACAACATGCTTTGGTTCCATACTTGAGCCCTGCAAATATAATGATTTGTTACCAATTGGGATTTACTATGTCTTATATTAGAAGCCGGAAAAAAAGAACACAAAATGTGATATTTTGAAGAGGTTGCAATTATTTGTAAAATATTCCTTTGCAAGAGATATTAAATCAATAAGTTGATACTTAATAGTTCTATGAAAGCCCCATTTTAAGGCTGTGGCATATGTTATTTAGTAATTCAAGCCATCAAAGAGGTAGCTCATATATTAAGCTCAAGTGGGCTCAATAACACTCATTCGGTGATTTTTCTTTGGCTTCAGTCAGCTTGTTTTTCTATATGTAATTCTATCTCTTTCATTAAATTGCATCTTTATAGAAAAAACGATAATAAGATAAAGTGTTGTGCGACTCAAGAGTTTCACTTAGATTGAATGGATGTTTTTATAAAAAGACTGTCAAACTTATCGTATCCAATGGTGCAGAATGTTGGGCCACGAAAAAGTGACAAGATGATAGAGTACATATGGTCGAGATGCGAATGTTGAGATGAACGTGTGGAATAACAAGAAACGATAAAGTTTGAAATGAGTAAATAAGAGAATTTGAGAGTGACACTTATAAAGGAAAAATTATGGAATATCGCTTGAGGTGGTTTGGACATAGTCATTGAATGCATGAAGCAGACCTTGCATGAAGAATTGAGATACAACAAGCACAATAGGAGAATAGGAAGACATGCAGGGTAAAACATGAGAAGGGATATGAGAGAGTGTGAAGTTACATAAAGAATTGAGATACAACAAGCACAATAGGAGAAGAGGAACACATGCAGGGTAGCACATGAGAAGGGATATGAGAGAGTGTGAAGTTACATAGAGCGTTGATAAAAAACAAGTGAAAAAATAGTACTTGCAAAGCCAACCCTAACTAGATGAGATAAGTTTAAGATGATGACAAAAAAGAAAGAAAAAATTGCATTAATTGGATGATGACTAAATGTGAGAAATCTTACTTTTACAACAAATTTGTGTTTCCTCCCTAATTAACCAAGCAGCCATAACAAAACTAAAAATCATGAAAGTAGAAGAAAAGCCTTACCATGGAAAGTGGGGCGCCTGAAGAGTTCGAGCTTAATGGAATGAGTATCGACATAGACGACCGACGCATTTGGTAGAAGATGTTGAGTTTGATGGAGCAACTCCTTCAACATGGTATTGTATTCAGACACTGCATTGTTGTAGGAGACCATGCATCCATACATGTCTAAGTCAGAGCTGTAGTGAGGGAGCTCTGTTAGGAATGCCGGAAAACATCCAATTGGCGCAAGATTCGACACCATAAATATACGCCCTCCAAGGCCATATAGCTCCTGCCAGTCATATTTTGACCGTAAATGATTACCCACGCTTCACCTAATGATCATATAAATATGGATAAATGGGGTGTGATCACCTTGTTTTCAAGCTACGTGACACCTGTTGATTGACAAATCCAAGTCATCAAAGTGGTAGCTCACATCAGGAGCTCCGGTGGACTCAAAAACCCCTCATTAGGGGATTGGAAAGCCAGAACTATATGCTCTAATATGAATGTAACGGTCGGTATATTAAAATGCGCCAATTGGATAGTTGCAATCCTCTCTCCTACCGGCCCAAATGATGAAAAACTGGGTTCTCATGACCCTGGGGAGAGGTCTTACCTTAATTGTTTCGGAAATCTGAGATGCCACTTGAGGAAGAAACTGTTTCACACCCGATATCCCAATTTTCGCTAACTGGGAAGTGAAGTCATTTTGGCCGATATCAAAAGTATACAGTGATATCCCGAAAACATCCGGAGGAGGAAGGTACCCTAAAACATTCATTAAGAGGGTCAGGTCAGGGGCATTGTTCATATCAATGTTGAGTGTAACTGCTCTGAGATGATCTCGCATGCATTATACCCGGTATATAACCGAGTTGCTCGTAACCTTATTTATCGTTCTAATCTCATCCGGCCCCGGCATATACCGGCAGGCGGTACCATAACCATGATTTTTACCTGTAGGGTGAAGTTCAAGGACTCTAGCCTTGAAATCTTTCATTTGGTTGAGCTGAATAGCCAGAGAGAAAGGGCTGATTCCAGTAACGAAGAGGGAAGTATTGGGAAGCATGACTGTGGAAGCCAATGTTGCATAGTTTGCTCCATGTGTAAAATTTGAACCAATTGATTGAAGATATGGGCTTAGATATGGAAATCCAAGTGCTTGAGCTGTTGAAAAAGAAAACAATGAAATAACCCATTATATACATAGTGACAAATTTCGGTTTTGGTACATTTCGATACCTTTCCGAAAAAATTCGGGAAAGTTTCGGGGAATAAAAATATTTTTAATATTTAAAAAAAAAATTACTACAATATATACTAAATTACTAATATATTTATAATTAAAAAATAAATAATAAATAATAAAAACTAAAAAAAATTAAACATAAAAAAAAATACTGAAATTTTGCCGAAATTTTCGTTTGACCCCCTTTTCAGCGAATTTCGGCAAAATTTGTCATTATGATTATATATGAAACTGGGAACAAATAAAGATGAAATGTCTAATTAAAAAATAAAAACTAACTAATTAGTTACTTATGAGTAGAGGCGCAGACGGGCTGGGTTGAGGTCAACATTTATTGAAATCCTGAACCCAAAGCCCGTTTAGAAAAACCAGAGTCACGTTTGTGTTTAAATGATCTTGCACCATCAATGATTTAAGATGTGGGTGAACAACATTTTTTTTATTAAGATTATTTAAATGTCTGTAAAGAGCAATCATGTCGGTAAAGAGCAATCATCCCTTTGCTAAAATAGTCAAATCTCATAAGGTGAACAGCTATTTTCTATCATGCAAAAAAGTGCAAATACACTTCTTGCCTTCCACCACTTTGATGCTCCAAAATACCCGTTCATCTCTCAAGGTTGACAGAGAAGAATGAACCAAGCACTGCCCATGTTGGGTATCTAATATATCTTATATATATATATATATATATATATATATATATATATATATATAATATGAGGGTGAAGGTCCACGTGGCATCTATAACATTGTTTCAATGTCACCTAGACATCGAGTGCACTGCTTATATATATATATATATATAGGGTACTGTTCCTTTTACTTGAGTCATGAAATATATATATATATATATATATATATATATATATATGGAAAATTATAAACGGTGTACAGTTTTTGATAGATAATATTGCAGACAACTTATGTGGCGGCGACGTGATTGGCTTGAGTGCTTTGGCCCCACTATGTGTGCAGCCAGTCATGTCGCACCAAGTTGTTTGCAACATTGTCCATCGAAAATTGTCCACCGCATAACAGTGTCCAATATATATTTCATGACTCTAGCAATCATTCGCTGCATGTCACATTAGGTTGACTTTTTAAGTAACTTGATGTGACATGCAACTCATAAGAGCTCAGGTCATAGGCTTATGTCCCATTAGTCCTTAGGGAAAACATTAATTCGGTTTTTTGTCCCCAACGTTGAATTCTCCTTTATAGAAAACAACAGTTATAGAATGTTTAGGTCACCATTTAAACCTGTGTAGGTTACAATAGTAATGAACAGACCAACAACAGACTGCTTACGTGGCATGATGCAAGCGCAGGTTGCGACCTGAATTGTTGGGCCCAACTTCACTGGCATTGCGTCACGTAAGCGGTCCTTTGTTTCGCATCCACCATATATTAGTATCCTTTGTGACATCTTTTAAACTGAAACACCATTTTGGTGTTTGAAAGATCTTTCACCAGTGTGATAGCTTATGCATTGAACTTAAGTGATCCCTTGAACCCCAAAATCATACGTTTTAGATAGTTTTAACCATTCGATCGATTTTGCAGACTCTAATATCAACCGTTGCTCTTATTTTTAATGGAGGGATACTAAAGTTTATAGTCGTGATAGAGATTGTGACTCAATTGGACTATAAAGATTGATCATACACATTATAGTAAAACATATTTAAATGGTGTAAGATTTAAAATTTACTTTAATGGTGTGAGATTGTTCCAGATCTCCACATTATCTAATAAAAAGGGACAGTGTTATATGGACGACAGATTTTATGCAGAAAAAGTACAGGCAGTTGATGTCTCGCGAAGCAATTGTCTGCAAGTGCGGTGGGGTTCAATTAATAGAGGTCGGTGCGGTCAATTACTTCGCGCAACATCAACCGCCTGCACTTTACCCTTAACAAATCTATCTTACCTATATAGTATTATTAATTTTTCTTTTGTTTTGAATGGTAAAACCAATAAGTTTCAGTAGAATTGTGTAATTTTTTTACCGAAGAAATCGACAACAAGCCTCCCATCAGAAGCACGACCGGAGGGTTTCTTGAAGTAGGTGACTCCATAAGGGCCAGTTGCAGCTGGAAATGCTGCATAAAATCCACCCGTATCCGAGTTCGAATCCCCAAAGTTGAAGATGGCCGAAAACTCGCATTTTGCTTCACTCTCCATTAATCCGTGGACTAGAAGCAGCACCATTGTCACCCACAGAAGACCCATGTTGATTATGCTCAGAAAATGAGAAGATTGAGAGAGAGAGAGAGAGAGAGAGAGAGAGAGAGAGAGAGAGAGAGAGAGAGAAACAAAGTCTGATATCATATTGTCTGTAACCTATATGAACATGTAAAGCAGCCTTATCATGTAAGTCCAAATCGAATGACGAGTACGTGTCAAACAAACATTGTATCCATTATAACATAAAGTTAAGTGTTTACTAAAAATTATTCAAGGACAAAAGAAAAATGAAATTAAGAGTAAAACTTATACAATTGTGAAGATAAATGTTTTCTCTAAACGATATTTGTAACCTTTCGATTAGAATCGTGATAGAAAAAAAGGAGAATAGCAAATATATTCCCGAGATATAATCAAATCTAGCCCTCTGTAATTATTTTTGTGTTTGCTCTCACAAAAAAAAATTCTAAACACTACCTAATATGTTCAAAAAGAAAAAAAGAAATTTTTATTTTTTGATGTCACTTCTTGTTATTTTTATAACAGAGATTTTATAAAAAAATAAATCGATTTCACTTATGTCTTTTAAGAGAGTTGTGTCTTTTCAGATAACAGTAAAAAGATAAATCGATTTCACTTATGTCATTCCATCCAATTTTTTTATGCTTTCAATAAATTGATCCTGTCTTTTGCTTGGAGGGGTCGGCTCTTCATGTTTCTCTCCTTGTTTTTTTCTTATTTTAGGGATAGCATATGAGAGTTTTATCCTCTCATTGGTGAGTCTTCTTTTTCGAGTAGATCGACTCTACGAAGGCCTTTTTGCAATCTATACTTATTTCTGAAATGATTTTGGTCACGAATTTTACCGACGTTTTGATGGCTTCGTTATTGCGCGAACACATACACTATTTTTATGTCATGAAACATTGTTTAAAAGCTTCGATTGAAGCGATTTGTGAAGCTTTTGGTCGGTATTTGCCCTCGTTTCCAATGTGGTGAGCTTTTGTAGATCGTGAATTTGGCGATGATGGTGGCATCTCTTCGAATGATTTTTTGGTGTTGGTTATCTGCGGATCTTCAGGATGGTGATAGATTTTTGAATTTTTACTTTACTTTGAAGGTCCTTGAAATCCTTATCAGTATTAGATAGGTCTTAGATATCATACATTGTATTTTAATGTTAGTTATTTTAAATACCACTATTGTGGCCCTCTTCTCTTTAACCGTTCTCCATTTCAAATGAAAAAAAAAAATTTCATCTCAAAAAAATAAAAATAAAAAACTAATGGTAAATATAAATCAAAATATACAACATATATAAAGTTGGTGTTACTACCACACCACTTTTTGTTACAATCACCTCTCTACTTACACAAAGTAAAATACGGTTGACTGTTCAAATCAAACGACAGAGTCAAGAGAGGGTCAGATGTTGATTTCATCTAATACACATACCAAAAAGTAAATGTGATCACAATATAGTGTCAAGTGTGGTTCAAAGTTCAATTTTTTAGATGTATGCTACATGGAATCAATTCATCTGATTGTCTAATGATAAACTTCTGATCCTAAGGTCTATTACGCGGAAGATTGAGACAAAAACGATCTCTAAAGCAGTCAACGGATATTTGCCTTGCTCAAATAAGGTGATTGTAATATAAAAATGTGTGGTAGTATCATTAGCCCTTAAGGCTTCGTATTTTTGAACTTGTGATGTTTGTAAACATCATCTTAGTTATATATGTAAGCATCATCTAAATCGTCTAATTTTAAGACCGTGTTTTAAATATCATTGGTGCAAAGATGGACAAGAAAAGCAATCTCTAACATATAATTCACTGCAGTCAAAGGATTAAATGATTCAACAGTTGAATGCACTAAAGTAAATGAGAGAGATGTATTTGGTTCCAATCTTTTACACTAAAGAGGAAAGGACCCTTAGGTAATGGCATTAGAATTAGATAGCTTAGATGGTGTTCACACATGACAAAGATAATCAAAATACAAAGCCTTTGTTTTAAATTGTGCGCTTGGGAAAAAACATTTGGAAGTAATGGCTGCCAAATACATCACATAAATGACTGATAACGTCGTATGGTGAGAAGGGGTTCTTAGGTGAGATATGATATAATGATCGCGTGAAAAATTAAAATATATTTAATATAAAAAATAAGAGTTTGCCAATAATGAGTGGTCCACCCATTATGGGCGGTAAATTGATTCACACGCCCGTGCAACTCTGTAATGTGCACATACTTCTATGCATTGGAAGTATGTGCATATACCAAAGTGGTACCAATGTGCGAATCATTTTACCGCCCATAATAAATTAACCACCCATCAGATACAAACTCAAAAAACAAATTGATACTTATGGATGATGAGTATTGGCATCCAGCAAGCCAATATTTTGATTCCACCAACCTCAATATTGAAAAACCCTTCAATGTGATGCCAATGTATATTATTTTTAGAGTTTTTTATGAAAAATAAATAAACAAAAAACTCACATTAAACAGGGATGTCAATAAAGTAACTAGGGCTCTCAATAGGTCACGTAGGTTCTATACCTGCCCGGGTTTTTTATTGGGTTGGATACATAAATATGTCCTATCGGATCAGGTCGGACATGTCACATTTGATCTGACCATTGGGGCGGGATGAAGGTCACGTCAACCTGAATTTACCCGATATTGTCTGTAAATCAAGGGGAAAAGAGGTTTTGAACTGGGTCAAATTGGGCTCGGACTGGCATATACCTTGGACCCGACAGGTCAGGTTGGGTTGGAGTGCACCATTCCGTCGGGGCATACAGCCAAAAATTTCAGCCTGACACATTCTGACCCATTGACAGCAACTTTAAAAGTAACTCCCAAGTCCCCAAGTCCCAACCAAAGATATTTGATCCACACAGGCAATAAATTTAGAGTTTTCTCTACTACAACGACACCACAAAAAAATAACAGTTACAATTTAAACGAAAAAAATAAAGATTACAATTTAAATAAATAAATAAATAATAATATAAAAAATAAATAAATAAATAATAATAATAATAATAATAAATAAATAACCTCATATGACTATAGAATGCATATTTGAGCAAAACTATACTGTTTACGTTAGAAGAATTTGCCACCTAGATTTTTCAAAAAACAGATAGATACTTAGATCAAAAGTAGTCACAATTGCTACTGTACCACCAACCAATTACTTGACTTAGAGATGAAAGGATTCAAGGTCATCATCCGCCGATGTATTCGTCCCAAATTATCTCTACCATACGATCAAATAGTTTAGGAGCTGAATTTAACTTAAACAATGATATAAGTGTCACAGATCTAACAGTCGTTACCCTCTTCTAAACATATCGGTCAAGAGAGTCTCGCATCGGCTGCCATCATTTTGTACAGCTGCTTTTCTTCGTCCCAACTGAGACGCTTCATTGCATCGGCGCCAAACTTTTCGTACTAATTTTTCTCCACTTCTCATTCATTGCTCCAAATTTTTTTTAGGCTAACCAAGCTGCCATCCAATCAGCTGCGTAATTTTTGGAGATCAGCCAATCCAATTCATCTCGGTTAATTTTTAATCTTTTTTCTTTCTTTTTTATTTTTTTGGTCCTTAAACTGGATGAAATTTTCACAATCACAAATCTATATTATGAGTTTGGAGTTCTTCAATTTCCAACAAAAAATAACAAACACCAAGCAAATATCCAGTGTCATGAGATGACAAGAAAAAGTATTTCAATAATTAAAATTTCAACTAAAAATAGAAATTATAAACTTCATTGCAGATGGATCACCCTTGACTTATGATCTTGGAAAAATGACAGCACAACCTGACCAAATGATCAAACAGTAATCTGGCCAACGAGCCGCTTTCGGATCTGCAATATACAAGGAAAAAACATAAAAGTAGCATGAGTGGACAGTTTAAATATTAAGAATTGGCTACGTACTGCAGTGCATTAAAGACCCAAAAAATAATAATAATAATAAATAGAGATGATGGTATAAATGTTATTATGAACTATTATTGCATAGGGTTTACCATAATATTAAGGAAAGAGTAATAATCCAATATTTATATCTATTCTATGGTCAGCGTGCCTTAGGCTCGGGCAGCCGTTCGACATTTTTCTTGGTTTACGAAGAAAACAAAAATATATATATATTTTCCATTTGTAGAAAACCAAACTACCTTTCTTTCTGAACTAGAGGACACAATTAGAAAAACAATTAAAGAAATAAGATTATTTGCTTTCAAGTTGTTTCCACAAAAAAGTACCAACAGTGGAAAATGAAAACCAAAAGCAATGATGCAAGAGGGATAAGATAGATACCTCTGGAAGTTTATTGCGAAAGGCGACATCGAGCCTTGCATCTAGTGTATTCTCGCACACAATCTTCCCATCTCTAGAAGCCAGTACAACACCTCCAGAACTGAAAACCACACATATTTATCAGTTTAGAGTTTCTTTACTGTTGTCAGGCTTTGGGTTAGCTCTTTCGGATCAAAGAGCGGCTCTTTTGCTCTTTCACTCAAGTGGGGAACTGTTTTTACATTTGGTAACACAGCTCCTCGCCTCATTTGCTCTGACGGGGAGCTGTTTTAAGTGATAAAACTGCTCTCTTGCCTTTATCTTCTCCGGCGGAGAGCAGGCAGAGAGTTGCGTCTGCTCTTATAAGAGCTAACCCAAATGCAGCCTTAGTAACAAGAGAACAGTGAAACGTGATGCACGAATTTCGGACAATCAACCAATTTTGGTATGGAATAATGGCTCCTGACCGTCATTTAAGCACCAAAATAGTGTTTAAATGATACTACACCATTAAATTAGACTTTTTTATCTTATACCATTAAATTATTACTGTGACATGTGGCGCACATATGTGATGAATCTAAATTGTTGAATTGGCAATCCATCATTGGAGCATGTTTTAGCCAAACAATCATGCCCATAAGTGGATGTGAACCATCTGATTGGAGAACTTTAATATCAGCCACTAAAACTATGATCAACAATTGGTATTAGAGTACACAAATCAGATGGTTCAAATCTCCCAAAAAAATTAATTTTTGGGTCCATTACCCTTCAATATCTGATCGATCACTTTGATGATGGATTACCCATATCTTAAACCTTTAATGGTGTAAGATATTAAGATCATTTAAACACCATTCTGGTGTTTAAATGACGGTCAGGAGAATTGGGTCCTTTTTCCATTCATACAGGAAATACACAGCTATATTTTCGTTCATCACTAATTGGAACCTAAGAGTGGGAATTCAAATCTTCACCACAATGATATGTGGATTTACCAATTACCATACAATCCATGAGTAACCTACTAAATTAAACAGTTTCACCAATCTATAGATGAATTATATAATTTTAATGGAGATTATGAGTTTTTGTTACAAGTAAATACCAAATGATTAATCCTGAAGGCCATGATTTCAATTCATTTTTTGCTAAAGCCAAGCACCAGTCACATATATTGCATGCCCTCTCCCCTTGGTGCCATCACAACTTTTTGTTAGCCAGGACAAGTTAAATAACTCAGGTACTGGAATAGACCTTAATTATAACAACCCTATAACTGTGTTAGCTAATATAGCTAGCATGTGACATATGGGAGCCAAAAAATTTATATGCACCCTCAATTTTATTTGAAAGGGTGCATAACAGTCAATACGAGAATGCATTCCCGTTAAGTGGGCCATTTGGATTGAAAGAAACGATAGAGTTTTCATCGGAGGAAGCATCGCCCAGCCCTTTGCATTATGAAATCGGCCACAGATTTTACGGTGCAATGGGTCAGTTTATTGGTTAACAAGAACTAGTGGGAGGGCAGGAACTTTTTGGAGGAATGGGAAATTTTGCGGAACGATTAGCTCTGTCCTTCCGCTTTGGAAGGGTGTCTCGGCTGGTTTCGGGTTGCCCTTAAGTTTTGATGGGGGGGGGGGGGGGGGGGGGGGTGTCTTTTTGCTGCTTCTCGCTGCTTTCTCCTTATATCCTCTTTGCCTTCTTGGCTGCTTTTCAATATATATTTTTCGTTGCCCATCAAAAAAAACATACTGGCTAGAATAAAACAACACCCTACACAAAACACATCCCTCTTTTCTTGGGACTATTAACTATTTATCGTTGGAGCTTTATCCAAAACCACATTCAAGACAAAAAATAGCACTCGAGTTGGTGCCGGCACCCACCATAATTTAGACCACTGGAAGTCAATTGCATGGCCTTTCACAAAGGAACTCGTAAATTGATTTTACCGAGAACATTCCTTTAGTTTCCTCGGACCAAATTCTATAACCGGGCCATCACCAGTGACTAGCATGTAAAGAGGTTCAAACATTAGGACATTTTGCCCCGCCAAAGGTCCACCCAAAATATCACTTCGTCACCCTTCCCCAATTTGAACCTAACACATTTGTGCCTTAGTCTAAGAAACCTCCCTCCATCAATAGGATCCATAAGGAGTTCTATACATTCACAACTTCTTCGTCTATTTTTTTGTTAGTGAAGGTAGGATTGAACCCTCCAGCAATAGCATCCATAAGGAGTTCTACACATTCACAACTTCTTCATCTCTTTTTTGGTTAGTGAAGATAGGATTGAACCTACAACCATAGTCACAAAATTCTCCGGCTTTTTTTAAAAATTCGTGAATAATCGCGAATTTGAGATTCTGCGAATTAATCCCGATTTATTTGCAAGTTTTTCAAAAATTCACAAACAATCCCGAATAATTCATGATTTTTTTATTAAATCGTGATTTTTTGAAAGTTTTTACACTTTTTAATTTTTATTTTTCTTTTCTTTTTTTTCTCCAATTTTCCCGAACTTGCCGAATTTTGCCAGATTTTTATGAATTTTAACCTTGCTGAATTATTGCCAAACCCCGACTTGGTGACTATGCCTACAACCTCAGGTTCAGTCATCATCCACCTTCCAGTTGAGATATGGGCCCCAACCCATACGAATTCGTATATCTCCTGTTCAGCATGTAACTATAATTTTATCCCGACCAATTGCATCCATAGCACATTCCTATCCTGTACGAATCTCCGATAGCCATTTCCCCAATAACGCCATGATCATCGCTTTCAAGATTTTATAATGAGACCTTGACAAGGGCACCGACTTTGTGGACATCAAACCCGACACTGTGGACATCGGTTATGGACCATATCGAGTGTACTAGCGGCGGAAGAAACGGGACGGAAACCAAAACCGGGCGTAAAAGCAACCAGAACCGAGCATAAAGGAGGACATGAAGGCATGCACATTCGATCGATCAATCAACTGCGACCAGCAGAAATTGAATTTTGGTGACGTTCTATTTCGTGTATATATATATATATATATATATATATATATATATATATATATATATATATATATATATACTCAATCGATCGAAGCTTAACATCGATCGATTGATTTTTCGTGTGAATGGGATCCGCCATAATTCAAACTTTAATTTTAGGGACAAACTTGTCTTTTTTGAATTTATTTTTGTATTAGGGTTTTCTTTTGTGAGGCTATATAAGGTCTCTAAATAAACAATGTAATTAGTTTTTTTATTATTAAATGAAAGAGCTTTTGCTTTTGGAACTTGAGATGAGTTTCCTCGAAGAGTGAATCTTCTTTCCAAGAAGGGTGTGAAGCCCACAATCTATCTTTATCTCTTTGATTTATCTTTCACTGCCTTTATTTTGTTCCCAAAAATCCTAATTTCAGCCATTACTCTTTCTAATATTCAGAAAGTCATAAACCCTAGCTTTCATCTGAACCGTTGAATCGACCCAATTCAATACACTTTAACCTCACCTTAACCATTAATCCATTCTGCATCAAAACACCCTGAGAAACCATCAATCCCATCATTGAACTAAGAGCGCCCTAATCTGAAAGCTGCTAGAGTTCTAACTCTAGGATCTTCCTTCTGCGAGGCTAATGGATCTACACGATCTTCTATAAGAAAAACCATGAACCTTAAGGTATTGCGATTATATATTGATTTTTGCTTGATTAATTTAGTTTAATTTGGGCAAAACATTCATTTCCTATTCATTCACGTAGTTAGGATTTTGTCCCGCGACAGTTTTGGTATCAGAGCTTAGGTTCTAGGTTAGGGCATATTGTGTGACATTTTAAGTTATTGCATTTTATTTCAGTTTTGTTTGTGCACATCTAGTGTTCGATAAAATTCTTCTTTCATTGTTAGTTCATATTTGTGTGTCATTTTAGAACCCGTGCTATTAGTCATGATCACCATAGATATGAGAGAGGTTGTCGATGTCCTTAGGGACATCAAAGCCGAATTGAGTGTGATCAATGATCGAATGGCTGCCGTGAAGCAAGCCCAAAGAAACCTTGAAACTTTCAATGGTAGGTTGCTAAACCGAATCGATCGGTTAGAAGAGGAAGATGGACACTTTGAGCAATGAAGCTCATTAGTCAGGCTTGGCTTTTTTGGGGTCAACGTCGATCGCATAAGGATGACCACGGGATGTGCTCCCATTATCCGTTGGGAGGACATGAAGGAGCGACTCACGGAGAAGTGCGTTCCCTCATCATACTGTTATTGCCTCTTTGATCAATGGCAAAATTTACGCCAAGGTAGTATGCCCTAGCGGATTACATCGGCAAATTTGAAGAAAATATGATGAGAGCCAAAGTATCGGAAAATCCTCAAGTCACTCTTTCCCGATTCCGCACCGGATTGCAATTTGATCTGCAAAAAGAGTTGGCCTCTCACCCTGTTGAGACCTTCGATCAGTGTTACACCGTCGTTCAAGACCTTGAACGATATTTGAAAATGGCGGTGGTGAAACAGTCCGAACCTTATACCGGTCAACATCGTACCGGAGAGGTGAAAATTAATGCGGGAAACCCACCTCCTAAACCCACACAATCCACTTTCACCGATGTGCGGTTTGACAAAGGAAAGGGTGTGATAGGAGAATCCTCAAAGGAGGGTTCTCAAGTCAAATGTTATAAATGTCAAGGATTGTGACACTTTGCAGCCCAATGCCCTACAAGACACCCCCAAAGGAAGCTCTTCATTGAGGGAGAGGGAGAAGAGGATGATGGACTTTTTGAGGAAGAAATCTTTTAGCCGAATGTCACACCTAGTGATGAGGAAGGTGATGAGAGGTCGTGCTCTAGTTGTGAGGTGTGCCTTTGCACAGCCTCAACAGGATGAAAAAGAGGATTGGCAGAGGGAGAATATCTTCCACACCTTCACCATATGTGGAACAAAAAGTTGTAGGGTTATCGTGGATATCAGGAGTTGCACCAATGTGGTGTCTACACACACTATCACCCGCTTAGGGCTTACACCCGAAGCTCACCCGAGACCATACAAAGTTGCATGGGTTGACTCTTCATCCATTGTCCCATGTCAATTCAATTGGGCTCGTATTCCGTCACCCTGTGGTGTGATGTGGTGCCAATGGATATGGGCCATATCATTTTGGGAAGGTCGTGACTCTATGACATGAATGTAACCATTTTTGGCCGATCTAACGTGTGCACATTCATGCATAAAGGCAAGAAAATTACTATAAACCCTTTGCCTCCCAAAGCACCATACCAACGAAGTCGAAAAGAAGGGCAATCAATCTAAGACCCTCAATATTGTGAGCCCTTTGGAGTTTGAGAAAGTATCGTTAGATGAGAGCGTGGTGTACGTTGTCGTCACCGTTGAGAGTGCTCCTGAGTCTGTGGGCGAGTACCCCAAGGAGGTTGAGCCGATCTTGAACAAATTTGCGGATGTCTTCCTAGAAGACTTACCCAATGAGCTCCCTCTCATGCGTGATATTCAGCACGCCAGACTTGGTTCCCAGATCTACCTTACCGAACCTGTCCCATTACAGGGTGAATCTGATCAAACACGCTGAGTTCACTAGGCAAGTCAATGAGCTCCTTCGAAAGGGGTTCATCCAAGAGACTTTGAGCTCGTGTGTCGTACATGCTTTAATAACACCTAAGAAAGATGGTACTTGGCGCATGTGTGTGGATAGTCGGGCAATCAATAAGATTACGGTTAAGTATCGGTTTCCCATATTGAGGCTTGATAGCATGCTGGATATGATGGTTGATGCCACTATCTTCTCGAAGATAGACCTTAAAAGTGGCTACCATCAAGTCTGAATTCGCCCGGGTGATGAGTGGAAAACCGCCTTCAAAATTAGAGATGGTCTTTATGAGTGGATGGTCATGCCTTTTGGGTTATCTAATGCCTCGAGCACCTTCATGAGGCTCATGACCCAAGTGTTGAGGCTGTTCCTAGGAAAATTCCTTGTATATTTTTACGACATCTTAATTTACAGTCATGACAAGGAACAACACCTTATCCACCTTAGGCTGGCTTGCGAAATCTTGAGAGGAGAAAAGTTATGCGCGAATTTCAAGAAGTGCACATTCATGCAACGATCCATTGTCTTCTTGGGATTCATTATCTCGGCCAACAGGATGGTTGCGGACCCTGCGAAGGTTAAGGTCATTGTGGAGTGGCCCGAACCTCGAAATATTCATGAAGTCTGTAGCTTCCATGGTTTGGCCACATTTTATCGTCGCTTCATCTGAAACTTTAGCACCATCATGGCTCCCATTACCAATTGCATGACAAAAGGAGAGTTTCAATGGAGCAAAGTGAATTGAAGGCCTTTGCCGAAAATAAGGAGAGAATGACCAGTGCACCCGTCATGCGTCTACCTGACTTTTCCAAAGTCTTCGAAGTAGCATGTGACGCGTCGGGTGTAGGAATATGCGGAGTGCTTAGCCAAGAGGGCCACCCTATGGCCTACTTTAGTGAAAAACTTAATGAGGTAAAGCAAAAATATTTCACCTACGATAAAGAGTTTTATGCGATCGTCAGATCCCTTTAGTATTGGAAGCATTACCTTAGACCGCAAGAATTTATGCTGTTTTCTGACCATGAAGCCTTACGCTTCCTTTCTTCCCAGAAAAAGTTGAACCCGAGACACGCTACTTGGGTCGAGTACCTCCAAGGGTTCACATTCGTGTTGAAGCATAAGGAAGATGCTGAGAACAAAGCAGTTGATGCACTTAGTCATCAGGTGGCGACTTTGCAAACCATGAGCACCGAGGTCGTCGGATTTGAGCAGTTGAAACAAGATTATCCCGCGTGCCCAGATTTTAAGGTGGATTACACTGCTCTCCTTGAAAATCAGAACATTAACTCCAAGTATACCCTGCAAGACGGGTATATGTTCAAAGAAAATCGCTTGTACATCCCTCGCACCTCATTGCGTGACTTTCTCATTTGGGAGTTACATGCCGAAGGAATTGCCGGACATTTCGGGTGCAACAAGACCATTGCACTCGTTGATGATAGGTTTTACTGGCCTAGCCTTATGAGAGATGTTTCACGGGTTGTGAAACAATGTCGCACATGCCAAGTGGCCAAACAGAGTAGGCAAAATACTGGTCTGTACACTCCGTTACCCGTGCCACACACCCCATGGGAAGATGTTTCTATGGACTTCATGCTCGGACTCCCCAAGACTCCGCAAAAGCACAATTCCATTTTTGTGGTAGTGGACCGATTTTCCAAGATGGCTCACTTCATACCATGTTTTAAAACCTCCGATGCGGCTCATATCGCAAATTTATTTTTCAGGGAAGGTGTGCGTCTCCATGGGTTACCCAAAACCATCGTGTCAGACAGAGACGTGAAGTTCACTAGTTATTTTTGGAAAACCTTGTGGCACATGATGGGTATCATGCTACAGTTCTCATCGGCCTATCACCCTCAAACCGATGGTCAAACGGAAGCCACCAATGGAAGCTTAGGTAATCTCCTTTGTTGTCTTGTTGATGATCATGTTAGGACTTGGGATTCTACATTGCTAATAGTCGAATTTGCGTACAATAATTCTGTCAATAGGTTCATAGGCATGAGTCCGTTTAAGGTCGTACATGGTCATAGGCCTAGAACACCACTTGATTTAATACCCATGTCTGCATTACATCGAGTGTCCGAGTCCGCAAATGCATTCGCACACCATATTCACAATCTGCATGCCGAAATTAGAGAGAAAATTAATTCCAATAATGAGCAATACAAAATATTGGCGGATGCACATAAGCGTTTCAGGGAATTCCAAATAGGTGATCATGTTATGGTTCGGATTAGGCCGGAACAATTCCCATTGGGAGTCACCAAAAAGCTCCAAGCCAGTGGCACTGGGATTTTTAGAATTGTGGCAAGGAGTGGCCATAATGCTTACGTCCTTGAGCTTCCTCCAGATATAGGGATCAGCTCTACGTTCAATGTGGAGGACCTAGTCCCTTCTCTGGGCTCAACCCCACTTCCTTGCAACCCGTTCCAAACCACACCCACCCCACCCTTGCAACCGGTACCCCTTCCTTCCCCAAGCAGGCAGCGGAAATATATGATTGAAGGGATCTTGGATGATCTTGTGGTATCTAACTATCTATCCATGATAAAGGATTTTAAAAATATTTGGTGAAATGGATGGGCAAGCCAGAATCGGAGAACACGTGGATACATGAAAACGAAGTTCGTCGCCTTGACCCCGACATACTTGATCAATATCATACCTCCACTTCATCGATGATGTAGCCTTCTTGGTCTGGGAGAGTTGACGAGGACGCCGACTTTGTGGACATCGAACCCGATATTGTGGACATCGGTTATGAACCATATCGAGTGTACTGGCGGTGGAAGAAACGGGACGGAAACCAGAACCGGGCGTAAAAGTAACCGGAACCGAGCATAAAGGAGGACATGAAGGCATGCACATTCGATCGATCAACCCCAGGCTCGATCGATCGACCGCGGCCAGCGAAAATTGAATTTTGGCGACGTCTGTTTCGTGTATATATATATATGCTCGATCAATCGAGTACCATTGTCAGTCGATCGAGTAAGTTGTGATCCGAGAGCTATAATTATATATATATATACTCAATCGATCGAAGCTTAGCATCGATCGATCGATTTTTCGCGTGAATGGGATCCGCTAGAATTCGAACTTTAATTTTAGAGACAAACTTGTCTTTTTTGAGTTTATTTTTGTATTAAGGCTTTCTTTTGTGAGGCCTCCTATATAAGGTCTCTAAATAAACAATGTAATTAGTTTTTTATTATTGAATGAAAGAGCTTTTGCTTTTGGAACTTGAGATGAGTTTCCTCAAAGAGTGAATCTTCTTCCCGAGAAGGGTTTGGTGTGAAGCCAAGGGTGCGAAGCCCACAATCTATCTTTATCTCTTTGATTTATCTTTCATTGCCTTTATTTTATTCTCATAAATCCTAATTTCAGCCATTACTCTTTCTAATATTCAGAAAGTCATAAACTCTAGCTTTCATTTGAATCATTGAATCGACCCAATTCAATACACCATAAACCTCACCTCAACCATTAATCCATTCCGCATCAAATCACCCTAAGAAAACTAGCGATCCCATCATATAACTAAGAGTGCCCTAATCTGGAAGCAGCTAGAGCTCTATCTCTAGGATCTTCCTTCCACAAGGCTAACGGATCTAGCGCACGAACTGGACGCTACCCAAATCTACACGATCTTCTATGAGGAAAACCATAAACTTTAAGGTATTGCGATTATGTATTGATTTTTGCTTGATTAATTTAGCTTAATTTCGGCAAAACATTCATTTCCTATTCATTCACGTAGTTTAGGGATTTGTCCTGCGTCAGACCTCCTTTCTCATTGCCAGACACCACTAACTAACTAAATGGAACTTTTGCCCTTCTCCACCTCCATCCCATAAGATTCGACATTTAATTCTCTCAAGTTTCACAAAGATGTTAATGGGGCATTAGAACATGGCCATAAAGTAAACCAATAAATGCAAAAGCATTGCCTTAATGAATGTTAATATCTAACACACCGATATGAGATTACAAGTCCATGTAGCAAGTTTTCGCTCAAACCTTTCCACCACTGGATCCCATAATCCATCGTTAGGTTTTCCACTACGCAATGGCAAACCACGATACGCAGATGGTAAAGATACAATCTACATCTGAGAGCCTTGGCCATCACTCTTTTGATTGCACCCTTCCCCCCAAGAACTTAGTTTTTCTGATGTTTACTTGTAGACCAGAAACGTGTCTCATAAAATCTCAACAATCATTTCACATTCATCAATTCCTTAACAGAAGCATCACAAAATACCACAATATCCAGCATACTGTGAAACAAGGTATCTAACTCGGGATTGGTATCGGGTATTGGTTCATGGAGGACCGATCTGTATCGGCCAATATGGCTTTATTTATTTTTATAAAAGGTGAATGTACTTTAAAAAAAAAATCAAATCAAGGGGCCATACGTATCGGCCAGTACCAGATACCAATACCACCATATCGGGGTGGTATAGGTATCGGTTTCCGGCGAAACCGATACATCGGTATCAGCCGAGTTTTGATACTGTGCTGTGAAATATCTGCACGGCACCATTAGTGATCTTGAACTATTCAACCAAGCCAACTTTTCTAGAATGGGACATTGGTTTACTCAATGCTTTGCTCCATATTAAACAAGAACGGAGAGAGAATCTCCTTGTTGCAGGCTTGCAGCCCTCTATAACTCTTGAAATACCCTTTGGCAGTCTCATTAACTCCAAAAACCACAATGATGCATAGCAAACTCATCCATATTCTCCATTTCTCCCAAATCTCATACAACCCAACACTCAAGGATATCCCAACTGTCCCAACATATGCTTTCTCCATGTCAACTTTGAAAATATAAATGAACCTTTTTTAGCGATGACAGGAGTCAATACACTCACGTGCTAGAGCAGCCACATCCAAAATTTATCTACCAGTACAAAAGCCCCTGGAGAAGACAAGTAACCTTTTCTATAATTAGCTTTGGGATGTTTGCTAGCACCTTAATAAAAATCTTGACTCAGTAGTAAAATCCCCCATTTAAGGCTGAAAACATTAGTCCCCAGCGAATTGGGAAGGTTCTATCCTTTGTGCTCATTAAACATTTACACTAATAAGATTCCATCCTCGACCTTCCCTTTTTAGATCCCTCTCTCTGATAAAACTATCAGAGTCGCCAATAACACCATCCAAATAGCCATTATTTCTGCAATCAGTTTTTATTTAAAGCAACAGAGGAAAATTATTATTACCGATACATCCCCACCCTTGTCACAAAAGACCTGCCTATCGGCCCTATCCTTAGTTTCTGAAATTCCGAACATGCCCTCAAGAATCCAATTAATACCAGTAGTACTCCTTCGCACATGACCAACGCATGACCCATTAAAAATTTTCGTAATCCAGAGACTAACCCCACTACTGATTCCGTATAAGAGATGCACTGCCACATGTCGCCTTTTCCTCCCCCTCATGGTCATGTGCTCGAGATCTCAATGTTTTCGGACATAATAACTTTGTTGAGTCCAGACTTCAGACCTATTTGAACGCCCACCATGTGATTTAACCATACTATATCGAAACTGTTGAAGCTTCTGCAGACCAGCAGACATGACATCATCTCCATCCTCCAACCTGCCCTTTTCCAGATGATTCTCCAGCACACGACCATGCCATTTCCAGCCCAAACACCACCCCAACACCATTTCTGTCCATCTCCAATATCATAGTGAATTTTCCCAAATTTCACTGTTTCCCCCTCTATAAATACTTAGCCAAATTTTCAATTTCACAAATAATTTTGCACATTGAACCTCCAGGAACTGCACCAACCTCTCATCTACAGCCAAAAATTACCTACATTGGTTTCCAATTTCACGAAACATGTCAATCTCCCACAAGTTAGGCCATACACTTTCTATATTAACACTGTATTATGGCTTGGGAGTGAAACTTGATTAACTGCAACCTCCGATCTATTCATAATCACCAAATTCTTCGAATATTTGAAAAAATTGCGAATAATTTGCAAATTTAAGGTTCTATGAACTAATCATGAATTATTTGCAAATTTATAAAATATTCATGTGTTTTTTAAAAAATATGCGAACTTCGCAAATAATTCATAAATAATTCAAGATTTTTTCAATAAACCATGATTTTTAATACTTCTTACAACCTTTTTTTATACTTTTAAATCTTATTTTTTATTTTTTTCTCCGGTTTTTCTACGAATTTTTCCCTGAACTAGCCGAATTCTGCCAGGTTTTTCTGAATTTAAACCTTGCCGAACCCTGACCTGGTGACTATGCATCTATTAAATCTGATGCCCCCACCTATAAGCACAGGGCTAACAAATATCGCTTTCATTCCAAATCGTACATAGGGAACTAGAATAGAAAATTTCCAGCCTCCACCAACCTTGTTGGGAGTGAATCCTCCATCTTCCAATACGTTGCAATATCGCCGGAAACCGATACCACCCCAATACCAGTATCGGGTATTGGGTATCGGTATCGGTCGATACGGATCAGGTATCGGCCAATACCCCCTTGATTTGAATATTTTTTTAAAAGTTGGTTCTCTTAAAAAAAAAAAAAAATCTGTATCGGTCGATACGTATCGATCCTCAGTGGACGGATACCCGATAGGCCGATCCCGAGTTAGGCAGCTTGCTTAGCATTTAATCCAGTGCAGCAGAGTTGGAGTCTAATATGTACACCCACACGTTCGTGGAACTCCTCACTCTGTGGCATTGCTCAAACAACTCCCACCCGACAATTCCCCGGAAAAGATCTGTCATCAATTCTCTAGGTAGGCTTTCATTCCACTTGTTAGTTCCAACTGTGGAACATTGTTCCCCGTAGTTTCCGCCCGCCTTCTAAGTCCCTCCTTTCTTGGACAGCAAACATATTTTGGGGACCTGGCCTCCCCTCTCCAATCTGCCTTTCACCATTTAGCCCATCTACCAATTACAACCATTTCTGTTGAAAGTCGAAGCTGGATAGCCAATTTCGCCAGGGAGGCTCCCATTCTCATGATAATGGAAACAGATACCAACACAAATTTCAGGGACAGAGCAAAAAGGTAAAAAGGTGGGAATATCTTCTACGATGGAGAATAACTATTACAAAAAAACTAAATGTTTGCGTGTAAATAATACACACCCACCCACCCACACACACACACACACACGCACGCACCCACTCCCACCCACGTAAACACGCCCACACACACCCACACACACCCACACACCCACGCCCGCCCGCCCACGCAAACACGCACACACACACACACACACACACGCACGCATCCACGCCCGCCCGCCCACGCAAACACGCTCACTCACACACACCCACGCCCGCCCACACACACACGCCCGCCTACGCCTGCCCACCCACACACCCGCCCCCCCCCCCCCCCCCACCCCCCCCCGCCCCCCCCCCCCCACCCACCCACATACACACACACACACACACATATATGTATTTCCTTGTGGAATGTAAGGAATAACTTAGTCTCCATACTTACGAACAGAATGTTTAACAGTTTGCAACTTCAAATCATTTATGGGAAATTTCTATCAGTAGCTGGTGTTATCATGTCTTGTAATTTCTATCAGTAGCTAGTGTTATCATGTCTTGTAATAGTTAGCTACTTAGCTGAATGCACAACATTATATAATAGTTTAGTGTTCATAAGAAATATTCATATAAATCATCTTCCTATTGTTGAAATATGTTAATTCTCAAAACCAGGGTGATTATATAACATTAGCATTTGCCAATTCAATAATATTGGCAACTTAATAGCTTTTCGAACGAGAAAACTTAAAAACTAAAAGAAGAAACACGAGAAAGAGCATGCAACTACACCACGTGAATTGGCTGTTGTTAGTAGTTAAGCACAGATAAGAGAGGACCAAGCACGGTATCAAAACTCAGCCGATCTCGATACGTATCGGTTTCGACGAGAACCGATACGGAGACCAACCCGATACAGGTATCTGGGTGGTATCGGCACCTGTATCAGTATTTGACCGATACTGGTCAGTATCGGCCAATACTGACTGATACAACCAATTTTTTTCAAAAAAAAAGTGAACAAAAGGGTATCGACGATACGGTATCCGTGTCAGCTGATATGTATCGGTTCAAGATGAACCGATACCCGAAACCAATACCGAGTTTGACATCTTGGGACCCAGATTAATTCACTAATATTTTTAGTAACTTTTTTATATGAAAATTTACCAGAAAAGCCCATGTGCGTGATGATGGCTAGGAGCAGGTGGCAGATACACATGATGGTCTACCAGTATCTCAGGAGGATGAATGTTTGCTTTCTCTGCATACTCCTCCTTTGCTTGATGCAAAACAGACTCAACCAACCCATGATCTTCTTTCCGACAACGCAATAATACAGCTGGCTCTTTGAGTCGAAGCAAGCTCTACAAGAGAGGAAGAAAAAATTTCACTAGTAAAAAAACCAAGGTTAAACTATGAAGTTAAAACTTATTTAAAGACAATGTGAACTCCAAAATGCTGAAAGGAATAATTCTGGTTAAGAAAATACATATTTTAAGTATAAAGCAAAACAAACCCTATTAGGTGAATAGTATTAAACTATTAATGTATATGTACATAGTCATACACAGCGTAGGTAGTATTATATTGGTATATAGAGCGTAATAATAAATGCGTACATAACGTAAAGGTATGTGAGTCAATTGGATTAATATAAAGGCTAGTAGGACTCTTTAACCCTAACCAAGTCATTTTCTTCCTTTCTCCCTTCTTCTTCTTCTTCCTCATCTTACCTAACCCTAATCCTAGAAACCTAACCGTAATCCTTCTCCAATAGTCAAGTTGGCATCATAGACACCTTCTTTGACCTTGTGATTGTTGACGTCACCCAAGACGGTGCTGACGCCAGTATGACATCACGCTGACTTCAGCGAGGTCTAACTTTGACCTTAGACCCCTAGGAAACCTACATCATTCGAGTCCTTTTTCTGAGATTTACAACTTTAATAAGGAGTATTTTGTCATTTAACTTGTGGAAAGGTGATTTTTGAAATGTTCTTTACCCAGATTGAGATCTCAGTTTTGACGGATTTCTAGGCCATCCGACACCTGGAACCCCTCAAACTTGGTATGTTCTTGATGAAATTTCCTAAGAAACTTCTTTCTATCCGTTCTATGTTGAATGGGTGGCATTTTTGTGATGATTTGCAAATCTTCTCTTACCCCTTCTTCACACCCAATTCCTGAGTTTCGGGACTTCTAAGATTCGTGTCACCTTTTAGCTCTTGAATTAGTGGCATATCGTCCACATAAATTTTTTGAATCATATCTTGTGAAGTTTGGTTGTCATTTGGCAAAGTTATGACCATTCTTGGATGGTGATATACCCGGTCTTCCTCGAATCTTCATATATTTTTCAGTGGATGTTTTTCCCACTGCCTTTTGAGGATAAGTTTGATTGTGGATGTTATTTCCCACTATTGACTTCTCTTTTTCATTTAATATGGAACCAAATCATCCATCTCAATCAGGTCTTTAGATCTTATGGACGCGGGACGGTAACCCTAAAATGCGTGAATATGATTTTGATGCAGATTTGCCGAAATTAAATAAATTAAAACAAAATTAATCTCAAAATTAACTCGATACCTTCAGGTGCATAGAATTCTAGTAGGTAAATCACGCGAGATCCGAATAGGGTGTCCAATCCTATGCGCAAGTACTTTCATATTTGAGGCGAGATCGGCCTAGAGATAGAACTCTGGCTTTTCCAGGCTTGGGCATTCGTCTTCGATCCGATGTAGATTCGCAGGCTCTAACTAGAGTTGTGAAATGGATTTATGGTTTTGTAATAGGTTCATGGTTTAGAAAAGGTTTTTGGCTTTGATTGATTTAGGGTTTTTTTTTAAAAAGGTTTAGGGTTTTGGGATCAAGAAATCAATAGATTGAGAGTTAGAAAAGCAATCAAAGAATGATAAATAGCAAATATAGTGAAAGATCAAGAAAATAGATGACAAAAGATAAGCAAGAAGATATATGAGAATCATTCCCTTGACCTCACACCAAACCCATCTCGGGAAGAAGAATATTCAAGCAATAATGCATTCAAAATATTCAAAAACTAATTAAATTGTCTTTATAAGGCTCCTTATATAGGCCACCAATAATTAATTCGAAATAAAAGAGTCCTAATAACAATAAAAGACTAAAAAGGCAATTTCCGCAAAAATTAAAATTCCTGCCACGATGCCCACGGACGTCCGTGACCTACGGACAGGTCAAAATCACGGGTGTTCATCACTATTCACGGATGTCCGTCACTGTTCATCAAAAAAAAAAATCTTCCTTGAAGCTGAAAATTCTGTTGCGGCCCAACTCCAGTGCTCTCGATCTTGACGTCCCCCGTCACTTATCCTTCTAATAAATTTACTGGTACTAAACGTAATGGGAAGAACTTCCTCCCGTGGTCTAGGAGCCGTTGAACTATACTTGGGTAGCCGTGATAAATTGAGTCATATAGTTTGGACCATTATTGAAAATCCCATCCTCCAATCGTTCCTATTTCAATTCAAAATTGATAATTCCACTGTATTGGTGTGGTTGTTCAATTCGATAAAGGAATCTAGATATAACATGTTCCATGAGACGACTACAGAGTTATGGGATGCATTGACACAACTATATGCCCATTGTAAGAATGACACTCAGATTTTTATGAGGTGTCACGTGTGGGAATCGTACAATCTCTGAGTACTTGGATATCTTCAGAGCATGTGGGATGAGCTCAGTCAATATGTGTCCCCTTCAGAGTATCCAGGTGATAGCTCCAGAATTGTTGTCGTCGTCTTGAGCGCCAACAAATATTGTTTCCTGATAGGACTTAGGCCAAAGTTTGAGTAGCTTCGTGCCCAAATTCTAGTGACGGATCCTTTTCCCCCTCTACGGACCGTGTATAGCACAATTTGTGGTGATAACTGGTGTCGGGCCATTATTGCCCTCTCTACTACTTCTACTAAACATTCGACTCTTGCTTTTGAATCTCAAGATAGGAAGTGGTCGTGGCTATGGAGAGTGTGGTAGAGGAGGATGTGAAAATCGTGGAGACCCTACTATTTTGTGAAAATTTTGCTATAGGCCCAAACATGATCATTTGAAATTCTTCAAGCTTCATGGTTATCCTCCTTGTGTCAAATCATTCTCTATTTCTCATGATGCCACATCTACCGATGTTACTTCTCTAAATCCTTTTAGGGACACTGCTTCTACTATTGACATTCTAATTGATCCCTATGACCTTGCTACCCTTTGCACCGAGATAGTTGATATCTGAGGACGTCCTCAGGTGACCTAGCCTACCTCTTCTTCTATGCCATGGATCAAAATCTCGGCCGAAAATTCGAATTTTCGACCAAGACGTCTCGGTTTCGGTCGAGACCGAAAGGGAAAACCACAAAAATCCGCCCCCCCCCCCGGAAATCTGAAATTATCGGCCGAATTTTCAAATTATCGGCCGATAATTTGAAATTACCGGCCGAAACTTTCAAATTATCGGCCGAGATCACATATTTCTATTTTGAAATTTTTTTAGTCCAGTTTTTGCAAAAAAAAAAAAAATTCCTTTCTTTTTTTAATAAGGTTTAAACCCAGATTTTGAAAAAAATAATTTACCCATTTCTTTTCCTTTTTTTTCCCTAAAAAAAAGGAGGTACCTGGCTGGCTATTCTTCTTTTTCTTCTTCTTCTTCTTCTTCTTATTCTCCTCTGTTTTTTTTGTTCTGCCGTATAGGTTTAGATGAGAGAGATCTGTGGGTTTGGGTTTGATGGGTTATAATAGAGAGAGAGAGAGAGAGACAGGTTTGATTACTATATATCATATGTACAGGCATTTTAAGTGATTGCACAAGGTAAAAGAAAGACTTTTCATTTTAAGGACACATGACATGTGAAAATGCAATCTAGACCGTCTGATATAAAGTTCATGATCTATAGATCCTCGATAGATAAGATTAAAGCAAAACACAATATACGTATGATATAATAGCCTTCGACTATATTTAATCACATGATGAAGATTATATTTCGTGTCAATCTTGTCCACTAAGGATCTATAAATCATGAACTTTAGATCAGACGGCTCAAATTGCGTTTTCAAATTACCGTCTGATATCAAACTACCATCTAATATAATAGCCTTTGACTATATTTAATCAGATGATGAAATCAATATTTCATGTCAATCTTGTCCACTAAGGATCTATAGATCATGAACTTTAGATCAGACGACCCAGATTGCGTTTTCACTTATCACATGTCCCTAAAATACAAAGTTTTTTTTTAACATTGGTGCAATCACTTAAAAAGCGAGTGCAAGTACATATGATCTTCAGATTGCGTTTTCCGAAATTTATCGAAAATTTGATCGAAAATTACCAAAATTTTGACCAATTTACGGTTCGGGTCATGAACGAAACCGAAACATGGTATATATTTGTTCTAATAATGTTAAATAGTTAAAAAAAAAACTAAGAAAATAAAGTTCGGCAAAATTCGGTAGAGTTCGGAGCATATTTTTAAAAATACCCGAAATTTACCGAAATTTTGACAGAAATTTCCAAAATTTTGACCAATTTACGGTTCGGGTCCTGACCGAAAGCAAGATTTTGATCTATGTTCTATGCTACCAAGTACCTCATCTACCTATCATGCAACCATGTCCTTTGCTTCTTCTCCACCTGGGTTAATCACTCAGGCGCCTTTGATCATATGACTGGTGATTCCTAGTTTTTTTCTTATTATTCCTATTTCCTTTAGTAGGCAGATATATTTGGTTGATGGTTCTCTCACTCCTGTTTCTAGTAAGGAGAGTGTTCCTCTATCAGTCACCCTTTCTCTTTCTAATGTTTCACATGTCCCTAATTTGAAGACTGTTTTGTTGTACGCCACCCTTACTCTTTCTAATGTTTTACATGTCCCTAATTTGAAGACTGTTTTGTTGTATGTCAGTTGTCTTACTAAGTCATTAAATTGTTTTCTAACATTTTTTCCTACCCATTATGGTCTACAGGACCAGACTACAAGGTATCTGGCATGGGGTTTGAATGAACTCGACTATACTACTTTAGCGCAGATAGGCTGACCGCACTATCCTCACATTATAAAATCATGTCCTCTTTTAGATGTAGTAGCTCTAACAAAAGGCCGTTAAATATTTGGCATGCTAGGCTTGGACATGGCAATTTGCAAAGTTTGTGTTTGTTGTTTCTTAGATTTAAAAATGATGATCATGGTTTTAAATTTCAATGTCAAACTTCGCACTTATGCAAGCATACTCGATCTTCTTATCCTTCTCATATGACTAGCAGTAATGCTTTGTTTGATCTCATACACAATGACGTTCGAGGTCCTGCACCGTATTCTCTTTTGATGGCTTCACATATGATGGTTCATTGATGACCACTCACAATGCACTTGTGTACTTGCTCAAGTCTAAAGATGAAGTACTCTCCTCCTATATTAGCTTCTCTACTATGTTCAAACTCAGTTTGGCCAGACTACTAAAATTCTTAGGTTTGATAATGGTGGTGAATACACATCCTTGGACTTTTGGTCATATCTCCCAATAGATGGGAACTTTGACCAATTTCCTTGTCCTTACACTCCACAATAAAATGGTGTTGTGGAGCGTAAGAGTAGAATCTTATGGAAGTGACTAGATCCCTCTTCGCAGGATGCATGTTCCCCAATCTTACAGGAATGTCGCTCTTATTACTACCACTTATCTATTTAATCATGCACACACTAGTATCCTGAATGGTTAAATTCGTATGAAACTCGTATCCTGAATGGTCAAACTCCTATGCATATTCTGAAACTTGGCACTCCTTTATTTGAACTTGGACCGAATTTTTGGATGTATTTGTTCAAGATCTTTTATCCCAAAAGGCACAAATTAGATGACAAATCCATTCATTGTGTTTTTTGGGGGATATTTGAGGGTGTCAAGTTATCAGTGTCATAAACCTAAAACTTGAAAAGAGTTTACAACCATATATTTCCTGTGAGGATACACCATGTTTTTTTTAGCACTCCTTCACTTCCAAATTTTGGTTAAAGTATTCCATTATGCTTCCTTTGCCTATTACTCATCCTCCTGCAGGATCCAACTCTTCTACTCGTGGACGTCTTCCTCTACGACATACTTATAAATGTCGAAGCAAGTCTATGTTGTTGGTACGCGATTTTCAGGAACCCTCTCGGATTCAGGAAAATACTCCAAGCTGGTCACTCGAGACTCGGTTTGTAAGAGGGTAAAGGTAAACTAGCAACAAACAGACTTGCTTAGTTTAAGGGTAAGGCAACAAACAGACTTGCCAAACCGAACGTTAATAACAAGCAAACTTATTAATGTTCAAATAAGGAGTTATGCAGCACACGAACCTGTAAAACCAATGTCAGTGACAAACAAACTCACTTGATGATGCAGCAAACGAACCTGCAAAAAAACTTTAGTGACGAACAGACTCACTAACAAATAAAGTACCTTGCAAAAAAGGTGTTAGTAGAAAACAGACCTACTAACAAATATGTGAACGCCACCTATGGATATTTATCGACGCCGTAGAACATCACTGATCGCGAGGTTTAGGTGGGGGATTGTGGATTGGACTCCTATACTAAACACCGGTCTGCCAGTTTTAACAGTTAAGGTTGCCTAATTTTAACTAATTCAGAAATCTAACCTAAAAGTTCTAAACTAAAAGGGGAGTGTTGGCCCGTTATACACGGGAGGATAGAACCCATTGCCGAGTACCCTCCGTTAGCTCCCCTAGGTAAATTGGTTTAAAGGCTATGATGTTTTGAAATATGAAAGAGTGGTATGGACCTAATTGGATCTAGGTTTTTTAATTTAGAAAAATGTATCCTAAGGGAAAGGCTCTAGGGTTAGCCTTATTTCTCTTTGGAAAGTGCGAGAAGCGAAGTAGAAGGGCCAACCCCAACTAGAACGCCTACTCAGCGAAATTTCTAGAAGTTGAAGTTTTAAACACAAACGTTTAGAGTTCAACTTTTTCCAATTCGAAATTTCAGAGCCAACCTCGAAAATTCCAAAGAGAATAAGTGAATGAATGTGTTGAGAATGAGGGGGGTAGGGACCTATTTATAGTTCAATCATGCGCGCGCTAGAATTCTAGTGTATAATTGGAAGGCTGGCTAAGAACTCGGCTCCACGAGCTAATCCTAGTCTAACTATAAGTCGGCTTCTCGAGGGACTCTGGCCACAGACAGGGATAAACATGCTGTCATATTTACATGTAATATCATTTAAGTATCCATTAACTTAAGATATTACATGTAAATAACGAAATATCCCCCATTTGAATCCAATAAAAATAGTCTCAAATCAAAAATTCTCAAAGAATAAAAAGTCAACTTTCCAGTTCAAGAACAAAATTCAGTTTTTTGTAATTTGGTCAAATTTCTAATTTTCAAATGGCAAGCCTTTTTGCGAAACTTTAAAACCCATAAATTTTATCATATCAAAGCATTGCTAAAATACCAAGTAAAAAAAGTTTACATCTTGACTTTCAAATGGGGAATATATTGTCACCATGGTTTTAAAACACGGAAACTCAATTCGACTCGGAAATCATCTAACTAGAATCAATGTGGAAAATCAGTCCGCCTCGACTCGCTCCGACTCGAGTTATTTAAAAAATATATATATAGATATATATTTTTCTTCTTCTTTTTTCTTTCTTTCTTTCTTTCTTTCTTTCTTTGTTTTGTTTTCTTTCTTTCCTTCTTTCCTTTTTTCTTCTTTCCTTCCTTCTTTCCTTCTTTCTTTCCTGCTTTCTCTTTCTTTCTTTCTTTCTTTCTCTTCCTTTCGTTCTTCCTTTCTTTCTTCCTTCTTCTTCTTCTTCTTCTTTCTTCTTACTTTCTTCTTTGTTTCTTTGTTTCTTCTTTCTTCTTTCTTCTTTCATCTTTCTTCTTCCTGCTTCCTCTGCTTCTTCTTCTTCTTCTTTCTCTCCTCTCCTCACTTAAGGTCATCAAAGTCGACTAGCCGAGTCGACAAACTCGATTGAGTTTTTGAGTCAACTCGGCGAGTCGACCGAGTTGAAGCCCAAATTGAGTCTATGGACGAGTCGACTCGAAACTAGGTCGAGTCGACTCGCCCGAGTTTCGAGTCGACTCGTTGAGTTTTAAAACCATGATTGTCACAGTTCTGGCTCGACCTTTGACTCTCAGTCAACAGGATTTGGGGCCTAAAATATAATAGTTAGAACTTCACATAGGATTTCGAAAGGTCGAAAATGGGGTGTCTACATATGTCACCTCCTCAAGTCCCGATGCCACCTACCCACTCAGAGTTGGAGCCTTCAGGTATACCTGCACCATCTGTATCTTTGAATTCTCTTGTTATTGTTCGTTCTTCTACGATTACTAATGACCTCTCCCTACCTATTTTATCTCATAAGGATAAGAGTATTTGGGTCACAGCTTATCCCATTTCCTAGTTTGTTTCCTATCAGAGTATCTCACAGTCCTAGCGGGTTCCCCTTGTAAACGCTTCTGACTGTCTCTATCCCTCGCTCTGTGGGGGAAGCTCTCAAATATCCCTCTTGGTCTATTGCAATGCCCGAGGAAAATGGTTTCTCTCGAGAAGAATAAAACTTGAGAACTTATTGATCTCCCTCCTGATAAGCTTACCGTTGGTTGTTGATGGGTGCTTTCTACTAAATATAAGGAGGATGGCCCTGTTGAAAGGTATAAAGCTCATTTCGTTTCCAAAGCTTTTACTCATGTCCCTAAGCTCACATCTTTATGTGTTTCTATCTCCTAAGTTGCACGTCATCATTGGTTGTTGTATCATTTAGATATGAAAATGTCTTCCTCCATGGGGTTGGATGAAGATGTCTATATGAACCCTCCTCCCGGTTATCCTCTTCAAAGAAAGTTATTTGGAAAAGTTTGTAGGCTTTTGAAGTCGATTTAGGGGCTAAAGCAGTCTCATGAGGCATTTTCACGGATTTAGTGTCGTTGGGCTTGATATGGGCTTTGTGTAATGTTATTCAAATCATACGTATTTCATACATACTAGAGAAAATGGTAGGAAGACCATGATATTGGTATATGTTGATAATATCATAGTAATTGCGGATGACACTACTTTAATTGTCCATGTTAAATCTGAATTAGGCTGAGTCTTTGATGTAAAAGATCCGAGTCATCTCAAGTGCTTCCTTAGTATTGATATTGCCTATTCTCACCATGGTATATCTTTTTGTCAGAGAAAATATACCCTTGATCTATTATGGGCACAGGTATGCTTCCCTTGATCTATTATGGACACAGGTATGCTTGGGAGTAAGCCTACTAAGTCACCTATGGACCTCAAACACTATCTTCATGCTAACATTGGAGAGCTCCATCCAAATCCTTCAGAGTATCAGAGATTTGTTGGTTATCTCATCTATCTTACGAATACCCTATCAGATCTGACATTTGCAGTTTTGTGCCTCCCCCCCCCCCGGTTTATGCACTCTTTGTGTGCCCCTCATTTTGAAACGGTTCACTTTATACTAACGTTACATTAAGGCATCCCCCTTAGTTGTTGTTGTGATGCGGACTACGCTGGAGCCACTATATATCATCGTTCTACGTCGGACTATTGTGCTCAAGGTAATTTAGTGGTCCGGAAAAGTAAGAAGCAAGAGATAGTATCCAAATCTAGTGTTGAATCTGAATATAAAGCAAAGGGACATGGCACATGTGAGCTCCTTTGGCTTCGATCTCTTCTTATCGAACTTGGAAATCCTCCATTTACTCCTATATCGTTGTGATAGTCACGCAGCTATTGAGATTGTAGCCGATACCATTCTTCATGAGAGGACAAAACATATTGAAGTAGATAATCACTTTATCAGGAAAAATATCAAGCTGGCCTAATTGATACTCCCAAAGATTCCACTTAACTACCAAATATCTTTACTAAGGCTCTTGGCCCTACTCAACTTCAAAGTATTCTTGTCCAGCTGGACATGATAGATATCTATGCACCAGCTTGAGGGGGAGTATTGGGATGAATGGTATTGATTTATGTATGTATACACATAGTGTATGCAGAACTATCAGGTGTATAGAGCGTAATAATGGGCATGTGCGTAAATTAAGGATAGTTGAGTCTTTTGGATTAATATAAAGGCTAGTAGGGCTCTCACACTTAACTAACACATTTTTGGCTATTTTTATGTTCCCCTTCTTCTCCTTCATCCTCCTCTAACCCCTAGTAGCAGGAACCTTGTACTCAGTGTGTCGCTCTTGCTCTTGTTTCCAACCATAAAATAATTCAATTTTGAGCTTTTGATGATGTTGCCGCTTCCAACGTACATATATCCTGACGCTTCAGGTAACTAAGATCTAACAGAGCCTAATCCTAAAAACGCAACCATACTCCTCCAATAGTCAAGTCAACCATCCTTATTTTAGGGTACTTCTGTCAATTTGCAAGCGTTTTAGCCATGTTGCCTGGATACATCAACTGACCACAAAAACCATATCTCAGATTTAAATAAGAAGGAAAAATCTTACGCAAAGTCAGAAAGGTATTCATTTTGCTATATCAAACACTTCATGTGTTCATGTCACATGGCTTAATCACCTTTTTAAAACTCATGGTTAGCCACTTTTCCAAGTTAGGAATTTCATGATTTCCTAAGCATGCATGTATTATGATAAATAACAATGTAGTATGATCTACAAAAATTTTACCCACTTGAACAATCAGTTCTTTCAGAAGGTCCCGGTATACATGGTGCTCATGGCGGACATGGAGGAGCTCTGTCCCAGTAGCTTCCTTCATGGAGGTGACCAAATCATCCTGAGCTTGAAGAACTTTGATACGAGAAGCATTCAGCTGCATCGAGTACTCACTGCCAGAAAGAATTAAAACGAACATTTATATACACATGAAAAGAAAGTATATAATAACGCACAATCCTTACTAATCCTAATTCCCCTTGGGCAGCGACTAGAAAATAGTACTGAGCTGTTGGATCATCAAATCACCCAATAATCGTCCTAATCTATCCCTCCTATATTATACAGGACCAAACTGGACCCCTAGTGGCTCATTTTTTTTTAGCATCAGATGTAGTTCAAACTTCTACAAAAAGAAGGTAAAGAACAGCTTCCCACAAGTTGTTAATGTAGAGAGCGACACAAAAATAATTGGGAAAATTTTCGAGGTAGCAGGCTGCATCTCAGGTTACCAATATATAAATCACTGGGAAAATTGATAAAATGAATTAATACAATTACCAAATCTAATATACATTAGTTATTACTATCTAGATTGAAACAAACAATAAATAGTCGAGTTCACTTGGCCTTTGATATTTTTTTCTGCTAATTCAATTTTATGTTACACATGACAACTTTAGATAAAGAATAGCAGTAGGAGATAGATTTCGTTCCAAGATATTCTATATATATATATATACAGAGAGAGAGAGATGGTCCAATCTCCACAGGCCTATCTCCCCGTTCTCCACTGATGACATTGTGTTATAGCTGAGTGTCCTTCAAGAACGGTGTTGACAAGGTAAAAAAGGATCAATAATCATTAGTGCATTGAGGAGGGGTCATGCACTCCGCGATGGTAGAATCAGTCACTCTGATGGGGTCAGAGACGGCTTCAACAACCTCTCCTTCACGATTTCATGTAGTCCTCTGACACCTGCCAGTCCCAGGTTACCAAAAGAGGACCCAGCGAAGTTCAATTTGTAGACCCAAACATTGGAGGCACCCATCTAGGAATAGCCCATCAATTTATGAAAGTCTAGCAGCCACTACATTTTTCTTGAGATTTAATCCAAATTAACAGCCTCCAACTCATGATCAAAACTCTCGAATCAAATTTTTTCCTCCTATTTGACCTGATAGGTTAAGAATCTCTGAGGAAATCACTTTTCATGAATTTTGCTGATTTTTTGGGGATTTTTGTGCTGTTTTGATGATTTGAATATCTCAGCCGCAAATCTAGGTTTCACGGTTTTTGAGCATATCTTCATATCGGGTGTTCAACTTCTTATGCAACTTGAAATACCTGATCTTTTTTTAGCTCTTTCAACAGGTAGTGGTTGTTTGAAGAGACGATGATGTGTGCTTTGGGAGATATGGTCACTTTTTCAGAGGTATTTTGATATATTTTCACTCGATTTTTTTACATTTACCATTTGCTATATTTTCACTTTTTCAAGGAGATATGCTCACTTGCTCATGCCTTAGACTACATTGGCAACCTTCTGACTTCGGAAATTTGAATTTTATCATTGGGCATGCTTTAAGGGCAGCCAATGAATTGGCAGCTGACCTTGCCAAAATGTGTTTGTACCGTCGGACTGCTTTATCAATCTCCCTTTGGCTTAGTATCATCTGAAGTTCTTTTTTCTTTTTGTGGTTTGATTTAGCTGTATTTATAATTTTATTTTATTTTTCAGTAAATCGTTGATTACCAATAAACAGAATGCTAAACTGGCTACGCGTTAAAAATAGAAAACAAATATCTGCAACAAAATTAATGATCTTCATTATGATATAAAAGCCGACCCCAA